>JASGCC010000067.1:0-391519 GCA_030067915.1 Hydractinia echinata
CAGAGAGAGATATCAAAATGCTCTTTTTTGGATGTAAAAATATCCAGATTTAGTTCGTTTCACACAGAGTAAGACTACCAAGCATTGCATTTGGACATTTAAACCAATTGAAAAGGCTTCATTTACTTTTCCATGAAGTTGCTTGTAGTGTTTTTGAAAATGTCAAACACGGTAGAGTAATTTAGAGTCTCAAATTTCTGCACTTGCAAATTATATGAAGTATGGATGACATTACAGACCGATTGTTCAAGTTCCAGCTTAAAGTACTGAAATTTCAACTGTTTTCCGTAAAACCAAACTAGACATTTAACAATCAAGAGCAAAATTAATATGCCCAAAGTAACTTGTGAGGAATTGACCGATTGATGTATAAATATAGCGTAATAGTGACCACTCGGATTCACTCATGGTATTTAGGACATACATTGCTTGTAATGTATTCTGTAAGGCTCAAACAAACGGATCATGTCTCGTTGAGTGAGCGCAGTAAAACACAAGATGTGAATTGAAAAGGAATATTTCGGGGCGTGTCTGCTAAATTTGTTTCTTTGTTTCTGATATTATGATGAACACTGGCGAATCGGCCTTCATGCCTTGTTTATCTACCAACTACAATTGAAGTACTGATAAGAATCTCTTTGTGGGAAGATGTCCAGATATTTTTCGTTTGTATATAGTGCGAGACCATTATGGGATGGTAGTCATTTGAACGCCGTTTTCGCCAGTTCACTTTGACTGAAAGTTAGAATATTTTTTGAAACTATTTTTATGAAGCTTAACTGCTGTAAGCCCCTGCGTTTTTTAACCATAGTTTTGGCTCTGTGAATAATTATTTTTCTTGTAAATAGAGTTTGTATAGTGATGAATTGTATTGGCTTTATAGTCACATTCTAAATGTGGATGCCTATGTTGCGCAGCACTAGAAAAAGACGCCGTACACACTTCTACTACATGCTACTACGCTCTACTTCAGCGTACTACACTCTATTACAGAGCAATACGCTCTACTGACTACGCTCTACTACAGGCTACTACACTCTACTACAGAGAAATACGCTCTACTACAGAGAAATACTTTCTACTACGCTCTACTTACGCTCTACTACAGGCTACTACACTCTACTACAAGCTACTACAGAGAAATACGCTCTAACTACAGAGAAAATACGTTCTACTACGAGCTACTACACTCTACTACAGGCTACTACACTCTACTACAGAGAAATACGTTTTACTACAGAGAAATACGCTCTACTACAGGCTTACTACACTCCTACTACAAGCTACTACACCTACTAACAGGCTACTACACTTTACTACAGAGAAATACGCTTTACTACAGAAAAATACGCTCTACTACGCTCTACTACAGGCTACTACACTCAACTACAAGCTACTACACTCTACTACAGGCTACTACACTCTACTACAAGCTACTACACTCTACTACAAAGAAAATTACGCTCTACTACGGCCTGCTACAGAAAATAACGTACTGCTACACATCGCTACGAAAAATTACGCTTTAGTTATTACTATTCAGTTTAGTATAACAGCTTTATATCCTAGCCAGTATTATTTATTTTTATGTTAAAGTTGTGTTTATCTAGCTAGCTCCTTAGCTACTTCTGGCCAAAAAGTGAAAGTAGCCAAATACAGTTTGGCTGCAACACAATTCTAAATTCTTATGCTAAATGAAGTTAGGCAGCTACCACTTTAATTACTGTTATGAAAACTTATGGTGCAAAATAAAATTGCTGAGTATTTCTTTAACTGAACATGATAACAGCAGGGTTTCCTGGATTTTTTTTAACCGAAGTTGCGATAAATTTTTTTGAAAAAATAGTGTTACGCCTATACTCATGTGCGACATGGTAAACTGGTATTACATCTGTATGGATGTGTCACATTGTTTACCTGTACTAATAATCAGCTTAAACTTTTTTAAACACTCACCGGAAACATTATCCGAAAAATAAAAAGGTTGGCCAGCCGTTTTTTGCTATGACGGGGTAACAACAAATTGTAATCTGTGTTTTTATTTCAGCTTATGTTGTGGAAAGTTATTTGTTGAAAGATATATTACACTGGACACACCATAATGTTGTGTGCACTTCATTTGATTTACTACATACTATATAACTGTACTAAAGCGCTTTATCTGAATGTGTGGCGCAGTTGACGGTTCTTATTAATCACTCATCCGGGTGTTCAACGCCGGGTAACACAGTTACTTGTGGCTTAACCTAGCCTTTTGACAGAGTGTATTCTGTGTTCTGTAAACCAAAGATGCAATGCAGGTTTTTTTGAAAAGCCTATTAGGCCTAAAAGCATGTGCGATACAGTTTAGCTAGCTACAACAAAATTCTTAATTAATAATTCTTATGCTAAATGCAGGTTGGTAGCTACACCTTTTATTACTGTTATGAAGACTTATTCCGCAAAATAAAATTGCTGAGCGATTTTTTTAGCTGGACGGGGTAATGACGGGCTGTTTTCTGTGTTTTTACCTTATCGGACGAAAACTTTTTGTGGGACAAAATTTTTCGCCGGACACCTGAAATTTTCGTCATTTTTGTCCGCGAAAAAAATTTGTTCGATGAAGATTTTGTCTATTTTGGATTTTTGTTATTTCTTATTAAAACTTCAATCAGCTAATATACAGGTGAAAACAAATACCACAAAGTTTGTACAATGAAAAGTTTTCAAATCAAGTGGCAATTCAGTTGAAACAAGGCATTGATCCTGCGGATGTAAAGATTTCCTCAAAATTGTTAGATTTAAAACCAGTGCACGCTTCCTGGATCGTTCAACTTTACGACCATTTAAGCAACGAAGCAGAAATTATCATCAACGGGTTCGATGCATCTTAATTACAAAGCCGTTAAAAATGCACAATCTGTTGTGGAGATAGTTGAAAATCCGTTTAGAAGCATTTAAATTCTGTCAGAAGTGAAGGAATTCTTCTGTTGTCCTTCTTCTCTTTAATAATAGCCGTCGTCTGTTTGTCTGCCACTTAAGACGGCGTCCTGTTACGAAAACACAAAATGCGATATATAAAGGACGGGCGACCCCATGGATTCTTCCACGGGTTAACGACTAGTTTAATAATTGCTGAGTTGTTGATTTTAAAAGGAATCGTAAAATCGTCCTTTGTCACTGGTGCATGACCGCTCTCCACCGCGAGCGTATATCCCACTGATTTTCTTGATTGGCATGCTTTAGGACTTATAATATGTCCTTTCGCGGGAGAATACTTGTCCAAAATATCGTTTCTACTGGTGTATGGACGAGTACAGAACATTACAGCCTGTTCAATGTATAGTGTAAAGGCTTCTTACTAATTAGCTTTCGCGGAGGGTATTTTGTCAAAATATCTGTTCTATTAGTGGATGGATTTGTATCCTACCTCAATGCTTGTCTATTCTATAGTGCAACGTGTTCCCTCATATTGGTTTATAGTGTAACGCCTTCGCATTGATTGGTCTGCTTTAGAACTGTTGATGCGTCATTTCCAGGGAGGGTATTTCTCCATAATATTGTTTCTATTTGTGTATGGATGTATATCCAGCATTAGTGTTTGTGTAGGGTACAGTGTAAAATTTTCTCTTTGATTGATCTTTTAAAATATCTCAGATTTTATTTTGCACATACCTCAACTTCTAAAAGTGATACCTCAAATGACGTATGGATGTGTCTCACATTTACAGACTTCCTTTTAATTTTCTGCTAGGATTTCGACCTTTACTTTCATCCAGGTTGTTTTTAGCCATGTATTGTGGAATATCCCATTCACTTACTGGTTTAGTGAGACTTTATTTGAATAGATCTATTAGGTCATTTTTTAAATAAGGTTATGCCAAGCTATCACTCCAAAATGTCGTCTCTATTGCATATGCATAGGTATAGAACAATACCGCCTTTTTAGTGCATACTATACATCTTCCCTCAAATCTAACAGCTTTAAGACTTTTACTGTGTCATTTGCGAGGGGGTATTTGTCCAGAATATGGTTTCTATTGGTGCATGGATGTGCACCCAACCTCACTGAATGTTTAATTTAAGATGTAAAGTCTTCTCTTGATTGGCGTGCTTTAGGACTTTTATATATCTTTTCGCGGAAGGGTATTCGTCCAAAGTATAGTGTCTATAGTGTTGGTTTGGTTTATAGTGAAAAGTCTTTCCTTTGATTGGTCTGCTTTAGGACTTTTGATGTGTCATTTTCTTGGAGGGTATTTAGCCCAAATATCATTTCTATTGGTGTATGGATGTGTATCCAACCTCAATATTTGTTCAATTACAGTGTAAAATCTGCATATTGATTAGTCTGCTTTAGAACTTTCATTTTTTTATATCGCGGTAAGGTATTTGTCCAAAATATCGCGGGAGGGTATTTGTCCAAGACATATTGTCTATTTGTGTATGGATTGTTATCCAACATCAATGTTATTTTGCTTTATAGTGTAAGGTCTTCCCTTTGTTGATATGTTGTAGGACTTTTGATGTGTCATTTCGCAGAAGAGTATTTTGCCATAATATCATTTCTATTGGTAAATGGATGTATATCCAACCTCAATGGTTGTTTTTTTCACTATGTAATGTCTTTGCATTGATTGGTCTACTTTAGGACTTTTGATACGTTATTTCCAGGATGGATACTTGTTTCTACTGCTGTATGGATAAGTACATAACACAACGGCCTGTTAAATGTGTAGTATAATGTCTTGCCTCAGATTGGTATTCTTTATTATTTCTGATATGTGATTTTGCAGGAGGGTATTAGTCCAAAATATCTTTTCTATTGGTTATCGATGAGCATAGAACACTACCGCCTGTTCAATATATAGTACAAAAGCGTCTCTTTGTTTAGCCTGCAATAGGGCCGGTAATATGTCCTTTTGCAAAGGGGTATTTGAGCAAAATCTCGTTTCTGTTTGTGTATGGATGTGTATCCAAACTTAAACCTTGTCTATTTTATAGAACAGCGTGTTTCCTTAGATTAGCTGATATTAGGACTTGAATATGTATTTTCGCGGAACGCCATTTATCCAAATTATCATTTTTATTTGTGTAGGGATGTTTATGCCATGTTAATGCTTGTCCATTCTATAGTACAACGTGTTCCCTCAGATTGACTGATATTACGACTTTCTATAAGTCTCTTTGCGACAGTGTATTGTGCAAAATATCGTTTCTGTTTGTGCATGGATATGTAACCAACATTAAAACTTGTATATTTTATACAACAACGTTTTCCTCAGCTTGGCGAGCATTAGGATATTCGCCTGTTTATATTGGTTAAGGCGACAAGGAGTATTATTACAGTTGTGCGGAATAATGTGGCATATTACGTTGGTTATGGCCTATCTACAAAGAAATAATGTATTTGTTACGTAGCGATAGAGAGTATTATAAGGGTAATATGCAGTATTATGCGATATTACGTTGGTTATGGATTATTGACAGAAAAATATGAATTTGTTATGGAACGATAGAGAGTATTATGAAGGTATTATGCAGTATTATGCGATATTACGTTGGTTATGGCCATAGACAGAAAAAATTTGTATTTTTTATGTATTATGAAGGTATTATGCAGTATTATGCGATATTACGTTGGTTATGGCCATCGACAGAAAAAATATGAATTTGTTATGGAACGATAGAGAGTATTATGAAGGTATTATGCAGTATTATGCGATATTACGTTGGTTATGGCCTATCGACAGAAAAAATATGTATTTGTTATGTAGCGATAGAGAGTATGATGAAGGTATTATGCAGTATTATGCGATATTACGTTGGTTATGGCCTATCGACAGAAAAAATATGTATTTGTTATGTAGCGATAGAGAGTATTATGAAGGTATTATGCAGTATTATGCGATATTACGTTGGTTATGGCCATCGACAGAAAAAATATGTATTTGTTATGGAACGATAGAGAGTATTATGAAGGTATTATGCAGTATTATGCGATATTACGTTGGTTATGACCTATCGACAGAAAAAATATGTATTTGTTATGTAGCGATAGAGAGGATGTGGGACAATGAGGGTTCATCTGTCGGGTCCATTTGGTTGGAGTACTGTGGATGAACGTCTGTCGGGTTTTTTTGTCGATAAAATATGAAGGGGTGCTAATTATGTTGTACGTCGTGTGTCGGGACCACTTAGCCCGGTGCTAAATGAAGTCGTTGCCCGTGCGATGATGGCCATTATGGATCGCTTGCGGCAGATAATTTGATAACAAATAATGGCGCATGCGCACACTTTTTTTCCTGCCGTAAATGACCGTGGTCTTACCAGGATTTTTGATTCTTACCCGATTAAAAATGGCAGCTTAGATGCGGTTGCGTGCTATGCCACCGTTTAATTCAGAAAAACATCGAGTAAAATTAGGTTTAATATAATTTATGCGAATGAATTATTTTCAGCATAATCAGAATTACACTCTCCACAAAAGAAGGAGAAACCCCTCCGTGGTGGATTAAACTAAACTTTCCACAAATTTTAGAAGATCGCCTCCATCAAAGTGTTCTTGTTTTTTACTTTAAAATTTAGAATTAAATCTTCGTTTACATGCGCATATTTCCAATATTAGTACTTAAATTTGGAAATAAAATAATTGGTGATCCAGCGCGGAGATCCATTCCTGATAAGGTTATAACGTGGTTGTTTGAAACAAAAATAATGATCGTAGCGCTCAACCTCGTTCCCATCGGCGCTGCTCTCTCGCCGTACGATATGCAAAAAGAGACAACATGTCCTAGGATCGAGGTTGCGTAGCGCTAAATTATAAAACTTTGCAATAGGTATCAAATTTGGTCTAAAAAATCGCCGGTCCGTTTTACATGTTAAATAATTTGTTAATTAGCGGCGAATGAAAAATTCATCGATCACTTGCTACTTTATGCCGTTGTTGACTCCAAAGAAGGACTAATCAAAGACCGTACGCGCTTCATCTTCATATCAAAAAACGCTACAGGCCCTGGGTTCGAGGTTGGGCACAGCCATGCTTTCATTTCTCGTACAGTTAGCTTTCTATAGATAGCTTTTACTTATTTAGATAAGTGAGATTTGTGATTTGTTTTGACGATGGCGGCGCGGTGAGGGGCAGTACCCTATTTTTTCTTAAAAGTTTTAACGACGCGCATATGGTACTATAACGTCACCCTCGACCCAGGGCTTCTGCCGTCGTCTCTCATATCAAAGGCAAAAAGCCTCCGTGATACAACATATTAATGACAAGTGTTGTTTTCCACTAGGCGGATCAAAAACGCGCAACGGGCAATGTTATAGTAACAATAGCCGCCCTGCTTTCCACCCCACCCTGTCCCTTTACAATTTCAGCATCAAAATAAACTTTTGAAATGAATAAGAAATAAATTTTCTAAAATGTTTAAATATAAAGCTTTAAACTTTTAAAGTTTGGACACGGAAAATAATAAAGCTAAATGTATACAAGTATAAATAAGAACTTAGATAAGAAAACGGCCAGAAAGTGATCTAGCTAAAAACGAGACTATATGATTAGCAACAGTTTATTTTTCAACACTTTTGGATGTTACAGCAAAAGCATCAACTTCGTTCTTCTCTGGGCAATTTTTCATCATGTCTTCATTTTGATATATTTTTATCAAACATTTCAAGTTTTTATGATTTGAATCAAAAATGCCAAAACATTTTCTAGCCTTCGTGTATCACAGCTCTGATTGGATGGCGGATTTCCGTATGGCGGAAAAGTTTAAGTGACCACCTTTTTTGCGGAAAGAACAATACTTGCTCCGCTCACTCCGAAACCGCCAAATGAGAAACCGGCTTAAGGTTAATTTGAGAATTTTTGCCTGCAAGCCGAGGGTCCATTTTGCATGGCCACTCTGTAACAACGGCTTGACCACAAGACCGGGATGAGGCTGCCCGTTCCCTCCTCGATCTACAACAAACCGTGTACAAACAAATTTAATTAATGCCCTTGATGTCATAGACATAATTAAAATAATTTTGGAATGTTTTGCGGAACCTCAATTTACTCGATGTTTTTTATAATCAAACCATGCCATCATCAGAGAAGAAAAGAGGAAACAAGTTTTCATTTTTCTAGTCAGCCTTTCCTAGCAAATGGGGAAGAACAAAGATTTTATAGTTAAACTCTCGCAGGAAACACTGGATAAGCAACTTTTGTTATCCCCTATAAGTAGCTACAAAATTTCATTTTTCCTGAGGGTCCCTTTGAAAAAGGTTTAGCTAGCTAGCTGTAAGAAGCCAGCTACCCCCAAAATGATTTTTTAATATATTGACTGGCTTTATAGAGGATAAAAAGTTTATTAAGTCTTTTGTAAATTTTTAGAAATCTCTTCTTGTTCTTGAGATATATACTAAAAATTTAAATATTTGAAACCTGGGGAAGACATTAATGTCATCATAGATGCTCTGAAAAAATGCTGATGTTATAGCTAATACGTTTCTTTGACGATATGATCATTATTAAATTTCCAAAGTCTGTTTTATGTCAAGATATCATCCTTAGTATAAGTCCACACTGTGGAAAAAGTTTTCAATTTTATACAACAGTCAGGGAAAACAGCAAATTAGGAGAGGAATTCCTAACCTAACTTGGCTATGCTATCCTAATTAGGCTATGGAAATTTTTAAAAAGCAAAAAAATCACCATTAACGTGCTATCCGCATCTTTATTTCGCTCTCTTCATGCAGCCAAATTTCAAAACTTTGATATTTGAAAAAATCGTCGCATTTGTACAATGGAACTAAAAGATGTTGACCAAAATCGGCAAAATATTTTGCGCATAGTCTAATTAGCTTATGATGGCCTAACTAGGAGATTTTTTCCGGCCAAACATTGTCTTTCCGCAACCGCCATTTTGAAAACCACATTTCGTTCGACATCCTTATTAGGCTATTTGATATCCTAATTAGGTCATTTTCGCAGGAGTTTAAATAAATGTAAATATTTCATCGGCCCATCGTTAGTTTTCGTTAAAATTTTGATGAGTTAGACGCAGCATTGGTAAGAATCAAAACAACAAGTAATATGGACGCAAATGTGCGTATTTTTTTTGCAAAAGTTAAAAATATGATTTCATATCCTAATTAGGCTATCAGCATGGCTTAATAGATAGATAGATAGATGTGCATATTTTACATGGCTAGCCTCACAAATATTGAGGGATATACCCTGTCTATTATTTCCAGGAGGGGCCATGGCTTAGAAGGAGAGTCCTAGAGTATTTAATGCTCATTTTGAGCTACGCAGACCCAATTAGGGCCCGCGCTCTACTAGACAACTCCCAGCAACATCCAACGGCCCACACAGTGTGCCATCTCCCCAATTTCCCTCACATGGCTTGGGTTAACCCGGGGCTATGGTAAGGAGTAATTAGGAGATGATAGCCTAATTAGGTTACATAACCTAATTTGCTGTTTTCCCTGACTGTACAAATTAACAAAATATATATACAGGGTGGCCACAAGTCATGGAATTTCTGGAAATCATGGAAAAGTCATGGAATTTTATTTGGTCTGGAAAAAGTCATGGAAAACAGGATTTTCATGAAAAAGTCATGGAAAAGTCATGGAACTTTTTTTCCTTGACAACCTAAGTTTTTGACTGGCTAAATATTTTTGCAGTTTATATTTTGTAGCATAAATTTCAAGAAAACTTAATTTCAATTTTTTGAACAGTTTCATTGTCAAGCTTTGTTGCAATATAACATAGTTGTGTTTGGTTTTATTATACTATAAATTTGTTTTATTATACATTTTAGTTTACAAGCAATGATAACTTATATTGATGTAATCTGTGTGGTAAAATCGTTTTCAATCAATGTTTCTTCTAAGGAAGGGAGTCCTAGCATAGTTCTAGCTTGTAGCATGGGAAAGGAATATATTTGTTCCTAGAAAGTAAAGATCACCTTGTCATATACCTTGTGTGAAAGTGGTATTTGCATTGAGTTTTCTTTAATGTTTTAAGTATTCATTACTAGTACTATTCAGGAAGTTTTATCGATTATTTGCCATGTTTCGAATAGTTTTTCTGAATGCAACAGATAGCTCTGGTTTTAGAGGATTTATTAATAGAAGAGCTTGAGAAATTCTTGTCATCGCTCGACGCACCTACTAAGGAAGAGTTTGTGCAATTTGATTTCAGCAAATCAAGAGTGGATGAATTCCTAAGGCCGTATTTCAAAGATCAAAAAGCGTTATGGGCTATCTGTAAAGTTATCACACAGTCAATCTGCTGTTGAACGGGGATTTAGTATCAATAAAGAACTGTTGATTGAGAATCTTCAAGAGAAATCTATTGTTAGCCAAAGAGTTGTATATGACCACCTACAATCATCCAATGTGGATTTGCATGAGTATCAATTGAGTAATGGTCTGTTGAAAAGTTGTAAAGCTGCCAGACAAAGATACGGAACACATCTGGAAGACCAAAAAAGAAAAGTCAACGAAGACAAGAAATCAAACAAAAGAAAATCAATAACAGACGAAATCAACAATGTTAAAAACCATAAGAAAAGATTAATCTCATCCATCAATGCACTGAACACGGATATTGAAAAACTCTGCTACAAAGCTGAGGAATCTGAGAACATGGACTTTTTAGTTAAAGCAAATGCTTTTAGAAGGAAGGTCACCGAAAAGAAAGCTAACATAGCCGAACTAGATAAAGCTGTGGAGAAGCTAACTAAGGATCTTCAGAAAGAAAAGTAACGTCAATGCTCACAGACTCTATATAGGATATTAGTTGATATTTGTTGTTTTTCTAGTCTATTTTTTTCTAAAGTTCTGATTTTATATGAATATTCTGTATGAATATATATGTTCTTTATATTTTGACACGATTTTGTTGTTTTTCATCATGTAGAAACTTTTTTCAGCAAAGTTGTTCTCTAAATAATGAAATTTATGGTTTGTTTGATAATTGATTAATTTAGGGGTTTAATTTTTCTTATCGGTTTTGGTCAGGGAAAAGTCAGGGAAAAGTCATGGAAAAGTCATGGAATTTCTTTTACCAAATTCTGTGGCCACCCTGTATATAGCTCTATAGCTAAAAAGGTAAATTTATGCTGACTAACTTATATCATGATGTCATAAGGTCTGATAGAAAATTTTGAAGCTAACACGTGTGTACACTTGACTGAAAACGCCTATATACATATGATGGCAAGGTCGAGCAACTTTTTAAATAAAACTTTGTTTTTCATTCGATACTTCTGAGCTTGCTCGAATTATATATTTCTGAACACGTCTAAATTTTTCCTGAACTGGCCTGCTGATTTACTCCTGAAATGCAAAACGGTGCTTTTAATTTCATTGCCTCTCAGCTGTAAGAAAAAAGTATTACAGAATTTAGTGAGTTTATTAATTATATTTATCGAGCAAGTTGTATTAAATGAAGCCTTTTTGAGAACTATACGCCAACAAACTACAAAATTTGTTATGATAATTATCATAGTATATCTGCCATTATGTTTTACGTCGAGGTTGATGTCCTAGATAGATAGATAGCTAGATAGATGTGCATAGATAGATAGATAGATAGATAGATGTGCATATTTTACATGGCTAGCCTCACAAATATCGAGGGATATACCCTGTCTATTATTTCCAGGAGGGGCCATGGCTTAGATGGAGAGTCCTAGAGTATTTAATGCTAATTTTGAGCTACGCAGACCCAATTAGGGCCCGCGCTCTACTAGACAACTCCCGGCAACATCCAACGGCCCACACAGTGTGCCATCTTCCCAATTTCCCTCACATGGCTTGGGTTAACCCGGGGCTATGGTAACATTCACTCGCCCATGTTGAATCGCCGTCCAGAGGAATCGAGCCCCGGTCTCCCGCACAGAGTACGAGAGCTATAACCACTAATCTACGGCGCCAAAGTGAAATGTCACTTTTTTATGTTAATGCGATGGTATTTGTATCTTTGCTGAGTGTTGATAAGAGACTGATTCTTGCCTAAGAGCCAACTTAAGATGTTATTATAATAGTTAAAAACTTTTATTTTTATATGTTGAAATACTGCAACTTCTAAAATAGATCAGTTGATCTATTTTTGGAAATTAAAGAAGTTTTACCTGTCAATATTTCAAATTTTGACTAGAAGAGGCAGAACCTGATTCAAGAAATTATTTTGGGTATTTGTAGTCCCTATAAGTAGCACTGCAGGGAGTGATCTTCATGCAGCCTTTTAAACTTATTTTACATATGTATTTAATGACATTTGCCTGCTTTATGCTGGTAAACTTTTCTTTTACATAAATAATTTATATATTTTTTGCAATTACACATTCCCATACACAAATAACAGTTAATTAAGAAAGAAAATCAGATAAAAGATTTGTTTCTTTCTGACCTGAATCAAGAATGTTATACCTCTGCATTTGCTGAGTGCCAACATGAATTAGAAAGGCTGTAGCGAGATATTGTAAATAATATTAAAAATTGTGAATCTAGGAGGATATTTCATTAAAGAGAATTATGTTATGAAAAAAATAGTATGCTTACAGATGTTTTTTCTTCTTGCAAAGTTTGCTTGAAAAGTGTTTTAGAATAGGAACTTATTTGAAATAAAGCTATTATTGAACATTGTAAAATTGTCTCCCTATTTTGAGCACCCAATAAGATGTTCTCAAAATCAGAATGTCAACATCTAAATTGATCTGGCTCTGTAGTGGTAGACACATTTTGAAACTGGCAGTACAAGACAAATAGTAAGGGAAGCACTATCCTAAGCACATTTATATATATACCCATATTGTAACAATAATCAACCCATGTTATCATGGCATGTTAATTTCATAGGTAATGTATTATGTTTCTATTACTCATGTTCTAAACTTTCTGTCACTCACATTTCATTTTCCAATTTCAAGAATAAAAAAATTGAATAAACTTGCAGGATTAAACGAGAAAAATTGGTAACTTAAGCAACATGGCGTCTTGTGCTGCAGTGGGATGTTCAAATTATCAAAGAAGGAACCCAGATTTATCATTTTTTCGCTTGCCGATGAACAAAGAAGTTGCCTCTCGTTGGATAGTTAACATAAAAAGAGTTGATATTCCAAAAAATGTATTCCTATGTGAGCATCATTTTGAGAAAGACTGCTTCGACAGATCTGCTGATTTAAGGCATGAACTACTGGGAGGTAAAGATAAAAAAAAACAGACTTTAAAATTGTTGGATTTCTCTCTGTGAACTGTCCTCCAAATTTATTCTAGGATCCAAAAAACGCAGATTGGTTCCTGGTGCTGTGCCAACAATATTTGCTCATAAACCACTGGCTGTTAAAAGAGCTGTTATCGAAAAGCTTGAGAAGAAAAGGGTAAATTGAAAGTTGTTCTTTTGCTCTGAAGAGTCTTACAATCATGCAAGATTGCACAATATAACAATCAGCTCTTATATTACTATCAGCAATTGGCAATGACTGGAATTTGATTCTGTTAGCAAATATATGGCAGTTTAAAAGGCAAATTATTTGTGTCCATAATGCTCTATAGATTAAGTGGGCTGGATTTCAATGTACTTTATAGATATATCCAGAGATATGTACATATTTTACATGGTTAGCCTCACAAATACCGACGGATGTACCTGTCCATTATTTCCAGGAGGGGCCATAAGATGTCTTAGATGGGGAGTTGTTGAGTATTTTATGCTCATTTTGAGCTGCGCAGACCCAATTAGGGTCAGCGCTCTACCAGAAAACTTACTACAACACCCAACACACGACCCAATTTCCCTCAGATGGCTTGGGTTAACCTATGGGCTATGGTAACATTCACTCAAACCCTGGTCTTCCGCACAAGCTACAGTGCCATTAAAGCTGTGGCACCATTACAGCAGAGATCAAATAATTTAATGCTAGAAATGGCGTCTAAGAATGACCATATTAGAAAACTTTCAAAATTATTAAAATTCTCCCAAAGAATTTGTTTCATGGATACTTCAGTATACAAAAAAATGACGATATAATCGAAAATGGTTCTGTTAATAACTCCAGCTGGAATGACCCAGAACTATTTTAAGAAAAAATACACATTGAGTGAAACATTTTTGTTATATCTTAGGTAATCATATCATCAGTCAAAATATACCAACATAAAAGCTATAGTCGTAAATTATCTTAAAATTTAGTTAGTATATACTACTTATTTTTGTGTTCTTTTTTTCTAACTTTAAGGTTACAGAAAAAGTTGCATGACTTGCTTTTTTTTAATAGTTGGTTTCAGAAGCACTGAAAGATGCAGAAGCACGGGAAGAAGCAGAAGCTCTGAAAAAAGCACAGGAACTTGAAGAGGCAGAAGCACTGAAAAAACAAATAGAAGAAGTAAAAAGAATAAAAGCGCTGAAACAAATAGAAGCACAGAAAAAGGTAGAAGAACTTTTGAAAAAAGCAGAAGAAAAGAAAGTTAAGGAAACAAAATGTGATGGTTGTTTATCTGCAGTTAATGACAATATTTATAATTGCACACGTCATGTTAGTACACAGACTGGAGTTTATGTGAAAGTCAAAGCTTGCCAATTCAATCTCCAAGTGTGTTATCTTTATTTTTTCCATAAATTTAATTTTAATTTTATTTTACTTGCAATTAATAAATCATTTTTCTTTGCTCAGAATTCTTATCGAAGTAAGTACGTCCAAACTACAAACAAATCCAGATCTGTTGGTACACAAACCAACAACAATTCCATAACAAGTTACCATATAGAATGTATTTGCAAAACATTTGGTATACCTGAACTAAAGGCAGCAATAATGTAAGTAGTTGTTTAATATAATTTAAATAATTTTTTTCACAAGTGTGCAGAAATCGGTTTTCTCTGAAATTGCTATGATTGAGATCAATGTGGGTTTCAAAATGAAATGTGCATTTTAGTTCTTTATCAAGAATTTTGAATTTTTCCTCGCCATAATAAGTAAAAATCAAACATGGCCTGTGAGTTACTGCACTGTTTTACCAAGAAAATGGAGATTGTGTGATTAATCTTATGCCATTGATTTTTATAAATAAAAATAGTTTGTTACAATTTTAATTTAAAACAAGATGCAGGCGCTGCATAAACTATCTCGCTATTAAAAATGCACAACTATGAAACATCCACAATGCGACCCAATTCTACAATTTCTGCTAACAAAAATACAGCCTATGGTGACAAAAAATCAAAATTTTAATGTCACCATCATGTTCGGCATACTTTTTTTGTTAACTTTGCCAAATTTTGTCTAAAATAAAGTAGTTTTAATTTAATAAAATGACATTTAGGTGACAAAAATCAAAATTATGATGTCACTATTATGTTCAGCATACCTTTTTTGTTAACTGTGCCAAATTTTGTCGAAAACAAATACCAATTTTGGCCTGAAACGTCTTTTAGATGACTTCCAAGTACTTAGAGAGTTTAGGTACGAAGTTTAAATCTGTGACGTTGCAATTGACCATTTGGGACATTTAGTTAGTTACGAGTTGGAAACCTATCCTCGCAGACGAGATAGTAAAAAGAAAAAAAAAAGTAAAAATAGTTACCAAGATGAGATTCGAACACACGACTACTCCCATGTCGGTGCTCAGAGAGCCAAAAATTTCCATTTTGGGACGGACAGCTGTATTTGAATACTCCTCGCAGGCGAGATAGTAAAAATAAAAAAATAAACTGTCAATATTCGAAATGTGGCCATGTGCGTAAAATCGCTTGTAGTTTCTTTTGAATAAATAAACCTTCCTTGTTTCCCTTGATCACAAGAATGAATCAATTTAGTTTTTATATGTGCATTTTATGTCTATACGGTGTAATAGGTAAATTGGATCGGCAAATTTGATCTTTTTTCATTTTAATAATAAAACCACTGAAGAAGAAAGAATCATTTAACTCTTTTGCTTTTGTCTAAGGTTGCATGGGGAGAGAAAAAGCTGCATATGATATCTTTAATGCCGAGGAACATTATAAAAAGTTGATAAAATTATAAAGGAGGGTTGGAATCCTCTTTTAATAGATTTTTTAGTGCAAAATGGCAATGTTCTAGTTTCTTTGGTCAATGGAGCTTTAAAAGCCATGAAAGAATTTTTGTTCATAAATTACTTTGTGCTTCTTAATTTAAACACAGCAACATAAATGGATTTGTTGACTAATAGTTTATTCCACTGACACATACGACGGTTGGTCAAAGGTATTATAGAGATTATTAATTGTTATTTATAGAGATTTAATTCAACAGCATGCTTCAAAGAAAATGATCTTGTCGCCTTTCTTGGAAGAGGGAAATACAACATCGAGGACAACACCTTCTGGCATTCAGTAAGCATCCTACTTTTGAGAAATTTTATGATTAATTTTGAGCTTTTTTTAATCTGTTAATACCCTGCAATAGCTTGAATGAGCACTACAACACTAAGGGGCTGTTTATGTGTAAAATATTTCCTTGTAGCAGGAAAATGTTTCAGCATGATATCACTTTTACTTTCTGATTATATGGCATGGGCAAGAAAACGTTTTTCCTTGGGTGAGAAAATACAATGTGATAAGTGTTTATTATCTCTTTAATAATAACCATATTCTGTCTGTCTCTGCACAAAATGGTACCGCAAGTAGCGAGACATACAAAATGCAGTAAATAAAGGATGGGCGATCTCGTGAATTTATACACGGGCCACCGTCTAGTCTACAATAAGAATCTATTGTTTAGTTTTAAAAATTATGTCAAGTCGACATTAATTTATCTCATCTACTGTAGAAATTTCTGTTCAAATGGAAAAATGAATTACCCATTTTCCAAGACCTCAATTATGTGTACTATAGACCTTGGTAGGCAGATAATGTTTTTTTCTGATTCTATGCTCTCTCCCTAGTACATGCAGCAGACGAGGCAAGAATATTACCTCCTTGTGACTTACTTCCAGGGAGAGGTATATGTTTCCTTGAAACATATCTTTCTTCTACTAACACATGTCAATGAGATGCCATAGAGTGATGCCTGCATGGAGTATCCCAGCCGCATTTACTACATCTGCTAGGGAGATAACATTAGGCTAAAAGGGCAGTCAGTAGAGCAATTGCTTACAAGTGAGAAGTTGTGGCTTCAAGTCTCACACGCTCCGCCACCCTTGCAGCACTTGGAAACATAGTGTGCAGGTTATACGAATACTTACACCCAAAGGAAAATTTCAAAAAATCGTCTAGTTTATAAAAAAAAAAAATTTAGGTCTAAATCATTTCGGCACTCACCAATGCTAATGCTGATATGTTAACAAAATTTTTAGATTTTCATCAGAAAATTATTGCTGAGGTGGTTTTTTCTTAATTTAGATGTAACTTGAACTTAGGGACCGTCTCAAAATGTTCGTACGTAGTTCGTATCAAAAACTTTGTATCGATTTATTAAATCTTTCGTATCATTTTATTTTTAATACAAACTTTTTCGTATCATCAAAATTACAAGTTTGTATAAAGTTCGTATCATTTAAAATAAAGTTTGTATGTAGTTCGTATCATTTTTAAAGAAGTTCGTATAAAAATTTGCTTATATGAAGTTCGTTTATTATAATTGGACTATTATCTATATTCTTTATATTGAATTTTTTTCAACAATTATAAAGTTCGTTTCGTTATACGAATATACGAACCGTTTATTTTAATTAGACTTATTATCTAAGGTCTTTATATTTAAATATTTTTTAACAATGACAAAATTCGTTTCATTAACGAAATTCGTTTAACAAATATTATTCACGTTATTACGCGTCTTATATCATAAAAAAACTTTCAAAAAAAACTTTGTTTTGTTTACTAAGTTTATTGCGCTATCTTCACTGCATCTTATTTCGAAAAAAACAACAACTTTATTTCGTTAGAATTAAGGATACGGTAATCCCCTTCAGAGTCATTTTTTTTAAAAAAAATTTTTTTAATTTTGATTCTTTGGCATATTTTCCTGATATTTTTAAAAAAAGAATCAAAAATATTTATTGTTAAGAGGGATAAAATGAGAAAAAATCTTTTTTATCTTTTAGTGTTTTCAATAGTGTGCTCAAACTTTAAAATTCCTCAAATATATTTAATCTGTATAATAATTAAAAGAGAGTTTTGCAGAACGAATAAAAAATTGCATCTCTACATAATAACAAGGAAACATTCACACTTTAATAATCTATACAAATATATTATTATTTATCATCTATACCTTTATAAGTTATTTCTTTATTTTTTTCGTTTTTATCTTGTTATGTTATGTTATCCTGTTGTCTGTTTAACAATAACTAGTCCCATAGTTCCACGAAAACACTTTACCTTTAATTTCAAATAAAATATTCATGAGTTATTAATTATTCATAACGTTTAAGTGGGTGTAACCATGATTCTTGCAGGTAAAAGCAAAGGTCTTTGATTTGCTTTTTCTCGAAATAAAATTTTTAGTCGTAACGGTATATATTTTTGTCGAACACTCCCCTCCATCTTGTCGAAATTGTACGAAAACAAGTTTGTTGCGACAATTATATCTTTGGCTACAAAACTTTGCTTTTTCTAACGCAGAAAGTGAGGAAATATCGAGTTATTGATCTATCATGCTTAAAAATAGATAAATCAGTCATAAAACAGCTATTGTAACACAAAATATGCTATATTTTTGGAACCACGTGTTGTTTTGAGTAAAAAAAGCAAAGTTTTTTAGAGCTGAATAAGAGCTTCGCAATCATATTTTTTTCAACAAACAAAAATTTTACTGAGGGGAGTGTTCGACAAAATGAACTGGAAGGGTGAATTTTTGTATATAATTTTTTTTCTCCTTTTTGGGTTTTTTTTATACAAATACTTTATCATCACTCTAGAGATGATTTATTTGGCATTCAGAATATATATATTTGTTAGGGTTAATATAGCGAGCAGAGGAGATATTTTAAATATGCTGAGTATGTGCCTCAGGGGGTTACCGTATCCTTAAATAATATGTTTTAAAATATTGCTTCCACTTGAATTAGATAAAATAAGTTTAAATAATATTGCTCGCGCTATCATTGCGTATTATTTCACGTTTTTCTTCAAGAATTTTCTGTAAGAATATCGAGGATGCAAAACGGGTCAAAAGTTAAGAATATCTTAAGAATAAACCAGGCTCCAACTTTAAATATAGATTTGAAATTTTGTATGAAGTGTAAACTTTTTATCCTTTTAATAATAACAACTTTGGCTTCGTTACGCGTTGCAAATAATAAGGCTGATTATATGCTTTCAGGTTGTAGTCATGTTTTTTTATGTTTGTTTATCCTGTCACGGAACAATTTTATTGGTGAATAGGTAAAAATAATTTCAGTTGCTATTTTTTTTTTTTTTTTTTTTTGTAATAAAAATATATATACAAACTGTGCTAAAATATATACAAACAGTGGTTAAAATATATACAAATTTTTCTAAAAACGCAACGATAAAATACTTTAAAAAACGTTAAACATTGTCTCTGGCTTTTTGTTTAGCGATTAATTTTCGTTTTACTTGTCTGTATTTTGAGTTCACAATTTCATTTAAATTTTTCATTTCCATAAATTCATCATTGTACCGTTTTTTTGCTTGACGCACTATAATGCTCATACGATTCGGAGAGAGGGATGTAGTGTTTAACGCTCCTGTTTGATAATTTCGAACACCACCTTGTATTCTTCCTACCGCCAGCTCTTCCTCGGTATACAGCGCTTGCAGTTGCTGCTTTATATAGCAAGCACAAGAATTTATTTTTCTTTTTTTTAAAAGTGGCGTCGAGTTAACTGGATCATTCATTTCAGTAAAAAGCGTCTTGAAGGGTTGGAAGGTCCTTTGGTGAAAGTGAAGATGACCTTTTTAAGGCAGGTTCAAACAAAATGTCTAAAGACTTTAAAGCCAGTAAAAACGACTTTTCTTCTGTTGATACTTCAACGGTTGTGTCACCTGAAAAATCTAGTTGTAGCATGTTTGCATCAGGTTCTTCCGCTACTGCAACGATTTCACCATCGTATTATTTGACGTTTTCGTAAAGAACTGCTTCTCCAGTAGTTGTAGTAATCTAATAATAATACAAAAAAATGTTAGAATTTAGCAAAAGAAAATAGTAGTAATTATCAGCACAAGTATTTATCGACATACTTTAGCCTCGTATTGATTGTTTGTGTCAACAATAAATTTCTGATTTCTTTTCATGTCGTAAATGACATCTTCATATTGGAGATCTTTTGGATGTTTTCGATTTGGAAAGTTTTTCTTCAATATCAAATTTCTGGAAATCATTGGTCTTATTTTAACCAGCATACAAATGTCTTTTTTATTTAACCAGCAATCGTACTCTTTGGAGTAACCATTCCAAGTAACTTTTGCACTTTCAAGTTGAACATCAGTGATCGTCGCTAATAGCCAATGCTTTGATTCGGGATCCAAGGCTTGTACTCTTGTCTTTTTCTTGTAAACAACCTGTGAAAACAATGTCTATATTATTATGGGGTATAGGTGTATTTTCAAATCAACAAAAATAAAACAGAATAATTACTTACTTCGGAAGACATTGCTGTAGATTTTCGTTATAAAAATAACGGTTGGATTGTTGATATTTATAGATGCTTATATATTTGTAAGTGTGAATAGAGTATAAGACTATAATAATAAACTAGTAAAATATTTCACTATAGCTATATTTGGTAGCCAGCAGGCACAAGCTTTGAGTTTGGATTTGGAAAATCGTGATCATTATAATTTGGTGCTTCGTTAAGGGGTCATCTACAAAATTCGTAGCAATTCGTATCAGAAAAATTCGTATATGCTATACGAATTTTCTTTTGCCATACAGTAATTAAATTCGTATGAAATTTTTCTAAAATCGTATAAAATTCGTATGAGTTTTAAATTAAATTCGTATGAGTTTTAAATTAAATTCGTATGAGTTTTAAATTAAATTCGTATGAGTTTTAAATTAAATTCGTATGAGTTTAAAAAAATTCGTATGAGATAAATTCGTATGAGTTTTAAATTAAATTCGTATGAGTTTAAATTAAATTCGTATGAGATAAATTCGTATGAGTTTAAAATTAAATTCGTATGAGTTTTAAATTAAATTCGTATGAGTTTAAAAGTAAATTCGTATGAGTTTAAAAAAATTCGTATGAGTTTTAAATTAAAATTGTATGACTTGAAAAAATATATGAAAAAAACAGCGATAGAAATGTTTTTTTAGATCGCATTTTAAAAGTTTAAAAACGAAAAACGGCGATAGAAATGTTTTTTTAGATCGCATTTTAAAAGTTTAAAAACGAAAAACCGCTATAGAAAAGCTTTTTTAGATCGCATTTTAAAAGTTTAAAAACGAAAAACAGCGATAGAAATGTTTTGTTAGATCGCATTTTAAAAGTGTCAAGATGTAACATGCACACATTGTTCAACAATGCCACATCGCAACAACGCTTTTTTAAATAAAATACGTGAATTTAACGGCAGTTGCCCAACACCAGAACCTAGCGAAGTACATCATGGACACTACAAAACATTGATCGAGATGATGCGAGTTAGTCATTTGAATCGTAATGAAAAGTTTCGGAAGCAAACCGAGTTTGGTATCTGCCCACTTGGTTGTTCGTATGCTTTTTTTTCAAAGGCGGACAAGGACAGACATATGAAATTCATGCTTCATAAGTAAACTTTTTTTATGTATGAACAAATGACAATGTATATATCGTTTGTGAAAATTGTTTGTTATAAAAAATGTTTTCCATAAAAACATGATTATTTTTATTTTCTATTCAATCATGATTTAAGTTCAAACCCCCAGAGTTCGCACAAATAATCGCCATGTGGTAATTTCGCTTCGTCCGTAGTTTCGACAGATAATTATTTACTTTCAAATTTTAAGTTTAAATCATTTTGTTTATAACTACCAATCCTTCGAAATTTGCACGAATGACGTTTAGAGATCGTTGTTTATAAGTACCAATCCTTCGAAATTTGCACGAATAACGTTTAGAGATCATTGTTTATAAGTACCAATCCTCCGAAAATTGTACGAACAGTGTTTAGAGATCGTTGTTTATAAGTTCTAATCATTTGAAGTAATAAGAACGGTGTTTAGAAATTGTTAATGTTTATTTCAAGGCTAGCTGCATATATAGCGGAAAGTTAGATTTTTATGAAGAAATTATATTGAAAATTAACATGTAAAATTCGTATGACCATTCGTTTAAAAATTCGTATCGCAATTCGTATTGCAAAATCTTAATAATTCGTATGAAAATTCGTATAAAAGAGAATATAATTCGTATGACAATTCGTGAGAAATGCGTAATAAATAAGAGAATATAATTTGTATGAAAATTCGTATGAATAAAAGAGTATTATAATTCGTATAAAAATTCGTATGAAAATTCGTATAAAAGAGAATATAATTCGTATGACAATTCGTATGAAAGAGAATATAATTCGTATGACAATTCGTATGAAAATCGTATAAAAGAGAATATAATTCGTATGACAATTCGTATGAAAATCGTATAAAATTCGTATTAGATTTTTTAAAAATCGTATAACTATTTAACACTATACGAATTGTATACGATTTTTATACGAATTAAAAGCAATTAAATTCGTATATATTCGTATAAAATATCATACGAAATTTGTAGACGACCCCTAACCAAATAAAAAGTGCATATTTTCGTTCGTCTGCTGTTCGCTGGAATACCCACATCAACTTTATTTTTATTGTCCACGGACAGCATAAGTGTGTTTTCTTTGCAAAGATATCCCATTTCGTTAACTATGCGAACTTGACCACAAGTGAAATTAAAGTCGTTGTGTGTTTTTTTTTCTTTTTTCTTTCTTTTTGGAGGAACACGTGCGTCTATCAGACATTTGTAGTTTTTACTCGCTGTGTTTTTTTTTCGGGGTGGAAGCATTAATCTGTGAATGGTGTGGAAACTAACAGTTATACCCAAAGTTTTTTTGATGTGCATAACGATTTCATTTAAAGAAAGCCCATTTGTGTACATAACACTGTCTCTGCGACGTAAGTGAGCTTCAGCAGAACCTTGTTCTATCAACGTCTTGACACAAGTAATTATTTCCGGATATTTCTCGTGTATGCTTGGTCTGCCTCGTCTTTTATTTTTATCTAAAAAAATAAGTAAATTGAATTTTAACTACATTAATAAATTTAAGAGTTTAAAAAAAAGGGGGAGAAAAAAATAAAAAAATATATACTTTGCAACAAATCGACCTCGTTGTCGGAACTGGCTGTGTCATATATCCAATCGATATTGCTGTCGTAATTTTTAGACATGCTATGAAAGTAGCTAGTTTTAAAAAAAACTGTTTAATTTAATTTAATTAATAATTCGATATTTTAAAAAGGAAATACAAATGTTTGATATTAAATTTAAGTTTGGTTGAAACTATTAAAATAAATCGTATATTTTCCTTCTTTTATTTCTGGTTTCGCAATTACGCCGGTACTTTTGAAGTTCGTTTTAAGTTCGTATAGCAATTTACTTCGTTTAAAGTTTGTATCATTTCTTTTCCTATGTCAAAAAAACTTCGTTTAATTCTTTTGTTTCTGATTTTGTATTGAAATAATTATGCGCAATTACGCCGGTACTTTTGAAGTTCGTTTTAAGATCGTATAGCAATTTACTTCGTTCAAAGTTCGTATCATTTCTTTTCGTATGATAAAAAAACTTAGTTTAAGTTCGTATCGTGTATTAAAAAAGTTCGTATAAACTTCGTTTATATTTTTTATTTTAAACGAAGCACTTCGTATGACATTCGTTAAGTACTTCATAGCGTTCGTGTAATTATACGAAAAAAACGTACGAACATTTTGAGACGATCCCTTACAAAGGTTTTGTTCTCATGTTCATTGTTAATTTAACTGTTGTTTATGGGAGAGTGAGTTGAATTGCTGATGTGAACAACAGGTTTGCTGATGTGAAAAACAAATTAGCCGAAATGAAGCAGGCAAGTGACATTTCATGTCGGTGATGTATTTTGCCTCCTTCTATTTTTACCTGAAGCCTGCAAATTATTTTGAACTTCATAACCTGTTTGCTGCCTCGAAATCTACGTTTGTAGCAAAAATCTTAAAATTGGTTTGTTTAAGATTTACACATGGCTAGAAAACGTGATGATATATTCATCTTAACATGTAAAAACATACAGAAAATAAGTACTATAGATACAAAGTATATAAAAAAGAAAAGATCAAAAGGAGACCTACAAACCTGACAGCATCACTTCCAAACCAAAATGGTTTGGATGAAATGAAAATACACAAAATTAAGATTACTCCAGGTTGTAAAATTATAACTTAAATTGGAAAAATTGATTTTGCAATATTTCATTAGTTGCATTTTACAGTTCAAAGTTTTTTTAAAGTTGTTTGGTTATGGCAAACAAGCAAACTAAATTTACTAGAATGATGACACAATTTTCTTCTTAGTAACTCGATTTTTTTATTTTTTTATTATCTAGATCAAACAGGATGGATTTGGAAAAAGAGAATGACATTTCTTTAAACATAAAGAAGAAGAAACAGAAAGATCCTATGGTCAATTTTACTTCACTCTTACCAGAAGGTGTTCGAAATATGAAAGAACTTAATCGTGATATGTTTACTGTTAGTACTGTTTTTCCATGTATAAAATGCAGACCCATCTCTTGTGAGAAAATTTCATCCATTTTTCGTCGTAAATTACTGAAAAGGCCTAATTTTAAGCGAATTCGAAAGGGTCAAGATGGTGATGAAAGAAGTAAAATAATTTTACTGCGTCCTGACATCACATCCATGGAAGAGTTCACAACAAGTCAGAAAAGTATTTTAGATGAAGAAGGAGCAATGTTTACAAGGCATGCAATTGAACTGACATATAAAGATTTTAATTTGGAAGAGATCCTGAAAAAGGTTTTGCCTGAAGATACAGAGGAGTCGTTTAGTTCTTTTGAAACTGTTGGACATATTGCACATGTAAACCTTAGAGAAGACTTGCTTGATTTTAAGCATGTGATTGGTATGTATAAATATTGTTTTTGCATATATTTCTGTTAAAAAATCACGTTGGTATCAAAGTTTCATTGAATGTTTTTGATAACCAAGAACCAATTTCAGCATTTTGTATTATGCAATTTTATGGTACATTCAAACAATCGACATGTTATCACCAAATTTGCATACATCATTTCTTTCTTTAGGAAATTCCTTTTTCACTTAGTGATATTGTAGTTTTCACTATTTATAGGCTACTTGTCAGCATTGGCCAATGTTTAAAGGCTTGTTTCAGATTTACTGCATTTTCTGCTGATGCGCAAAAAGCTTGTATCTGTTTGCACATATGTACTTTGACAAGTGTGCACACTAACAAAAAAAGGCTTGTGAGCTTTTTGCGCTATAGCAGAAATTGTAGTCAAATTGAAATTAGCCTTTACACTGTAATAGTGTATCACACTGTAATAGTGTATCAGTCAGCAATGTCCAACAATGTTTGTCCAACTTTGTCTAAAAACCTCTATGAGTTGGTATAAGTTTACACAAAAAAATCTAACACGGTATTAACTGTTAAAGTGCCTTATAAATGCTGGTGAGAGAAGAGAGAAGGTTGAAGTTAATATTCTGTTTATTTGCAGGTACAGTTGTGATGGATAAAAACCTAAATGTAAAAACAGTTGTCAATAAAACTGTTGTTGAAGAAACTTTTGGATTTTCTAAATTGAAAATTCTTTGTGGTAAAGATAATATGTTTGCAACAGTGCAGGAGTATGGTTGCGTATTTGAGTTTGATTACTCTAAAGTCTATTGGAACTCTCGGTTGCATAATGAACATAAAAGAATTGTGGAAATGCTAAATCCAAACGATGTTGTCTTTGACGTTTTTGCTGGAGTTGGACCATTCTCTATTCCAGCAGCTAAAAAGAAATGTGTGGTTTATGCTAACGATTTAAATGAATTTTCTTATGAAGCGCTGGTGCACAATGCTGAACTAAACAATGTCTGTGAGAATGTTAAATGTTTCAATATGGATGGCCGGGATTTTTTAAATGAAATTGTATGCAAGGAACTTTGCTCTATTAGTCACAATATCACAAAGCACATTGTAATGAACCTGCCTGCTTTAGCTCCTACTTTTCTTGATGTATTCAAGGAGAAGTATGATAACTTTGACATACCATTAACCCAATGTAACAACGTTTTTGTGCATTGTTATTGTTTCTCTAAAAGTAAAACTCCACAAGAAGACGCTGAAGTATTAGTTTCAGAATCTATTGGTCTTGACATTTCCACCAATGCTAAAACCCACCTGGTGAGGAGAGTTGCACCGAATAAAGTTTTGATGTGTGTTTCATTTAAATTATACTGGTTTGAGTCCAAATGTATGTGCGAGGACGGTGAAGCATTGGTGACACGAAAAAGACCAGGAGAAGGTGAATTCTTCTTTTTCTACCAGAAAAAAATTCAGAAAAACATTATCGATATTAACTAGACTTATGTTTTGTAAGCATGTAACAAATTGCAAACAAATTGATTTTTTTTGCTAAATTTGAATGTGTTCTTTTTGTTACTCAATAGGTGATTTTTATCCTGTCATTGTGGAAAAGTCTAGACGTTCAGATAAATAGAAAGAGACATCATTCAGATTGATAACTGGTTTCCAATGGACAATGGCGGCAATGAAATCATTTCTTACTATGATACAAATTTGATACAGTAAAATGTGATGTGTGACTTTTAGTTATATTATGCATACAAGTTAACAGTCTTGGATTCTTCAACTGATAAAGTTCTGAGTATAGTTCACATGCAGTTTATGTACAGTTGTTTTTGCCATGTCTTTGTGTTACAACATTCAGCAACAAATCTTGTATGAGAAGTGAATACCATTGGTACAAAGCGTGTGCTGTACCTGTTTTTTTTTTACCTGGGACTATGATCCATTTTGTTCGATGACATAGCTGCACTTGAGGAATAAACCTCTGTTAGGATCATCTCTTCAATTGACCTGCAAGCAACATGGATCTTTTAGAAGATAAAACAACCTGAACACATCACAGATGTTCAAAAAGCTGTTTGTAATTTTATTTCTTTTTACCTTTTTGTTTATTTTCTGAGTATAAGTTTTAATTTTTATTTTCATGTATAGATTTTAGTTTGCAGCAGTGTGTATTTCGTCCATTAGACATATTTTACACTAAAGTAGTTTCTGTTGATGCTTCTTTCTTTTTTGTTTTAGTAAGATAATAATTGTTACTGAATTGGAAAAGGCATTTTCTCTGAAATATGGAGTCTGGTTAATAGTTTATTCCATAGTTCCATTTGGTTTTGATGCATCTTGTTAGTAAGATAACAACAAGATATTCGGAGCAAGTCATTTTATGGAGTAGGATGTTATTGTTATGTTATTTTGAGTTCTTCTCAGTTAATAAAAAAGTGACTTTGTTTCTTTACCCTATTCTAGTACCCTAATCAGATACCCTGGTGGTTTTATTTGAATCTCAAAAAAATTAGACCGTGTAAATTTTAGTTGAGGCTAGATGTGCTTTTTTATAAGCCTGAAATGTTTTTTTTTGGTTCGTTAAAAAAATTGGGAAATAATGGCCAGATTTTTGGTTGATAATGAATATTTTTAGGATTAAAAGAATTTTTTGTAAAAACATACATGCATAATAGTACAGAGGAAACAAAGGTATTTGTCAACCTTTTAAGGGATTCAGGCAGGTACTTGTTCTGAATAATCTTTGACAAATATCATGCAAAACCATGTATTGCATTTCACTAAGTCTTGACCTTATCTTATTTTCCGTCTGCTTGCTTGCTTGTTTGTTTGTTTGTTTGTCTGATTTTGCTTGTTTATGTACCAGGAGTTGAGTGCTATCAGAAATTTATTTTCAAGTCCAAACCAACTGTAGTTTTTTTTTCTTTTCTTTTTTTCTTTTGTTTTTTTATGTGATTTAATAACATCTTTTTAGAACCAATATAACACCTTTCTACATATATTATATGTCCTAGGGATAAAATACAAACCATATTTGGAGGAAATTTTGGTGCAGTGAAATGACATTAATTTCTGATTCCAGTGACATCATTATATTGTTTTCTTTGCGTGGAACATCCATAAATGCCATATTCTAAACATGTTTTATGTTTAATGACTTTAACATAAATATTTCTAGAAAAATAGATCTTTACACCTTTATCGTTAAAACAAACTCTCGTACAAGTATGACATTATTTTTGATCCTAATGACGTCATACCCAAATAAATTTCTAAAAAAGTATTCCGACATATATCACAAAATTATCTTCTGTTTTTTTTTGTGCTCTATTCTGATAAAATTCTGATAAATTGCAACATGGCTCCTATTGATCATGACATGATCTAAGGTTGTGGGCCTTATTTTAGTTATTTTTGCTGAGTGAGAACGTAAATAGAAAAAATAGTGGATTCTTGTAATGAAAAATAGCATTTTCAACTTGTGCAATAGCAGAGAAAGGTTTTTAAATTAACTTTCTCCAAAAAGTATTTTCTGTGGCTACACTAGTATAGGTGACACCGCTAGGTGCAGAGGCACAATATGAATAATGAAAACTTCTATGTTACCAAATTTCCATGTCGAGGTACCATTCCTATAGCCCTATTCATGCTATGTGTTTTGTTGAGTATAAATAACAAAATCGCTGTGACTCAAATTTCAAACTTTTTAATTATAAGATCAGAAGAATACGATAACCTTCAATAACTGGTTGTAGAAACTCAAAATTGAACAGCATGGTTGGCAGTTGCTCTACAGTAGAGTGCAAAAATCATGGCAAAAAGAACCCTGGTTTATCATTCTTCATGTTGCCAAAGGATGAACAGACTGCTGCTTGTTAGCTACTTAACATGAAAAGATTTGATCTTCCAAAAACAGTATTCCTATATGAGCATCATTTTGAGAAAGACTGCTTTGCCAAATCTGCTGATTTAAGGCATGAACTACTGGGAGGTAAAGATACAAAAAACAAACTTTAAAATAATTTTTCTTAGTGAAGTCATTCGCAAATTAGTTCCTGGTGCTGTACAAACAATATTTGCTCACATGCCACAGGTTGTAAAAAGAACCACTGTTCTTGAAAAGCTGGAGAAGAAAAGGGTAAATTGTTCTTTTCCTCTTTACTGGTTGTACCTTTAAGTCTGGACAGTATACAAATCTTGATGTATATCTGGAAAATAGAAAAATCTGATTTTCATAGTAAAAAAAATGTTGGCAATTTATAAAAACGTTAATTATTTGTTACATATTTTTATCTTCTGTTTAAAATTTGACTTAACAGACTATTTTCCTATGAAAATACATTCAGGTCAGACGCCATGTTTTTGCGCTCCTATCTTTACTATTCGTAAGGCCTTCTCAATGATCCCCTCTGTAATTTCTAAAGTTGTTGTACAGTAGACTTTTAACTTAACTTGTTGACAGTCGCTTCACCCTCTTTTTGTTTTTTAGTATATGCCTGACTAACTGACCTTGTTACTAAGGAAATAGAAAAGCATCTGCAAGCAACCATGTCAGCTGAGGCCTGAGTGCCATTCGGATTTACAAATTTATATAATATTACTCAAAATCCATGGGTTTTACATACCAGGCATCAGATTTGAACAATAGCACAGAGATCTTTTATGACATTATTTCAGTATTGTAAAATATTTTTGATTTTTTATCAAAAACACCAAAGATTGACACCAAAGTATGCTATTTGGTGTTTACAAGTAGTTGGTAGCAGAAGCACTGGAAGACTAAAAATAAATCCCAACGTATTGATACAATTAGTAAAGTTTATATTCCCCATGCTACAACACTTCTGTACAGTTAAAGGATTTTTTACAAGTAATTTTGCCATGAATTATTTTGGTAATAGCACGGAAAATATGCTGCATAACCGCAAAAAATATTTTGTGATGTATCAAACTTTGAATTGCCTAATTTATCTTGTATAGAATACATGTTGTGCAATTGTCACTTTATCCATTTGGTGTGAATTAACTCAAACAAGCAATTCACTTTTCACAAATCTGTGGGGTTCCAATTATTCAACAATTACAGACCCAATGTGAAAATTTTGATTTGTTTCCTTTTTTGTGCAATTCCATCAACAGCATTATGTGACGCCATATCTTTTAGCTATACATGATGTTTCAGAATGTAGTACTGTCAACGCATTTATTTTTAAAAATAAGAACATATTGTTTCATATTCTGGATAGTTCAACTTAGTCTCAAATGGAAAATACTGGAGATATAACACTAACCTAGACTTTATCAGTAAACTGGCATTTGTTTAGAAAAACACATAGATAATTTTTGCATTAGTTTTCATACTCAGCTGCATTGAGATAAAAATTAAAATGTGACAAGCTGTGCTGTGCCGTGACCCGACTAATAAATGATTTCAAATTATTATTAAAATTTTTATTAAATAATTGTTCTTGGTAGAGATTTAATTCAACAGCACACTTCAATGAAAATAATGTTATGGCCTTTCTCGGCAGAGGAAAACACATCAGCAAGGACGATATCTTATGACATTCAGTAAGCATTCGATAAATACTTTTTTGAAATGGGTTTCTCGGTGATAAATAATGTTAGAAATCTTTACATTAACATTCAGAAAGTGTTTGATAAAGGTTAACTGTTACTAATCTGCTGTATGCCCTGCAATAGCTTGGAGGGGCACATCCACATTAAAAAGAATCTTTATTTTCCAGTAACATAATAGTAAAAATTCTATTGTATTTTAACTTCATGATATATTGTCTGTCGTTTCTGGCCACTACCTTTCAAATAAGAAAGCCTTTTTGAATTGATTTACTTTGTGCGTTTATATAATACTACCTGGAAGTAAGTGTGTTCGATCCGCTGTGTCTAGAAATGGAAATGGCTGCCTGGCAATAAAGTAGTTTTATTTCAATTTGATTACACCTATATTGTACTCGTCCTTTGTGTTGCAAGTTCCAAACAGGTTGGAATTTGGCGACTTTTCATTATTTTTAGTTAGATTTAGAATAGTCCAAAATAATTGATGTGACCCCGCCTCTGTTGTCATGTTGACTCATCGGTCAACAGGTGGTCGGGAAAAAAATCGGTCAAGAATTTCCACTGTTCTGGCCTTTTTTGGGGCTGGATGATGTCATCAAAACCTTTTTTATTCTAATTCTCCTCCCTTATGCTTAACACATTTGTGCCAAGTTTTGTGACAATACGATGTTTTTCTGGGCCCCACGGTTTGAGCCTGGCCTGAATAGGGTTAAGCAAATTCAGGTGCTTGAGAACATTGTGTGAGAGAGAGAGCTTCCTGTTAATACGTTGTTTTGTTTTATTTCGTTCTTGTGTGAGGTTATTATTGATCTTTTAGGTAAAAACCTTTTTCATGTGCATTTTTAGTTGCTTAATTTGCTCTGCTGTTAGAGTGTATCAACATTGCTTATCGGGATAATGAATCCTATATTTTCATGTATTTGATTTTTAAGATAATATCAGCGCGTGTGTGGATAATTTGTTGATAATCTTAATATTTAACTATGCTTTCCCTCTTCTTTTTACATGAAATCCATTGTTCTAAAAGCATATTGCATGCATAATGGGAGCAACCTCATTTGCTTTCACAAGTGTCATTTTTATTAGAAAGACCAAAGAACTTACATCAGGCTGTTTTATTCTTACCATAATCTTTTCAGATATTATTAACCTTCTTCATTTTATTGCCTTTACTTTAGTGAATTCCGACCGTGGTTTTGCAATGCCATTTTTTTCTTATGGGTATCTGACTTTTTATATAAAAATAATGGTTGTGAATTCAGAAGGCAAATATGTCCTTAAAGTTGCTTTCTAAAACTGGAATTATTTTTGGTTACATGTGACACTATTTGCTTTTATTTACTTTCTGGCATTTAAGGCTGTTCATTTATAAAAGTTAAATTAATTGTATGAATAATGTATAAATCATACTTTGGTCGAGACAATCCACTATTTAATCTCAGATTGTTTATCATATTTCACTTCAACCACTCACAACAATTTTGCAGTAAGTTTTAATAAGGTATGGTGATAGGGTATGATTCTGCATGTGACACAGACAGATAATGTATGTAATATAGATTGCTCTTTAAAGGGAACCCGAGATATAAAAGAATGTTGGACTTATATTATAGAGCTTAAAAAGTTGGTTAACAAGTCTTTTTAAATTTTTTAAAAAGCTCTTTTCGTTCTCAAGATATTCACATTTAAAGAATTTCAGATTTAATTATGTTGCATAATTTATGATGTCATATTTAAGTAATAGCAAATTTTGACATTTTCAGTCATCAGTAATTTTAGACCTGTTAAGGGATGTGCATTCAAACTTTATCAATGCATAGATATTAGAAAGTCAACTTTTTAAGCTCTATAATATAAGTCCAACATCATTTTACCTTATTCCATGAAATTAGCGAGTCAAGAAATTAACGCGAATTAAATTAACGGTCATTAAATTAACGCGGTTCAATGAAATTATTTTGAAAAAGGCATTTAATTAACACGGTTGAGCAAGGTTGTTTTCAAAAATGCATTTAATTAACGCAAATTTGAGAAAGAAGACATAAACATTTTTTAACAGTAAGTAACTTTTTTCGTATGATATGAACTTAAAAATGGGTCCATGTTAATCTGGCTATTTTGCTTCTCTGTCGCTTTTTAATGTTTCTGTTATCACACCAGGCCTCCAACCAGCAGTGATGATATTAAGACCTTTTTCAGTTTGGAAAAACTTGTAGATGCTCTTCATAGTTTCGCATGTTCTGGTTTTAAAGTTGACAAGCGAAGATCGACTTCAATGGTTGTCACGTCACGATCGGAGAAAATTAACTGAAGTATTTCAGTTAATTTTCCACTTGGATCAGAGTATGATGCGAAAGCTATTTTAAAAAAGATCGTTGAAAAAGAGAACACCGTTGAGCTATCGTCCGATGGGGAGGAAATAGTAAAAGATTTGTAAAAAAAAACTTATTTTTATGCATTTTCGGCTTTTATATATTATAAAAAAGTCACCAAATTAACAGTATTTTAATTAACGAGTCAAGAAATAACAGTCTTTAAATTAACATGCATTTAATTAACGGTCCTTAAATTAACGCGAATTTTGAAAAACCGCGTTAATTTCATGACTCGTTAATTTTATGGAGTAAGGTATACCTTGGGTTCCCTTTAAACCATGTTTGCTGTTGCTGAAATATTGGAGTTGGCTTGAACTTCATTGATATGTAAATAATTTATATGCTTTCTTTTGTTTGTGTACAAATGTATTTGTTATCCATGTTAACCATGTATTACACTTTCAATAAACAGCCTTTCTCCTGTAATATATATGAACACATCAGCAAGAACAACATCTTATAATAGTTTTTGCAGTAGCCAGAATGCTCAAAATGAGCATCCCTTCTACTACCAGAACGTTATGAGCATGAAGTAATTAATTTCATGTGAAGTTTGCCATTGTTGAATTATATTGGTCAGTCAAGAATAAATTTGTTGTTAACTTTCCAACACATCGTGAAATGTGGCTTAAAAAATCCAGAAAAAAAGTTTTTCTATGGGCGTTGAAACTCTAGAGTGAGGTATTTTCTAAGCAGATGTTGACACCTATGTCTCCTGTTGACTTGATTTTTTTCATGTTTTATCTAGATTTAACAGTATGGAACAGAGTAAAAAGGAGATTTTTTTAAATAAAAAGGAGGAGAAAAAGAAACAGAAAAAGAAAGATCCTGTGACTAATTTTACTTCTCTTTTACCAGAAGGTGTTCGAAATATGAAGGAACTTAATCGTGATATGTTTACTGTTAGTACTGTTTTTCCATGTATAAAATGCAGACCGATCTCTTGTGGGAAAATTTCATCCATGTTTCGTCATCAATTAGTAAACAGATCAAATTTCAAAAGAATTCGGGATGACCGTGATGGTGTTGAAAAAAGCAAAATAATTTTACTGCGTCCTGACATCACATCCTTGGATGAGTTTACAACAAGTCAGAAAAGTGTTTTAGATGAAGAAGGAGCAATGTTTACAAGGCATGAAATTGAGCTGACATATAAAGATTTTAATTTGGAGGAGATACTTACAAAGGTTTTGCCTAAAGACACAGAGGAGTTGGTTAGTTCTTTTGAAACTGTTGGACATATTGCACATGTTAACCTTAAAGAAAACTTGCTGGATTTTAAGCATATGATCGGTATGTATTCCCAACAAATTTGCATGAGAATTATATAATTTCTTTCTTTATCTGTTTTTTAGCATTTAGCATTTATCAATATTCACTTTTAAATTTTGCCTTTAAATAATTGAGTTAATTAAGTTAATAATAGTTAAATAAGTTAAATTGAGTTATTTTGCAACATTTTGCAGACTGAATTGCCATTTTGTCTATCTTAACTAAGGGATAGTTCAAGAAATTATACCTTGTACGCACTAATTTTTGTGTGCCTTAATTTGCGTGCACTTAAAAAGAGCTGTTGGGCTGGTAGTCTTCATTAAAACACCCTACAAATAACAAAATAAAAAATAAAAAAATGTTACGCAAAAAGAACATCTTGGCATAAAATAAAGTAATAATAGATTGCTGGATGTGTGAGAGTATAAACATCCTGATGCTTTACAATATAAAAGTTGTGTGGTCTGTCTTCTTATTTAATATAGTAGGTGTTGATTAATAATTGAGCAAGTTGTTCTTGTGTTGTTTTTGTAGAGGGAGTATAACGTTGTTAATATGTTTAAATAGTTAATGTGTGACAAGCGTGAAAAACTATTTGAAACACAAAAAAGTGTTTTAGGATAAACTATAGTTTTATATCAATGTTTTGTTTATTTGCAGGTGCGTTGTTGTTGGATAAGAATCCCAATATCAAAACAGTTGTCAATAAAACTAATTCTATTGAAGAAACCTTTAGATTTTTTAAAATGGAGCTACTTGCTGGTAAAGATGATATGTGTGCAACAGTCCAGGAACATGGTTGTGTATTTAAGTTTGATTACTCTACAGTCTATTGGAACTCTCGGCTACAAACCGAACATCAAAGAATTGTGGAAATACTAAATCCTAACGATGTTGTTTTCGATGTTTTTGCAGGGGTTGGACCATTTGCTGTTCCAGCAGCTAAAAAGAAATGTGTGGTTTATGCTAACGATTTAAATAAATTTTCTTATGAAGCTCTGGTGCACAATGCTGAACTAAATAAAGTCAGTGAGAATGTTAAATGTTTCAATATGGATGGCCGGGATTTTTTAAATGAAATTGTATGCAAGGAACTTTGTTCTATTAGTCACAATATCACAAAGCACATTGTAATGAACCTGCCTGCTTTAGCTCCTACTTTTCTTGATGTATTCAAGGAGAAGTATGATAACTTTGACATACCATTAACCCAATGTAACAACGTTTTTGTGCATTGTTATTGTTTCTCTAAAAGTAAAACTCCGCAAGAAGACGCTGAAGTATTAGTTTCAGAATCTATTGGTCTTGACATTTCCACCAATGCTAAAACCCACCTGGTGAGGAGAGTTGCACCGAATAAAGTTATGATGTGTGTTTCATTTAAATTATACTGGTTTGAACTGAATGCGTCAAAATGTTCATGTGAAGAAAGTGTGACGTTGGTAACACGAAAAAGACCGATAGAAGGTGAGTGCTTGCCTTTTTTATACCAGAATGAAATAAATTAAAGCTTGGACAATATGAACCAGATTTTTATAATTCCAAGAATTTATAGTTACTTCTTAATCTTTTATTTTATAGGTGGTTGTTATTCAATTGTTGCTGAAAAATCTAAACGTTTAGATAGTTAGAGACATATCATTCCTGTGAAGAACAGTAGCAACAAACAGTGTCAGCATTGTTAACCTGTCTTTATTAAACTGTGAATATAAAGTGAAATCATTTATGAGTTTCATGTATGAGTTATAGTGATACATGCAAACTAATAGGCTTGGATTTTAAAACCGATTTTTATTTTACTTTGTATACATACTATTGTCTTTATTGTTTGTTTATGCACAGTTGGTTTTTTTATTTTAGTCATATTAAGGGTGAGTTTACACTATTATTAACTTTTCAGCAATCCATTTCAATTACCTCGAAAATTATAATACAGTGAATACATTTTTGTTAAGAATGATGACCAGAAGCCTATTTCTCCTTTAAAACTTTGGAAGTTTTTCAATTTTTTCTTCTAGTGTTGATAAATCAGAGATTTTACATCCTGCCATAAACCTGGAATGGCAAATTTAAATACAATTTGCCATTCCTTTTTCAAGAGGCATTTGTTCCAAATTTTTATGTTTATGAATTTTGATGTGTCCTTTGTGAAAGATGAAAGTTTAACTGTTATTATTTTTGGCTACCATCTTTATTATTTTCCAATCTTTGTTCTTGTTTATCATTTTCTACTAATTTTACTCTACTCTATTTCATGCAATAAACTGAATGTGCTGGGTTAAGGAAATATTAGTCTGGAACCTCTCGCAGTTGGCATGCAAGTAAGATAAGTGTGTTTGGTCTTAAGTTGTCATAGTAACCCTGAAGTCTAATGTTTAAAAATTTGTATTTGTTACATTTTCCATTTCTTGTTTATTTGTATAAAATAACTTTTTGTTTGTGTGATAGTTTGAACTTTAACTTTTAGTGCCTAATGATCTGTATATGTCAAATTATTGCTGTTTTAGTAAGATAATAAATTGTTACTGAAATGGAAAAAATATCCCTGTAAATCATGAAGCCTGGTCAGTTGGACCATTCTATAGTTTCGCTTGGTATTGATCCGTCTCGTTACTATGATAACGATAAAGGTATTAGGAGCAAGTCGTTTTATCGGGTAAGACGTTTTATTATATTATTTTGAGTTTGTTTTGTGCTGAGTGAATTAGAACTATAACTGCTGTTATTTTTGCCAGCATTTGACAGTTAAGCGGTTATAATTTTTTGATGCAACTTTTATACAAAGTTAAAAACATGGTGATGTTTCGATTCACAAAAATCATTATTTAATTTTTTTACAGCATAAAAGTGACAAAATGTCCTTTTTAGGTATAGGTTACTTCAGTTTACAGGAACTGTTGTAAATAAATAATTCCCAATAAAAAGTTCAATTTTGTTGCTGGTTGAAACACACATTTATCTTTCTGTGAAAATTAGAAACTTAAAAGAACTGTTGTTTACTTGCAGCACTAAAATTCTTGTTGTTCCCTTTTGGTGTGTCATTCCATTTTTCGTCTATTAAATTTCCAAGAAAAGTCCAAAAAACTATGCACAGAAATGCTTTAATTTCACCAGAACGCCCACTTTAACCCTTTTCATACTGGTTCATGATTTATACTATGTATTTTGCACTATACGAGTTTTGCTAATACTTGCTATTTCACTTTGAAACTGCTCGAATTATCACCTATCAGTGTTTTACTAAGTTTACTGGAAAACTAAATTCACACGTGAAAATGTTACTTCCGCTATTATTTAACTCTTGCTTTCCAGTGACAGCCTGTTGCTGGTTGAAAATAATGATAAGAGAAAATGTCAGCAATTTTTTGGCACCATTATCTCTTATAGTCCCTTATTTATTTATACCTGTCATCTGTGTATTCAATATGCTAACTCAATCACTACCGTGTGCTGGAGTTGCACAAAAATAAATATGTCATCTAATGGACGATAATTTGATGTCTGGAGTATGTTTAATGAGCAAATTAGTGTATTATTCTACAGGCTAAGAACAAGTCTAAATGATGCTCACTGTATGTCTGTGAGCTACAGATGGTAGCTGCACGTGGATTTTTGTGGGTTTTTCCGACAGGTAAATTCCTGTGGATTTTTCAAACAGTCTAAACCAAATAGTCTATAATACCCCACTTTTTTGTCTTAAAGCTAAAGATTGTAGCTTTACGGGCAAATCCTTGTGGACTTACTATTTAGAACAAAAAAAAAAGCTTTAATAAGTCCTACAATTTGAGTAACGTGAACATCACTTGTCATTCCTCAAATTTCCTTTAATGTCTTTAGTCAAGGTTGCCACACCTAAAATCTAAAATCTAAAATATTGGATCTCAGACACACCTTAATGTGTGATCCTTAAAATATTATGACTGGTCTATTTTGTGTTTTCTATTTAGAATCTAACCACTGTAATATATTGTCTTGGGTGGTAAATGTACCAAAATTTGTCCCCCCCTGCAGTCTAAGAACAAGTTTATATGATGCTCACTGTATGTTTGTGAGCCAAAGATGGTAGCTGCACTTGGATTTTTGTGGGTTTTTGCGGCAGTTGAATTCCTGTGGATTTTTCTACGGGCTAAACCAATAGTCTATAATACCTGACTTTTTGTCTTAAGCTAAAGATCGTACCTTTGAGTTACAGGCGAATCCTCGTGGGTTTTTTAACTAGCTAACAATCAGTAAAATGATAACTTTCTATTTATAACAAAAAAATTGATTTAGTAACAATTTTTAGGCCCTACCCCCAAATGAGAGTCGCCACACCTAAAACCTTCAAAACAAAACAAAAATGAAGATTTTCCTAAAATCTCCTAATATTGTTTATAGTGACATCCGTTTTTTCAAATAGTAACTTGTTGTTATTGCGTTTTATGTGACAAAAAAATTGAGCATATATGTAACAACAGGATTATATTTGCATTCATTTTGAAAAAAGACAGCTTCTCTAACATTGAAACAAGTAAGTAAGTAACGGGAAGTTTTAACGTCCTTGGGGATTCCATCCTAACGGTTGGCTCTTCCTCCCCTCCGACTGTAACTATGTTACATTACCGCCAGAGATACGTATAGCATTGCTCTAACTTGCTTGCCTGCCACACAAGCCGGTTGGCGGTCAGTAGATGGCACCAAATGGGCTGACAACACTGCATTTAAAGTGCGCCGGAGTGGGGACTCGAACCAGAAACCTTATGATTACAAGTCGAATGCGCTACCACTACACCATCTCCGCTTTAAATGTGCACAAGGAAAAGCTATGTTATTACAATTTGCCCTGTTTGTATTAACACGCAATTCAAATTTTTTGGAACGAAAAAAATCTGACTCATGTTATTTTGCTAATATTTGGAACAAGCACACCATGAATTTTTACAAAATATCTGTCGCTTTCTAACAGAAAGCCACTCAGCCATTTTATAAAATTGCAGGATATCCTTAAAAGAAAATTGGGCAAATTTCAGTTTGAACAGTCCAATTTTCAACATACCATGTATTTTTAAATAGCGTGAGGGTTAACTTTACCCGCCCTGGTTTGAATATGGTTAACACTATTCGTATCGGGTATCGGACGCTCCTTAATGTGTAGCCCTTAAAATATTATGATTATTAAATATTATACATTTTGTGTTTTCTATTTAGAAGCTAACCACTGTAGTATACTGTCTTGGGTGGTAAACCGTTTTAGTGATTTCCCAAATTTTAAGTTTCAAGCAACACTTGACTTGTAACCTGGCATTATACCTTTTTTTACTCGATTTGATGAGATTTAGCTATAAAAAACAACCCATTATCAACATTTCTGAGTTTCGCCATTTTAAAAACGCCTGATACACCATTTTTGACAGAATATCACTTGACAAAGATACATGTGCCAAAAGCATTAAAACAAATTCTTCTAATTGAAATAAGTCATGAGGTTTTATAAAATTTGCGCCAGATTCGGGACCGAGTGCTTTATCAGTTCAGAGAGATTTAAATTGTGCTTTTATTAAAGGGAGGTGTCGGAATATATAACTTAATTTAAGCCGATAAGTATACAGTTAAAAGGATCATTTAGTTAATAATCATTTTTTTTTTCCAAAAAACTCATCGCTATCCTTTAAAAAACACCAATAATAAATTCATAAGTAACTAATATGTTTTTTGCTAATATCACCACCCTGGTAAGAAAGTCGACATTTTTGTACATTTACATGATTTTACTCTTGATTTTCATGAAATGCCTAGGGAAGGGAAGTGTATCCATGCATAAATTAACCAATTGTTTTTTCCCAATCTTTTGTATGTTAGCCAATTTACAGAGACATAAAAAGTCCAGATTCTGTATAGCAAAGCAACTCTCTAAGTTTTAATGCACTAAGTAATCCCAATCCAGTATGCAAAGGGTGATATTGGATCTCCTGTTTGCAGCACTATATTAGCAACAAGTTGAAGTGTTAAGAAATAGAAGTTGTTTAAATTTTTTGTATAACGTGTGCTTAAGAAATTTATTTTACAATAATGTCGTAAAACCCTTCTTAAGAATGTCTTTGTGTCATATTACTTATTGAAAAGTTAACATAGTTAGATTATAGCAGGTGTGCAAATCAAACTGCACGGTTGACTGATGAAACCAAATGGGTTTTCTTGTTAGTAACGTCTTTTCCTCCTAAAACCTTAGCAATGGTATTTTTGTGTATTTTAGTGTCTTCTCCAAAGATTTGATCCAAAAAACTATTAAATGTTCAAAAAATTTCCTAAAATTATGATGTTTTAAATTTATGGCCAGCCTGCCAGTAATTTGCTTTTGTATTACTACTATTATTTAGCTTCATTATTTCACACAGTTTATTAAGTTTATGTTAGGCAGGCTTTACACAAACAAGACAGTGGAAGGAATATAAAAGTGTTGTAACTCAGAGAACTTTCACAGAGCAGAATTATTTGCAGGATTATGTCCTTGTTTATGTCATTCAGAAGGTTTTTGTGTTTCGACTTGTTTTGTTTTGTAGTGTGTATCAAACCTGCAGACACTGTGTGTGTCTGCAGGTTTGATTTATGAAAAAAACATTTTTGATCAGACAGGAAAATAGTATCCTCTTTATGACGAAACTGCGGAAGAGTCAGGGAAATTTGTTTTTAGAACATGTCTGAATCCTGTCTGAAAGTTAGTTAGCTAGTTGGATTCAGTTAGTTCAGTTAAAATTATCCAACTCAAGTAAAGCTGGTTGTGACCCAAATGTGCTTTTGATTTTAATGCTCAACCTAAAGAACGTTACAGCAATAGTCCAGTCAGGACTTATGTATACATCTTCTCCTTTTGCTTATAGAAGTGGAGAGGCTTAACATCTCAACAGAAATGCGTATGGATTTTGTTAGCGTTCACACTGCTCTCACTGTTCTATGTATTCGCACACAAGACTCGAGTTTCTGTAGGATCTATTCATGGAACGTTTGAACATGTCCCTCACCCTTTAAATAATCCGCGACATAAAAAACTAGATAAAGAAAGATATATCGAAAAAATACATAAAGAACTAGACGAAAAAATTCGTCCTTTAAAACGCGGCCCACCCAAACTTCGGGGTGGTCTCGTCAAGTCCTCCACAGAAGATACTCATAACGTAGATAAACACAGACAGAATGTTAATAATAAACCTGGGGAATTAGATTTGTATGTAAGGGATCTTGAAAAAAATAACGCTTTCAGGATACGAGAAAATGGCGTGCGTAAACTTGCACCAATACACGACTCGAAGAAATTAGATCATGTTGATAATAAAAGTGCTGAAGCAAAAAATGACAAAAGAGTGGATGTGAATGTGAAAAGCAAAGACTATGCTCGTTTTCCTGAGAATATTCCAATGACTGCAAGACAGTTGGAAGTAGTAGAGACATGCAAGCATGCTTGGTTAGGGTACAGGAAATTTGCATGGGGTCATGATGAACTTGCACCAATAGCTAGATCACACCATGAATGGTTCATGCTCGGGCTGACCATTGTTGATTCCTTAGACACCCTATGGTTAATGAATATGAAGAAGGAATATAAAGAAGCCAGAGATTGGGTAGAGGAAGAGTTGTCCTTCTCCAAGCCAGTTACTGTGAATTTATTTGAAACTACAATTCGTATATTGGGCGGATTATTGAGTATTTATCATCTGACTGCGGATAAGATGTTCCTTGAGAAAGCTGTAAGTTGGTTTTACTTCGTGTTTTTAATTTTCTGTTGATTTTTATGCTGTATGCACTAACACAGGTAAGCTGGTCTGCACTCTCAGTGTTTTTTACAGTGCAGTAATTTCAGAAGGTGAGTGAGTATTAAGTGAGTATATTTCTGATTTTACACCTTTTTAGTACGGTGTGATTTCATATTTTATATGACCCAAATGTCGATAAAAAAGTGTGTAGTGGTCATTCTTCCTATTCTAAACAAATTGCGGAACATTAAAATTGGACATTTCATGTTTATAGTTTTACTGCACTTATTTTTGCAATAAATAAGATAATGTAATAAAGTCTCGATTGGGACTAGCTTTTTTTTAAATGTCCATGTATTAAAGGGTTGCCGGTGATTCTGGAATTGTTCTGGAATTACGTGATTTTGGAAATTTTTTTGGAAACCTCTTTTTTTTTCGCACTTGTTCACGCTTGCAGTATATCTTTGTATAATCAGAATTATTAGTTATGCGTTCTTTTCGCTGTTATAAAGTTATTGACTGCAGCTCGTCATGTTGATGTTTTCTGTTATGTTCTAGAAATGCTATGAAATATTTTACCTATAACCTCGAATTCTAAAATTTTACTACAGGCTGATCTTGGTGAGCGACTTTTGGGTGCTTTCAACTCACGTTCGAAAATTCCTTACTCCGATGTCTTGCTACGTGACAAAGTAGGCAAGCCTCCTTCATGGAGTCCAGATAGCTCTCTATCGGAAGTGACAACTATTCAGCTTGAATTTAAAGATTTATCATATGCTTTAAACAACCCTGCGTACAAGGTGAGTTTTAAGAGGTTAATTATTTTTGTGTTCAGTGCTACTACACGGTATAGTGTGAGAATACAATGATATTTCACTGTCGCTTTCATTCCCATGTTGGTCGAAGTTTAGTTGTGATGGTAAATTTTTCAAAGCTATTCTACAGGTCTGGAAAATATTGTTACTGTTCATTTATTGTTATATTTTTTTATTATCAGTCAGCTGCCGAAAATATTATGCTTCATATATTCTCACTTCAAAGAAACGCAGGCTTGGCACCAATATATATAAATGCTGACTCAGGAGAGTTCCGTCCTGGCTCTCACATTACGTTTGGAGCACGGGGTGATAGTTATTACGAATATTTGCTCAAACAGTGGATCCAAACTGGCAAGACTGATGAAGTGTAAGAAGTACCTTATGTTATCCCTAAATTTAAAGCGAAATATTAATTTTTGTTTTCGCAGAGAAAACGTGAAAAACAATTTACAGAGTATTGACTCAACTTTGAATCATGTGAGATTCTTTCGTGGAAATGTAAACAGCTGTCAAAAATGAAGTTCCAAACGGATGCTATTTGTGCACGATCTTTTCAGGGTATTGTGTTGTCGAAAGCCTGGCATATTAGGGCAAATAGGTCCACTTCTTCTGGAAAACTCGGACTTTTTTTTTGAAAATTGCACAAGAATCCTAACCTCAAAATAATGCATTCCTATTCTATAGTCCAATTCCTTCATATAAGTCCAAGACACTATTTATGGGTGACCAGAAACTTAAAAGAATTCGCGTTAAGTTGATATCTACAGTGTAGTTCAAGACGTAAGCTGTAAAAACATACTGTACTGGATGGTCAATTAATTTTTGACCTGAAAATTTTGAGCGGTGGAAAATTTAACTTTTGAGTCACACTAAAGTCGGAAATATACAAGAATGCGACTTTTCGTAGCTACTGCCTATGTCTTCACTATCAGTATACTAAAAAGAAAATTAGTTGGTATTTATTTATTTATTAACTCGTTTTTGTTTTGTTGTTGTTGTTAATGCAGAATGAAAAGAGAATATTTAACAGCAATGGAAGGGATGAAAAAACTGCTCGTGAGAAAAACAAAAACGACTGGATTAACGTTCGTTGGTGAACTGCTAGCTGGAAGAAGTTTTAGTCCCAAAATGGTAAAGTATTTCACAAATATTTAATTTTTATTATTACAAAAATCGCAAAGTAATTCGAAATAATAAGTCCTTTTGCTGTAATTTACTTATTTTCATATTCGTAGTTTTTATTGGTGCAAATTTCTGTTTAGGACCATTTAGTGTGTTTTCTTCCTGGAACACTTGCTCTTGGTTATCACCATGGTCTGCCAGCTTGGCATATGGAGCTTGCCAAAGAATTGATGGAAACTTGCTATCAGATGTATGCAAGAATGGAGACAGGTTTAAGCCCTGAAATAGTATATTTTAATACTGAAGAAGGTGCTGCTGTCGATCTCTATGTCAAGGTTAGTTAGCCTTACGAGGATACTGGTTGAATTTAACCTTGAATTTAATGTTGCAAAAGATAAATCCACACTTTGATTTTAGAAAAAAGCTTGGATTATTTTTTATTTTATTTTTGGCAAAGAACGAAAAAAAAATCAACGGAAAGAAAAATGATATAAAAATAAAAGAAATATTTTTTTGAATTTTCCTGTAGGTCACCCGCGAGGTTTTGCTTGAATATAATTTCGCAAACAAATTTATAAAATTTATTCTAAATTTATTTGGAATGTATTGACAACCTCAACTACATTCGCCATAAAGTCTATGCCCACTCCAAACTCCAATTGATTTTACTTTTTAATTGTTCGTCTGTGATCTCATGACAAAAGTTAGGCCTATTGCAAAAATTAACGCCATTAAGAATCGATGTTGGAAGGGGCGTGTTTATTCGATACGTAACGCGCCCTATTTTTTTTGTTGTATTTGCTTTTAGCCTTTGGACGCACATAACTTGCTTCGACCAGAGACTGTTGAATCGTTACATATCATGTATCAAATTACCGAAGACAAGAAATATCAAGAATACGGCTGGAAAATTTTACAAGCCTTCAATAAACATTGTAAAGTGCCGTCCGGTGGTTACGTCAGTTTGAATGACGTCAGAAACAGTGCAAATCCCAGGCCAGGAGGAGGGAGAGACAAGATGGAGAGCTTCTTTTTAGGAGAGACGTTGAAGTATTTATATTTACTTTTCAGTGACGTTGATGTTATCCCTCTTGACAAATATGTGTTTAATACTGAAGCACATCCTTTACCAGTATTTAAACATTAACTCCTTGCTTATTCATATTATGCAATTTTGTAGATTTACTAGACTGTTTTTTATTGAATTTGTTCAGTTAGATTCTGCAAAATTCTATATTCTATATTCTGCCAATTTTAATTAACTTTGAAAGAAAATTGTATACCATCGCATCATTTTTTCCGCAATGCATTGACGTCACCACGTTTTTTATGAGCGTCAGTTCAACCTCAATAATTATTTTCAGCATGAAATTGCTATGTTTGTTTGTATACTCTGTTTATGCAACCGAGTTGCTACAATTTCTTAAAAGTCTGCAATTTGCGTATATTTTATATTTTTTAAAATATAAAAAAATTATCAAATTATTTCTAAACTTGAATTTCTTATGTTTCTTCGTATTAAAATTATTTTTTTGTTAATCCGTTTGTTTTTCTCATTAACTCACGTGATTGAAAACTTTGTTCTAGGGAAGTCAAACTTAATTCTTTTTCTCAAAATTTGATGTTGTAGTTATCTTTGATCTAATCGTAATTATCCAAACAATTCTAAAAGTAGTCTTAAAGTTCCCACAATAGCCTGGAATTTATAAAAAAAATAACCATAATAAAGAAATTGTTCTAGAAAGATGAAAAGAAAGTCCTGGTATTTGTAGCAAACTCTATGCACCGTAAATACTCGATTAAACCCCAGGGCTGATATAAAATATTTTTGAAGATAGGACTCACTAGAAGAGGGATTTAATAAACTGGCAACATTTTTTTCCAATGTCACAAAACAAAATTTACGAAAATTGATTGAAACAAGCATTGCACTCACTCAAACACCAATGGGGTGGGTTATTTTATAAGAAATTCGTGGGGGTGGGGCTTAATAGAGTATTTTTGGGAAAGTGTTTGCTAAGGAAAGTGTTTTCTTGCTTTTGCATATCGCAAAAAAAGGTTATCTCGTTTTCTTTTGTACACCTAGCAACTGTGACGTCATATGAAGAGACATTTCTTTTTATTTGCCAACGTTTTTAAAGTATTGCTTTTAAAAAGTCAACTATTTATAGCTTGAGGTTTGTACCAGGTCATGAAATTCTAGCTTGAGGTTTGTCATGAAATTCTAATAAAACCGAAAACATGTTTTTATTAATTAGTTTTGTTAAAAATAAAAACCCTCCGTAATATATCCTAATTAAAGGGTAATTTTTAAAGCTATAATCCCGACCTAACGAGTTTTATCTGTGTTTTGAGGGTCGTATAATTTATTTATTTACTTTTTATAACCACATTTTTTAGAGGTCGTGTCAATTTTAGTGGCATCAAAATATTGTTTTTTCTTTAGATGTTTATTTATTTGGCTACTTGAATATAATAAATACTCAAATATTTGAATTATGTCTTTTTTATGATTGACACTTTAAGTTGATCATGGACGCTGTAATTGCTTATGGAGAATTCATTTTATGATTGTTGTGTTGCTATTGGTATCGTTAATGATGCATTGCGGGGTATGTTTTGATAGGATGGAATTTAAACTGCAAGGGTAGAAATTTGTCAACAACCAGTTTTCCCTTGTTTTTGTGTGCACCTGGTTTTGCTGTCTTTATGAAAACATTATTTTTTATGTAACCCTATTTTTTGGCCAGGTCTTAGATTGTTTAAGGTTTTAGGGCATTTTTGACTTTTGAATTTATGAAATATTCGTTTAATTGATTAAGTTTTACAAAAATAATGAATTTTGCTTTTCTCCGAAACACACTGAAATGCGGGTCTATCTAACTGGAAAGGTTACTAAAGGAAAAATGCAGGATGCTGAAGCGTGAGATTTGGCAAAATATTGTGGTCTAGTATTTAGCCAATTCTTTTAGCAACTGGGCTGCTTATAAAACTTTATAACATGTACGACAAAAGTGGGCAGAAACATGGTTAAAAAACGTCTTAAGTTAGCGCGCCAAAATTTAACGGACGAAGAATCTGGTGTAATCGAGAATAAGTAAACATGGTTTTTATGCAAGGACTGCGCGGTGTCATTAAAATATTTTTTTCAAAAATATTTTCCTTCCCCTTAACTGCAATCTTCTTTCTTAACCCTAGTATGGTTAAGAAAGAAGAAAGCTGGCCAATAATTGATCACGACCGAGGCTCTTAAGTACAGTGTAATTAGTTAACAAATATTTTAATCACCTAAATTTACACACGTACATGTTTGGGAATAACTTTAACGTTTCATACTTTAGTAGAAAAACGTTTTGCAGACTTCTGGCGTTGCGTTGTTGTATGAAGAACAGCTTTTGGAAAGGTAACGTGTAGTCATTGGTTTTAATGGTGAAATAAACTACAAGTAAATTTACATGCAGGCGAGATATCTGTTGCCACAGTTACTATCTGTTGTTGTTATTGTTGTTATTGTAGACAGTAATATTCATTGCACTAATTCTTAATTTGCAGAAGATATTTTGTTTGCATGGCAATGCAAATATTTACTTTGATGTAGACCAAAATGTCGATATAAAAAAAAACTTTTAATTTACATATAAAATAAAATAGCATCTCGCTTTATTAAAATGTCAACAAACTGGTTTCTATTCGCGTTTTTATGTTAATAAGAGTGGTTTCTATTGTCAATGAAGCGTAAGATTATATTTCCAGCTTAAAATTTTGCCCTAGCATAAGTAATTGTTACATTTTTTTTGTCTATGTATTATTTTTAATGGAATTACTTATATAACCCCCCTTCCCAGATCTTCTTTCAACTCGTTGCTGATAATTTAAGATAGTGGCAAGGAGCACTGGGTGAGAGGTTGCTTAGTAACGGCGCGAAGTCAGAAAAACCACAAGCATTTATTAAAATCTTGTTCTTTAATGTCATTTCCACTTCGAAAGATATGTTTTTAATAATGGGGGACGCTTTGTGTCTGCTTAGATATTAATTTTTTAATTTCTTGATTGGTCTTTTAAAAGTCTTTTATCACCATGGTGCTTTGTTAAACAACTTAGTGAGACACATCGTTTGGTATTTTATTATCTCGCCTAAAAATAATTGTATTCAAAATATTTAATTTTGTTATTTGCATATCGAGACGACTTTTAATCTGTAGTGCTAGCCAGCAAAGGTTGGATGTGCACTTAGAAAGGTCTTGTGTTTTGTGTAGCAAAATGGAAGTTGCAGAGCTGTTAGCCCAGTTGGGTGATCCTGGGTTGTATCAAATTTTGTTGTATATTTGTTTGTTCGTGTGCAACTCCACTGTCTCGATGAATCATCTTATTATGGCAATATATGGATACACGCCAAAACATAGGTATGTATTCCTTACGATTATTTGTTTACCAACGGTTACACGTTTTTTGTTTGTAAGAATAGTCGTTTCAACATGTATATTCTTAACTTTCGGACAAAATCACCCTAAAATATTTTTAGCATATTCTTAGCACATTTAAGATGATCTGAGAATGCAAACTGGTGCAAATATCACCCCAAGGTGCTGTTGTTTAAGCAGCTTAACGCAACTGACAGACAGACAACAAGATTTTCTGGGCAAAAATACTTTAATAAACTTGATTTTTTTGTTATGTTCCATTAGAGCTAAAGCGAAAAAAATATTCTCAGAATATTCTTTACTTTTTGTCTAATTTTATCTTTAATATTCTTATAAAGTATTTTTTTTTAAAAAAAACTCCTAGATTTTGATTCTTTTCGCTATGCATACCAACTTAGTTTCCAGTGCTAAAATGGACATTTATAAACACCTCGCTAGATAATTAGGCTTTTATTTCTATTTATGAAATTATTGGACTAAAATATTCAGTGATCCAGAGCATTCCGGGTTGCAAATGGTTTTTTACCTAAAAAGATATTTTAAAAATAACTCGCAAACTAAAATTCATTTGTATTTCTCAATTTCAAATGTAAAGTGACACAGATTAACAGATTATAACGGTTCTGTTACTTATGTGAAAGCAAATAACAATTTAAACTCGTAGGTCACCCTCGTCCCAAAGGTTTTTTACCTTTTTGATCTCATATCAAAAAGACAAAAAAAACCTGGGGACGAGGGTGCCCGTAGATGTTTAAAAAATTGTAAAGATGTCTTATGGAAAGAAATAAAAAGTCCATTTATTTTCAGGGTTTTACAAAAAGTCTCCAGCTAGTTCGATAAAACTTTTTAAATTGTAAATATTTCACATACGATAATTAAAAGTCGCGATATATATAAAAACCATCGGACCTTTAAATCCTTTGAATCCCGTAAATATCCGATCGTTATCTAAAGAAAATAAATTACATTGAATTCCAACCTGGTTCACAAGGCATTTTACCTTGTTGATGAATTTGTCCGTAATAATAACGGCTCAGGGGCCGCAAGAGCCTAGGGACGAGGTTGATTGAATTCCTAACTACTTTTTTTTAAAAAAAGAAATACTTTTTTGTCTTTTGTGTCGGTATGTTAAAATATAGAGAAAAAAAAAAAAATGCCACAAGTTCCCGTAAAAAGCGTTAAAGATTATCTTTCTTCATAGCTGTACAATTCCTGACGGTGTGCTAAAAAACAACAGTATTCCTACTGAAATTAAAGATGGAAAAACCTCGTTTGAAAAATGCAAAGCGTTTTTGAATTTCAATGCTACACTTGGAAGCAAAATGGATTGTCCGAACGGATGGACATTTGATATCAGTGGAAAGGAATCATCAATAGTGGATGAGGTGAAGTTGGTTTTTAAACATTGGCAACTGACTTTGTGACGGCCGTAAATTGTTAAGGAACCCTGAATGTCTTTGTTTCTTTTCAACTTATAAGGCAGTTAACGTACTTACAAGCATTTATGAAAAAAATTCTTTCCTAACCGTTCTGTTCTTAACACGATTTTTAAAAGAAACCGCTTTATAAGAACTAGTCGCCTTACAAAATGTTTTGGCTCCAATTAATATCGATCGCATTCGAATGGCATTCAGGTATTATTACCTGGTGTAATAAGAAATTGGGCGAATATCGAGTAGGTTATGCTGACAAACGGAAGGCTACCTAAAAAATTACGGTTTTAACAAAACAGACATCTTTAAAGGAGAGGCGAACAAAAAACCTTTTTGTGGCAGCCACAAAATAAATTTTAGGCGAGGTAGCAAAAATTAAGGAACGTCTAAATCCCAAAAAACTAATAAAATAACTACTATAACGACACACAAATAACTATGTTTCATAAATAAATATCCATATTCCTTCCTAGCAACATTTTTATGGCTGTGTGGGTAAAAAAGAAGCAAGTTTGAGATGTACTTACCAATAAACGTTAAAAATAAGACCTTTAACTCAAGATAACCAAGAATATTTTACATACAATCGTATTTTATAACCTTCGTTAATACTTCTTGGAACTTTATAAACATCTTTCACAGCCAATAATTTCACAGCCAATAATAATATTATTTTCGTAATTTGGTTCGCTTTTTCACAACGTACATCCAACTTCAAACGATGAAGTTTGTTGTGATGAGATGGCGCCAAATTTGATAAATACACAGACCGGAAACTTTCAACAACAAATCGAACGTGCAATATGGCGGTTTCAGCTTTGTTTACAAATCTTTATTTTCTTTATCTTTACTCAAGTTTGGAAAATGTGTAAAAATACTGACCATAAAATGAATGATTCAGCATTCAAGGATAAAAGTAAAAACTGGTATTTTGTAATAAACTTCTATGAAGAGATGTTCTGGGTATAATGTGAGTATAATAACGTGTTGTTGCGCTGCAAATTTTTAATCCACAAATTCACCTTTTTTAAACAAGCAGCTTTAATTTATTACCCCCTTAATATAAAAACAGGAAATCTTTCACCAAATCCATTTTTTACTTGATTTGATACTAACTAAATATTACAAAAACTAAACAATTGTCAAGATTTTACGGGATATTCCAGACCAGCGGATCTGCCAGCGGATCTGGTCTTTGAAATTATCTCAGCCATCATGAATTTTCAATCAGCAGCCATGCCGCGGCTGTTCACCTCTCCTTTAATAAATAAAAGTCGAAAGTTATTCCATCTTTTCTTGTATATATGTTGACGAAAGTTTCTTTGTTGTACGAAATCATGTTTTTGAATATCCTTAAAATGATATCCCCCGTTAAAATGAAAAAAGTTGTTAAGAAAAGAATTTAAGAAACTTTTATTAGTTAGCTGTTTGCTTGCTTTCTTATAAAAACGTAAATGGATAGAAGAGAAATTTGTTCGTAACATGATGTCAAGTTTTAATTCTACAATCTTGGACAAAAATATTTGTGAACAGGTGGGCTAATTTGAAAATTCGTCCTTAAAAGTACTTCGGAACGTATTTTTGACGTAAACACATTTTTGACTCGTCAAAGTTGACCTGGCAACGCCCTCAACTGACCTTCGGTTACATGGTTAATTAATGCCTTTACAATTCCTAATGTGGGATGGTTTTGTTTTTTTAAAGGGTTTTTAGTTGCACTTCTATGTCCTATTTCTTCCTCCAAGGTCCTACCAGCTGCAAAAGTTTTCGCCAATGTTTTTTTTTTAAAGAATAGCCCCGAAAAGCTTCTCCAGATAATTTCTTGGTTCAATATTGTAGTTGTAAGCTTGCTTAGACAATGTGCCTATGGAGAACTCAATCCATGTACAGGTAACTCGATAATAAGAGTATTAAATATCCATGTTTCTAAAAAGGTTCTTAAAAAGATTGAGCTTGAAGATTTCCACCTTAATGTTAGACTCTAATTTTCTTTTAGTGGTCTCTTGTGTGTGACGAAAAATATAAAGTCAGTGCAGCCACGACGATTTATTTTGCTGGCGTCATGATTGGTGGTGCTATTTTCGGACAGCTAGCCGATAAATTCGGGCGAAAACCCGTGTTGTTGGTTTGTTTGTATGGACACATCCTACTTGGTGTTGGAGTACATTTCGCTTCTTCATACGATGCATTTGTAGCTATCCGATTTTTCCTCGGATTTCTTGTGCAGGTAAAGATTATATTTAATAGCTGACATTTCACATATGGAACACTTCTTGAAGTAAAAACAATGATTAAAGGGTTTAAATATCGGGATATCAAGATAACAAAAAAAATGTTTAAGATGATTTGGAGTTCTTTGTGATACACGCTTTTTATATATATATTTATATATATATATAAGCAACAGTGATACGAAAACTATATAAAAGGCGTGTATCAAGTGGCGAATATAATCATCTTTATAAAGCCCCCCCATACGACGTAATAATGTCTATTCGCCCTCTCTATTTTTCACGTTCTAACTTTTTCAGAATCAATCTAAATTTGCTTTTTACGAAGCTTGACGGTGTCTTCTTATATGAAAATGGCAAAAAACACCTAGGAAAATGTTGGGGCAATCTCGTCCCCAGGGCTTCTTTTTCGCTTTGTGGCTCGCGCTAACCACATATCAGAAAGCGAAAAAAAGCCTTGGGGACGAGATTGAAGGTTGAGGCTTTTTTCATATCGAAGGTTTTTGACGCTTACTGAGGAGAAAAAAACGATCACAAGATGAGAATTATTTTTTTTATTTTATTATTATATTTATTAAAAATTTCAACTTTGACCCTTTGTTGATTAATTTTGATTTAAATCCAATTTGGATTGTACAATCTTGGTCAAAATATGTCGAAACAAGACAGCTATTTTCGGAGTCTGCCGCCACAAGTAATTACATAGGCTATATTAGATTCACACCTTCTGAACTTGTCACAGAGTTGAACCCAAACTCTTAAAATGATGTCAGTGTGAACATTTCCCCCAAATTTTCGGCCCGGACGTGGATTATTACGTTGTGCTAGATTGCTAGATAATTTGGACCTCATTTTTAACGCTGTCCGATTTTGCAGCTGGTCGAGTGCATAGTATGGGTCATTCAACGCTTTTGTCGTACTTGAAAAATAATGAAAAAACTGTCTTTGACATTAATTCTGTCTGAGTACATAACAATGGCCAAAAATGGTGGATATTGACGTCAGATTAGCACGGAAGTCGACAAAATAGAAAACAATTTTTAAGGGAAAACATTTTTAAAAAAAGTTGGAATAAAAATAAGGTTAGGATAATTCAAAAAGGTATCGAAAACATGCGTATTAAAAAAAAATTGACAATGTGATATTACGAAGTGAAATAAGACTGCAAATATCTCAACAAAAGAGGCCAACCTCGATCCCAGAACCTGTAGCGTTTTTTTGATATAAGCGTTTCATCCTCCTATTAAAAAACGCTTCAGGCCCTGGGATCGTGTTTGCAAAAGAGGCTTTTTTAGTTGTTATTTTATTCATTGTCACGTTTGTGTTTTCGCCATATAGGGTATACAGACGTCGTCATACGTTCTGTTGGTGGAAATGACGGTTGTCAAATATCGGCCGATATGTGCAGGCATCTTTGAGGTCTGCTGGGCTGTTGGTAACTTATGGATGACCTCATTAGCCTGGGCAATTCAAGATTGGAGGAAGATTCAGTTAGCGTTGTGTTTACCGAGTCTAATCACGCTGTTTTACATCATGTAAGTTGTAATCAAAGAAAATCTAAGATATTTAGAAGGGACGTTTGCTTGGGATTCTCATCTTGAGACTTTGCGGAAATCTATATTTAGAAAAGAGATTTTTATTTTTTTCTTGTTTGTTTGTTTGTTTACAGTTTTGTTCCTGAATCAATACGTTGGCTGGTGAATCAAGGCAAAAATGAGCAAGCAGAGCATCACGCTAGGAGAATAGCACGGTTCAACAAAAAAGAACTACCAAATGAGTTGAACCTTTACGCAGGCTCAAAAGCGGTTAAAATAGATGGCAGAAATTACTCCTTTCACGATCTCTTCATAAACAAAGAAATACGAAAGAGGACTATGCTTATGGGTTATATTTGGTATGTCGATACTGTTACTACGAAATTTGCGGCACCCGTTTAGCATAATTTTATTATTGTCCCCAGGGTAATTTGTTGGTAGTCCGGATATTTATACAGGATTGTTATTAATGTGGGTCCTGTGTTCTAAATGTATATATTAGGTATGCATCGGCATCGCCTACTCAATTTCCCTTACATAGCACGGGTTGACCCGTAGCTGTTGTAAAGGCACTTCCTAAGCATGCCCGAGCTGTGGGCCGAGCCACGGACCTTGAGATAACAAAGCGCTATTTAAAAGAATTAAAAAGGCGGTGGAAATTAACATGGTATTGTTTTCTATTTAGCTCTCTTTACCACATACTACTTCCATCACAGTCCCTGTTTATAGGGGTATAGTCAATGATGAGGGGAAGGGCAAAAAAATATCAAGCAGGAAAAAGGTCCACTTTAGAATAAATATAAATTGTTTCTTGCACAATTTATTGGTATTTTTCAGCCTTATTTGATGCAATTTCATACTATAGTCCTAAAATTTGAAGCGCATTTTAGTCAGACTAAAGAATTGAAATTTTAAAATTTCTGTTCAGTAGATTTCAACCATGGTAGCGCCCAAATTCAAATAAAATTACAACCTTACCCCTGCAACGATTGTACCTCGATTGAAAACGGTTTAAATCATTACTATGAAACCTGATCCACAGGGCTGTTTTGGTCTTTTACTTTGGGACAAAAACTTAAGAAGGCCTGGGGATGAGGGTGCTTCTGGTATGGTATTAAACAGTGCAATTGGAAAAGTTTTTTATTTGTCAACTGGAGAATGCAAATTCAATCCTTCCAGAAAAAAAGTGAAAAAAAATGTTTCTTCAACACCCGGGGATCCTCTAACACTCCCCGGTTCCTGTTTTTTCTAGAAATGAATAATTACAGTAATTTTGTTTACTATTTCTTGTTATAGTTCCAATTCACATTTCTCCTTAGGCTAGCTTCTTCTGTCGGTTACTACGGATTAATCTTGACTACTGGTGGACTTGCCGGCAACCGATATGCAAATTATTTTGTCAGTGCGTCTGTAGAAGTAATAGCGTTTATATCCGTCATATTTGTTTTGAAATAGTAAGATATTTCATTTTTCTTCTGCGCCATGCATTTAGCTTCAAAGGATTACGTAATTATTCTTTGTTCTCTCATTATAGCTTAACTCGTCGCAGACCCTTGATGCTGTATTATATCTTAGGAGGTGTGACCTGTATCATAGCGGGAACGATCAAGAAGAGCGACAGTATAGGTATACACATTATAATCCCTAAATTAGTTTGTTCGAAATTAAAAATAGATCGCCAAGCCTTTCGCCAGTTGAATTTAATGTAAAAATCAGTCTCCAGGGACTTGTTATTGTCACGGAGAAAAGCCAGAAAGAAAAACACGGCCGAAAACGTCAGCGCCCTCTGATTAAATAGCCCTCTTTCAAGTATGCCCCCTGTAATAGACACTTCTTTTATAAACGCCCTCTCTACGCCTCTTTGGAAAAGGTGCCTGTCTGAAAACGCCCTGGAAGTTGGATCAATACTGTTAAATTTCCTAAGAGATGATGAAGAATCGCCGCGCTAGTAAATTGACAACAACAACAACAACAACAACAACAACAAAAACTACATTGTTTGCGACGTTTCGGGTGTTCACACACCCAATTTCAAGCAATCAAAAACGTACAATGTTCTCCTAAATATATACAAGTTTAACAGTAACCATAGTTACAGATTAAATACTAATTTTATAAATACAATGGAGCAGATCTAATGTAGATCCTAAGAGATGATTCATAAATCTGTTCTTAGGCGCTTTGTCTCTTTGATAAAAGAAAGGCAATACGCCTTGAAAGAGAGATTGGCGATTCTTTTATTAAAAAGGCAATCTTCGACTGTTTATAATTTTTACTGCGATTTTGCGGTAAGATAAATATTGCTTAAAACCTTGTAACTCTGTATAAACATATCATAAAACATCGTATGACTACATGCAAATTTGCTTTAACAAAAATGCACAGTACTACAGCTATCAATGGCCACTGAGAAGCGATTTTTTTCTTCAGAGAAGCTACATGCCTTTTTTTCAAGCTCGACCCCAGCACCTTTTACCGTGGCAGCGAACTATCAGAAAGCGCAGCGCCGTTGAGAAGCAAATAGTCCTGGGGACGAGGTTGGCCCTTTTTTATAAGCGTCAGGTGAATTACGAATTACGTTTATAATTTTCAGAATTAAGCCTAAAAATTGGCTTTAAATTTGCTTATTTATACCCGTCCGTACTTCTCGAATTCGAAGTGAACGAAAAATATAAATATGGTATATCGCTCCAACCTCGATCCCAGGACCTGTTGTCTCGACGGAGGAGACGAACATTTTTCGTCAGACCTACCAGAAAGGCAGCGCCGATGAGTGACAAAAAGCCATTGGGACGAGGTTGATATCGCTCGTGAAACTTAACTTGCCTTGCATTAGTACACACGTTTTTTTAAAGAACGTTATATTATTTACAAAAAACTGCTCGTATACAACTTCTTTTTTTTTTTCCCACATAAGTTCTAAAAAGGGGACGAGGTTGGTATGTATCGTCATAGTGGTGGAAAAATAATTGTTCTAAAATAATTGTTTCTCTATAAATCTAAACTCATCTTATTTTCTTATACTCTATGAAGGAATTCAAGCGTTCTTATAGGTTCCAATTTTTACCCTCAACGATTCTTCTGAGCTAGGTTCTTTTAAAAAGGAAAGCGTATATCCAATATGTATAAATAAGAGAGGATGGGCCCTCTATCCTTTTGAGTATATCGCAGTCTCAAAGAATGAGATTACCATGATGAGTCAACCTCGATTCCAGGGCCTATAGCGTTTTTTTGATATGAGGATGATAGCGTACGAGTTTCATTCTTTTGTCAAAAAACGCTACAGGCCCTGGGATCGAGGTTGCACGATGAGTATCATCACTACAATTTTCCCCTTCCCTTTATTTTCAGATAACAACGAAGACATTGCTACCGTTTTTGCAGTCATTGGCAAATTTTTTCTGTCAGCTGGATTTTCTACCATTTTTCTTTTCACTGTTGAGCTCTTCCCCACTGTGGTTCGGTAAGTGTTTTTTAATCTGTGTAGTTTCCCCTGCGTGACGTCATTTTTATGAATTGTTATGGCCACACCAGACAACGTGGTATTAATTCAATTAGGGGAAATTTAAAAAGAAATTTTGATAGAATTTTGACATATGCTTAAATGCAGAAACGTGGAAATTCTCCAGGCATTGCTCAAAATTTCCCCACTGATGCTGTAGAAAAATATAAACGTGGAAGTGATATCACCGCGACAGCCTTACAGTTAATTCATCTCTTGAATTGATATGGTTTCACAACCTCGTTCCCAGGGCATTTTGTATCTTTCTGACATCGTTCGTATCGCCGTCCCCGTGTCGAAAAGATACAAGATACCCTGGGGTCGAGGTTAATGATTTCGTAGTACTCTTTATTCTGTTTCTGTCAAACTAGTGAGCAGTTCTTTCTAATTTATCCCCTACGTAAGCATCAAATTATTAAAACAGCATAGAAACGAAGTTCATTTCTTTAACCATAGTACGTTAGGCATGGGATCATGTGTATTTTGGGCTCGAGTTGGCGGTATGGTTGCTCCACAAATTTTACTAATTGTAAGTAATTATTTTACTTATTTATTGATTTTAAAATACTACACTCGTCCCCAGGGCTCTTCCATGCGTTTAATATTCTGATGTATTCAGAATATCGTCAGCCTAAAAGAGCCCTGAGCACGAGGTTGTTTATAGTCCTAGACAACGTTACGATGATTAAAATATCCTTGAAAACGAGGTGAGAGTACTGGTTATCGTTTTTAAATTATTATTACCTTGACCTTTTTAGGGCGATTATACATTCGATGAGTTACCATATTTAATATTTGGTGGTTTAGCCCTACTTGCGGCTGTAGCAACATATTTTGTACCGGAAACCCGAGGCCAACACCTGCCCGAAACTATTGAAGAGTTTAACAAAGATTTCGATCGTGAAAACGGAAATACACATGATTCGAAATTGTAGAAGACAGTTGGTTTGGGTGGCATATTAAACTACACGCGTATTAACCACGCGAAGTAATGTTACTCTTCACGGGTTTACTGCCTGAAAAGTAACAACGTTTTTTCAGGACCGTAGTTGACACTCTAGTTTAAGGAAGGGGCTGCCAGCCCTCACCCCAATCCTACCCCTCCCCCTTGCCTGTTCCGGCCTGTTTATATATACACATGAAATTCAAAGACAAATATATTATAGTGAAAACCCTTAACTAACTCAAATCTTTTACCATTTATGCTGAATTTTTCTAGTCTTTCGTTAATTTTGCTAAATTTATGAATTTCCCGCACGAGTGGGCATCCTTGTTGTACAGGGTTGCCGTGATGCCAGAAAACATGTTTCAAAAAATATATCTTTGTATTAATAAACCAATTCGCTATGTATTTACATCACCATTATAAAAATATATGATTTACACAATTTACACAATATGTATCTATTTAAACATTAATTCTTCGTGTGACCATGCAACATAGACTGAAGAGATCTAGCAAACCTCGATTTGACATTTTTTATGATCGATTTTTTTTGTCGGACATGGTAAGGTCCATGCGCTATTTCGTATTCTTCATATATTCTCCGTAATAATTTTTCGGCGTCGTCGTGAAGAGCTGACATTTCGACGTACGACTTATTCAGTTGACACATTATATAGTTCTCTAGGTCTTCCTCGCAAGCTAATTTTCGGTAAGAAATTTTGTCTTTTTTATTTCCTACGAAAATTATCGGCAGCGTTTGTTCCGTGCAACGATTACACAGAATCTTCATTGCGTGTTTAAACGAACCAAGTTCTTCAAGTGAAAAAACAATTACTATAACGTCTGTATGTTCCATAGTTAATTTGTCCATGGCTGGAAAACAAAGATTTCCTGATGTATCATTGATTTCCAAAAATACACTTGCCTCTCCTATTTCGACAATTTCTTCATAATAATCAAAAATAGTCGGTTCGCAAACATCTATCTCTTCTTTACCAACTAAACGGCGTGCGATAACACTTTTTCCTACTCCCGTTCCACCCATAAGTGTCACCCGCAATTTTTTATTACAACATTTGCCTCGTGTCATGTTTCATCTGTAAATGAATTTGTCTGAACAGCCGTTCCTATACAGTTGTTTATGTGATAAAACAATTTTCCCGGAATAATACTTCTTTATATTTCCCTGTATCGTTTTAAACTGTCGAAAAAGCATCTACAATAGAGGGATATAACACTGCTGATAATCTGAATCGTTTGCAATAGAACCGTAACCAAAACTATGGATACGCGACGCAGTTACCCCCTGTTTTTATTTTGAAAACAATAATATAATCCAAACTTTCCTCGCATAAACAAAGTATGATGACAACATATACTCCTGTCCGTCTTGTTATGCCTCTACTATATTTGGAGAATAATAAAATAACACAAAAACGCACACCTTTGCATTATTTTTTGACGATCACATATTTTGGGTATGCCAAATGAAAAAAACACGACAAAATTAAACATGTGACCTGTGGGTGGAGGGAATGAAAAAAGAAACTTATAGGTCCGGCTTTTATCCCGGGGCCGTGAAAACAAAAACAAAAGTCCTCCTTCGTAGCTGATTTTAGATGCAGCAAAATAAATCGTATTACATTTTACTTATTTGTTAGGTTAGTTCCCAAAGGGCTTGATGAACTTCCCAGTTTTAGTTAGTGTTTCAGGTAAATGCTTAGCAATGAAAACGGCGAATTTTCCCTTAAAATATATTTCCCTGACTTCTTTCTGACCATCCAATAAAAATCATGCTATTCGGGTAACCTCCTTACAAGAAACAGCGTAAAACCCCTCGCTGCCAAAAAATAAAATTTTCCCTGACTTATGTATATCTTTCAACATTTTGTCTCTGACTTTTCTAAAATTGGGGATTATTGTAGTTTTTCAGGTTTAATTTTTGCAGTCTCGCATTGACTTTAACTTTAAAAAGTTTATTCATTATTATCATTGGTACTTTGTTTCAGCGAAGCAAATACGAAGTTTAAAACAGCAAATTTTTAATCAAACAAACGAAAAATTCTCTACCAGCTCAGTAAACAACACTTTGAAAATTTTAATCATAAGAATTTACCAAATAAAAAAATAAGTCTGCATAACAACCTCGTCCCCAGGGCATCTTGTATCTTTTCTGACCCCGGGACTGCGATACGAACATGGCCCTGGAGGAGGCCTCGTCACGTGACCCTCCAATACACAGTTTTTCTGTGTGTAATATTTAATGAGATTTGTCTCAATTAACCAAAGTTTTATATATAACCTTGCAGAGCTAAGCGAGCTCGGCGTTTTACGTCACAGATAGGTGCCGCGAGTTTGTTTTGATTCCTCTCATAAATTCACTCTTTAAGTTTTGCGAGAAACATTTTGAGAAATTCGCTAAGATGGGCACGCAACACACAAACTGCTCGAATATTGCCCTTGATTGTTTTCTGAATGTATAAATATACAATCATGTTATTTAGGCTGCTGTTTACTTGAAGAAATTCAAGCAATTTAGTTATGTGTATTTTACTGAATTGGTTGGCTAGCAAGCACTGGGTTGCAAAACTTGTAGCTAGGGGAAACTTGGAAATTGGTAAATGATTTGCTCACCTGACCATAGCACTTCGTTGGTTCTCTAAGGTGCAAATATGGCTACATAATTTTCAAATGGTCGTGTCATTCTAGGTGCCTGACTGAAAGTAGCTAGGCAGAAATTTAACTTCATATTAACATTTACATTTTTTATTCATTTTGGCTGAACTTTAGAATTCTCATTAACTGTAAAGTTCATATCTGTGTCTGCATCACTGCTTTTATATGATGACCAAGATTTTGCTGTACGAATCCCAAATTGCATTTTTATTATTTTTTTGCACAAAATTTATTTAAACAATAGTTAACTGAAACTGAATTCGTATATGGTGGACTCACCGCTTGCGGTTATATTGGGTGAAAAAGGCTTCAAAAAAGTATTTACTTTAGAAGACTTTTTTGCTTTTACATTTTGTGGCCTTAACATTTCCAGAAACCCACCCATTACCTGACAAATTCTGCTTTTTCTTTTCCTAATGACATGTTTTTAAAACGCCTTACAGCTTTTTTATTTTTTACTCAACAATCTCACATTTTATTGCACACACAGATATACAAAAACAAGGGGTTTTTTGTTTAAAACATAAATAATCCAGCATTTTGCTGGTTTGAAAATTGAAATCGACAAGTCCACATGTGATCTATTTTGTCGATTCAATGTATCACTGCCTTAATAGTTTAGAAAGAATTGGTATACGACTTTACCAACAGTAAAGTATTGCTACCTTAAAATAAAAAAATGTTTGGGGAATAATTTTTTGAGGTAATTTTTGGGGGGATTTTGGACAAAAATTAGTTCCATAAAGTCACACTTGTTAGAGCTCATCAAAATTCTGCTGCTGCTCAAAAAACGATTTTTAATTGATATATACATCTATTTACTGTTATCATTCTGCTTGGAAAATATTTAAAATGCCAAACTAGCTAGCCGTGAAGATTAATTCAGTATTCTCATAAGAGCATCCAATCACAAAAATATATCAGCAAAAAGACATTCTTTGCAACTAAATTTTTCGTTTACTGGCATAATTTTAGGTTGAATCTTATCTGACCAATTCCTGAGGTTAGAATAGCTTTTAAAATTTTCTGAACCTGTATCTTAGTCAAAATTGATATGCTGTCAAAAACGGCTTATCGGTGTCTCTGCAAAGGGCTTAATTCTGAAACTCAAAAAGTATGATGATAATAGAACTATTTTTTGGCTCAATTTCATCAAACCAATCTAAAACCATATCATACCAAATCTCAAGTCAATATTTTAATTTTTACTGAAGTTATGGGACGCTATATATACTATATACCCGGTTTAGACTTTTGTTATTCTTTATGTTCACTGCTTTGTAATTAGTATTAAAACTCTTGAGATAATATGTCAAAGTGGTGAGCTGTTCAATATCTACCACTATATTCAGTACATCCTGGATTTAACCATATGCCAGATTGAGCGCTCAATCAAAGTGTGACTTAAAATTTGATTGAGTTCGATTTTCTGAAATTGTTAAAAAAGGCCTAGCAAGAATCAGTTTAAGAAAATCTTCCTACCTTTTCTCTTCCTCAATATGGCTGTGTAATTTTTTGATGCCTCGTGTAAAATTATCTTTTATCGGATTGGTCTAAAAGTACTCCATAACAAGTTTCAAGTCAATAACTTTATTTTTTACCGAAGTTATTGCACTTTGAAGTTTCTTGAATTAGGCCAGGTAAATGTGCAGTCAATGATAAAATGGCTCTGACGGTTAACCTACTGGCTTTTTATATTTTTATGGTAACCAAAGCATATAAAGTAATAAAACATGCCCACTAATAACAACCTGATATAATTTAAAACGTAATGATACATATATTTTGTAAAAAAAACATTTTCGATATTTTGTGCAAAAATTATTTTGTCCATAAAGGACATGGGCAGCACTAGGTCTCTCAGCTAGTAATTTTATGTACCGTCATTCTTTGCATAAAGTTGCAAATTAAACCTGGCCACTTGGAAACAAGTTCAGTTTCTTTCTTTTGTTCTTATCTTGATAGTTTGCTAAGTAGCTACTTTTCTAGTTTTATTAAACTTTCCCAGCTATTGAAATATTTCCATGTAAGCAGTATTACTTTATGATGTCTTATTTTATACTCTAATTGCTTATTAATGCTTTTTATTAAATTTTTCACTTTGAAAAAACATGATACTGATACAGCTTCTCCGCCATTTTAATACGAACAGCTTCCTCCTGTTCGTCACAGACTCGCGGCCTCGCCAAAATGTTTTGTATGACGCAATAATTATGTGACATATCCGCGCCAATCAGGTTTCATATCGGACCAGCCTCCTCCAGGGCCATGTTCGTATCGCCGTCCCGGGGTCAGAAAAGATACAAGATGCCCTGGGGACGAGGTTGTCTGCATAAGTCAATAATTTGTAGCGTGCAGTTTCTTTAGTCAAAATTTTAGTCAAAGCTTTATTATCAGCAAAAATTGATCAAAGAAAAAAAAAACCTCAAGCCAATTTGTCTCATTCATTTAAAATTATCAGCGTGAAATCTCTAAAAACTGGCAAACTCTAGAGACATTATTCCAATTGCAAGTCGCTTTTTATCCACTGATAAAATCTCTAATAAGGGGGTGATTACATGGAGAATTTCAGCCCGGGCTGAAACTTCAGCTCGGTGCAGGTGGCAAAAGTTTCATCCCGCCTTTAACTGAAAATTCACTCACATTAGGAATTGTGATTACATGAAAAAATTTCAACCCGGGCCGAGATTTCGCCCCGGGGCGAAATTTCAGCTCGGGGTAGAACAATCGAGCTAGGATTTTCGCCCCGGGGCGAAATGTCATGTAATCGCAAATATTTTTTCAATCCGGGGTGAAAACAACCATACGCATGCGTACATGAAAAAATTGTAACATATTTTCACCAAACATGTTTTGTCACCATTGCTCAGTTCTCCCCCGTTGAACCACGATAGATTTGGGTTTTCTTGCATACGTTGTAAATGCGATCGTCTCTTTTTTTGCAACAAGTAATTCTTTTTAGCTTTTTAGCAGATAATTTAGCAGATAATATGGCACTAAAAGACATGTTCCTCTTTGCCTGTAACAACTTGCAAATAATTACCAAACCCTGCAATTGAATAGTCAATGCCGCAAGCAGTCCAAATTGTTTTACCAGAAGCAATAATATCTTGCGCATTTGTGTGATCGATAACATTTTTCTATATAGCCAACTTCTCTTCTGTACAACACAACTTTCAATTTTGTTTGGATGATTGTTGTTTACAAAATTTCGCGCGTTTCCAACGAGCTACCATCTTTTCTATGGTTGTTCTTGATTGGTTAAAACTTAACTTACATCCATATTTGGAAAAAGATGTTTCAACCCGGCCGAGTTGAAAAATGTTCAGCCCGGGCTGAGATCATGCCCAAATCTCAAAACATTTTTCAGCCCTGCCCCGAGTTGAAATTTCAGCCCGGGCTGAAATTCTCCATGTAATCACCCCCTAAGAGGAATTAATTTAATCGCATCAGCCGGTTACCATTGATCGATTAATCTAATAGAAATTCTCTTGCAAAATTTTCCTTAAAAAAAAACCTTTTGCAAAAATGAGATTTTTTTGATAAGCGACCCTCTCAAAAAAGCGCCGACGTAAATCTTTTAAATAAAAAATGGTACTGACCTAATAATCACGTCAGTGTTTTTAATTCACACACATTGGTAGAGCTTTCTCATGTTTAATCCGTCTTCCCCGATTTTCACAACTCATATCCGATATACCTTCAGGGAAGAAATTTTAGCAGGAAAAAATTAATGCGGAATTAATTTGTCAGGAATTTATTTTTGATATTTTTGCCCACATTTGCAGAATTAAATCCCGCAAAATTGCACTTTTCACGGCACGTTTGTCAAAAGTAAGCAAAAGTTGACCGGGTTTTTCTGAAAAAGTGCATCCTTGTAATAGAAAAACCACTCAACCTATAGTATTAGATGTATTTCTGTTTCGATGGATTAGACACATGTTCATAAAGTTGCTTAAAGATATATACATCAAGCCCCTCCAACTTGTACAATCTGTTCCAAATTTGTTCGTATCGTCTGAAAGTTATCCAGCCATGTTTCAAGTTTGTTTTCGAGCTCCTTCCACTCTGCTTTACCAAACGTTCTTCGACTTGTTGATCTAGATAAAAACCAGGCGTAGTTGAAGTAAATAAACTAGTTGTCATGCTTTAAAAGTGGATAAGGAAAGTTATTGATTGTGTTTTTATTCTATCTGGAATATATATATATATATATATATATATATACTTCAAAGAAAGGAATTCCTTTAAGATATACATGTTATTTTAATATAAGAAACCACTTTATAAGAAAATAGTTGCCTCCCAAAAAATTAAGAAACTTTTACTACTTGAAAAAATGTAAAAATTTTAAGTATGAACCTTTCTCACAAATGCCTCCCATCAATCAATGACATTTCAATTGGCATGCTTCAAGAAATAAGGCTTCTTTAAATCACTTAACCCCTTTTACTCGATTCCCGCAGAGCGAATTGGCAAAATACTATGAGTTTGAATATTTTTAGACCCATCTAGAGGAGTCGTACACGATTTTTGCCTTACATAATTTTACTTTAACTGCCAGTGAAATCTGACCTGACGCTGGCTGATTTATTCTTATTTTGCTCTTCATAGTAAAAACAGAACTTCAGAAGTTTTTCTCAAAGTTCTCTTCTTTGTGTCTATTTGAGAAGAGTGGATGTTTTTGTTATTAATGAAAGCTTAATGATTGTGACTCTCTGTCAAACAATAAAAAAGTTTTTCTTAAAACCATTTTCTCATGTATAAAAGAGACTAAGCATTTCGAAACCACTATTTATTAAAATACGATTTCTTTTAATATAGTTTTAATTACTTATTTAATGTCATATAAACCATTATTAAATTATAGTTTCGTTACACACTCTCAATAGTCCAGTGTTTCCACAACTTCCCATTCTTTTCAAGCTTTATCGTCATTAGGGATTTCGTGATAGCATCAAACTCCCTCCCTCCAACGATAGTGTTTTTATATGTCACAACATGGCTGTATAATGGATTATTTAAACAAAAAGTTTACCTTATAATAATCTCCTGGTTTATTTGATCAATTTTTGCGTGTATTAATTTTGACTTAACCACTGAAAAACAAAATAAAAAGAATTTCTATATCTACTCAAAAACATTTCAAGAAAATCAAGGTATCTCAACAAATATCTGAAATACATCGGGACCATCAAGTCACAGGTAATAGCAAACAACCTAAAAGTTTGGCTATTCTGTAGAATGAGCGGCGCCAAAATACAATTAGCAACATAGACCTATTCTTTAGCAAGATAGACTTATCCTTACAGTCTATAACAAATTCTTCTATTTCATCGTCGTCTTTCAGACCAAGCAGTTCTGTCATGGTGGCGAATGAGATTTCATTTTGTTGTATAGCGAGCGTGAGTGTCGTCAAAATTCTCATTTTATGGATATTCTGCTCATGTATCAAACCTACAAGAGGAACAGACAAGTCGAACACACTCCTTCGCAACTTCCACAATCATAAGTAACATAACCTAATCAATGTACAAGCAAATGAGATTTTATCAAGCGCAATGTCTACTTTGCCTTGAAATAGGACTTGTATGATATGCAACTTAACCCTGTTTACTGTATTTATTATTGTACACTTCATGTACTGTTACTGTATGCAACTTATATTGGGTCTGCACATAAATTTATTTGCTAAAAGGTTCCTATGTCCCCTTTATAATATTACAATACAGGTGAGTGAAAACAAGGTTCACATGGCAACTGCCAAAATATGAAAAGTTGCCAAATAGATAAATACCCCATTCACCAAGTATAAATAGAGTTAAACCACACGGTTTCGCATTTACGTTATGAATTTTTTTTTGATTTGAAACGATGTTCACACTCAATAACGACTAGAATAAGAAAACGCCCGCTCTGAAAAAGGCCAATATTCAGAGGGGCTTTTATTCGCCCCTCTAAAAATCGAACAATTTAATGAACGCCCTGGGTGTTTATTCGGAGCATCACGGTAATAATGGGAAAGTTAAATTCGGGAAGGGTCTGCAAGTTTCATGGTGAACATGAAGGTAATGGTACCTGAGTTTTCCAGGAAGTCTGTATTCTTAGAATGGAAGTCCAAGTAGTCTGATAACTGTCCCGACACGAAGATTTCAAGAAGCTAAAATAAAACGGAATTAAAAAAAACATACAAAATGATTATACGATACACACAAAGATAACAGTGTATAACCGCAGTGAACAAAAAGGTACGCCCGTCTTGGATTCATCACGCCTTTGGTTAAGTGTTACCTTCACTCAAAATTTTCTTAACAGTTATATATTGGACAAAATCCTTAGGAAATTCCCACAAAAAAGTTTCATATTTTTTTCCCTGAGAAGCTGCTTGGTACACTTAAACCATAATGTTCAGACCTTCAGTAAATAAAATTTTTAGTAAATAAAGTTTTCACTAATGTCACACCAAGAACGAATGATTTGCTGCAGCCACACCCAATGAATAAAAAAACTTCTGTTCAAAATATAAAGTTTTACTAATAAAAACACCCCTACGTAGGAGTTCACGAAGCGTAAAAATTTTCCATACTCATGTACCTTATGTATTGGCTGTCCCTGTAACACTGCGACTGGTTTTAAATTTAGTAGATGGTCCATTATAAAGATATCTGGTTTCTTTATGAAATTAAGAATACAGTTCTCTGCATCCGCCTTAGCGAGAGACGCACTGGCTTCGTCGTATGTTGATAACAATTCTAACATGACACGTGTGGCTTGTTCACTGTAAATAAAAAAATATTCTTACAAACTGTAACATGCGAATTACATTATAACATCCTTAAACATAGTTACTCGAAAAACATAAAACATAGTTACTCGAAACACCCGATTCTTTTAAAAGGGAAATTTAAAAATACAGGCTACTAGTGTCATAGGGTGACGCTACTAACATTTAGAAGCAGGCCTAAATTATAAGCTCTTGAACATAATTTCAGAATTTTACTTTATTACATAATTTTTATGGACTTCTATGGATTATTAAAAGTTAAAAACTTGCTAAGGCTGAGAAGTCCATAAAAGTCCATATATAATGAGGAGTGCCACAACAGTAAAAGACACCACAAAAAGAAAGGTACAAAATGAACCTCTCAAAGAAGTTACTCACCTCTTGTGTTCATCTTTCAAAGCTGTGTGTAATTCTCTGTAACATGTGCGTTTCTGTTCAATGCTAATATCCCACATCTTCAGCCATTCTTTAACCTGAAAGAAAAATATTGGTTTTAGTTTCCTTGTATTAGCATAATATTGATATAGGTTTTTGCGATCAACGTAGATCAAATAAACCATTTTCGTTTAAGTGGATACCTGCCTTTACTTGATTTCTTATTCATGCAGCACAATATTTAGTGACTTTGGTGTGTAAACTAGAATGTTGCTTGCAGTATTCAAAACAAACTGACTATTTGTTTTGAATCCCAAACCACTTAAGTTGAGTTTTAATCCAATCAAAATAAGCTATGTGTTTTTTCTAGTTTCATTATTTTAACAGAAATCCTTGTGGCATTAACGGCAATTTTCAGCCTTGCAAACATTTGATTTTGCAAAGAAACACTATGTAAAACCAACAACAGCTTCTCATAAAAGCCTGATTTCCAACACAAAACTTCCACATACCTGTTTCAACTGTGTTATAATAGCATTAGTGTGACCGAACTTTGAAGCCAGACGAAGTTGGCCAATGTATACATCATATCTCAAAGCATTACCTTCAGGAAGGCCAACAAATAAGTTGTTTAATCTATCAATTTAAGAAAAATTAATACACTAAAATATTAAAAGTATTAAAAAGTAGCATAATAAGCAGGAAAAAAAATTGCATAACGATTCATGTAAAATGTTCTACTTGAAAGCCAAGTTGTTCTTCTAGTTAGCTAATCACACCCAAAAAGTACACCGGCATGTGTTTAAATGATAAAAAAAGGAAAAAGGTTTTTCATAGCTTTAATGTTTCTAGAAACGCTACTTCTGAGGCTTTTGTGATATGGTATATCTTCTTCATTGTTGAATTGGGGAAAAGTTCATGGCACGGACTAAGGATATTCTATCGAAATACGAGTCCCACTGCTGTGAGGAACCATTAAGAGATGGCTAGTCATAGTGCATAGTTTCGATCTAGCCAAATACCATGAAAAAAGAAAGAGATGCACTAGAATTGGATGGAAAAGCACTCATAGGCTAGCGAAAAGTTATGTGCATGTGGACACACTAACTAGAAAATTAACTTTCCTTAGCCTAATTTTTAAAATTTTAAAAGTGCAACACACCAAGTCTACTATTGTTTATCATTACTTTTTTATTGCACTTACTACATGGTGGTAAATAGTTAAAAATCATCTCAGATCCAACCTCGGATGACCCTTGGGTATAATCACCATGTGTATCATTAAAAGGTGTAAAAATTTAAATTAGTGGCTATTATAGATTCAAGTTGGGAATTTTATTAAGGTCATCTGTACTGGATGTGCCATAGAGTGGTCCAGCGAAAATGATTTTAACTTCTTAGAAGAATTCTCAGAAGAATTAATTTAATTGGTACCATTATTTGAAAACAGCAGATCATTATCACATATATAAAAAGCTCAATGTAATGCTTTGCATGTTCTTTTTGAGACCTCACAAATTCCTTACATCATAACTAAATATTTTGATAACAAGTATTTATTTCTAATTAAGAGAAAGCAGCAGTACATGCTACCATAGTTTTTTTTCAAAGGTGGTTTAAGTTTAATCAATTGGGAAATTCAGGATAAATTCCAATCGGGAAACAGCAGTTCAATGGCTACTGGATGAGACCCTGCCCATCTCCACCCCTACCTTGATTCCTTTCTCCCTCCTACTCTTCCTGCATGTTTTAATAATAAGAAACACAAAACCTACATTTTAATTCTGAGCAGGGCATTACTTTCTGAAGCACCCATCTCTGTTAATTTTGCGCAAAACTTTCGTGTCAGTTTGTCATCGAATGTACAGAAAAGAATAAGTGAAATAAAACTGTTCATCATGGCTTCTAAATCTAAAAAAAAGAAAAAAGGAAAATATATAAGAAGTGCTTCAAGAATCAAGTATACAGGTGCTGAAACACTACAGTCGAATGATAATAAATCGAGAGGGAAAAAACAATGGATACGCCTTTTTTTCTTTTCTTTCTCATTTTTCGTAAACATTTAGCAGTACAGTCATAAAATGGCACTAGTTAATTTTTTGCACTCATAATAAATCGTAGGACAATTCAGTTGAAAGTCTGGCTAAGAGAAAATTGGTTTCAGATCAGAAAAATGAGCCTAAATCAGTTTCCCAGACAAACACTTTTTAATCCAATAATACAGCATGAAAAAGGCACCAAAAAATATTTCTGACAACAACATGACAACAATATATTCTTACCATCATCACTAGCAGATTTTAACCAGTTATCACAAGCATCCAGCAAACATGACAATTCTTCATGAATACTTTCTTTACTGTCACTGCTAAGATCAGACCCAGCTGAAATCAGATATTGACGAATCTCCTGTGCCTGTAAAAAAGTAAGAAGCATCTTTAATCTCTTATAATATAATTGTAACAAGCAAAGTAGATGTGTTAAATCAGGGTTCACACTCTGTTTTCAAAACAAAATTTGAGAAGATTTGAGGACTTTTGAGGAGATTTTTGTGATTTTGGAGGAGCTTTTGTTAACAAAATTGAGGAGAATTGAGGAGAAAAACTTGTAAAAATGAAGGAACACACAGACTGGTATCTCAATATTTTCTTACAAAAGATAACTAAGAAACTTTGCTTCAAATACAAACACAACAAAAAAAGTATGGCAATACATTTGTTCTTTGTAAGAAACGAGAACAAACAGAAAAGCAAACCAATCATATATAACACACTATAACAAAGAAGGGTTAATAAGCTATACTAAGCTAAGCCTGATGTTCACCAATGAAATTGAATTTTTTTAAACCAACATATTGTTGCAATATTCTGAAACAGTTCAGCCCTAGCCATAAGCTCCAAAAAATCAACAGAACATGTTAACACTTTCCTTACCAGTTAATACAATTTTGTGTATGGACCAATTTGTATTCATTATTGATAATGAATGTATTATAGTAAGAAAGCAGTAAGAACAGAATTGAATTCCTTCTGAAAGAATGTTCAAATAATCTTGTCACAACTTTCAATTATTGAAATCCGCAAGTTCTTGTCCTTTTTCTTTAGGAGATTTTTGAAAAGCACTGGATTTGGTTAAGAGTAATTTCACTTTATCTAGAGTCCACTTTGCCTTCTCACACCCTCTACCCATGTGCATGTCTAAATGTCAGTATCTGCATGTCCATGTTTTTGCTTGTATATCTACCGTTTTACTAGCTTGTATGTCTTGTATTATTGTCCAGTCTAGTGAATGTTATATATATTAAGACATTGTCGAAAACTTGCATTCTTAATATACATATACACATACAAAAAATACAACATGATGTACACTACACAGTTAGGATAGAATAATTATTCAGATCCAAAACCATAACTTTTAATGCAATTCCAATAACAGTCCCTTAAAGCATTCCTGGATGAAATATAAGCATTTAAAATGCATAATGTATACAACCATTTAACATTTTAATGAACTTTCCGTAGACAGAGTTATGAAGAGGCGTGGGAACCCTGTAAATTTCCTTTGATGTAGTCGAAAAATAATGTCTGACGGCACGACGGCAATGCATTTAGAGTGATGTCAATTCATTAAATAACATTACTGAAGCCATTGCAAGCCTATCAATAAGAAAATAACACCTGAGCAATAAATCGCTCTCCCAAGGTTACAATAATTTAGACTGGGCGAGCAATCTGAATAAATAGAATAAGTTTATAAACGCATATTTTATTACAAAATCTTTTTAATCTATCTTATTTTACTATTTTTTACCTTTTTTATATATTTTGGTTACTTTTCTGCAAATAATAAGAAAGAAAGCATTGATTTTCATGTTTGATGAATTGATATTGCTCAGCCAGAAAAACTTTTTGTGGAATTGGGGAGCAATTAATGGCTCAGCTAGTTTCTCATTTCGCAGAATTGGGTGAGCCTTTGCGTGAGCAAGTGCAATGGCTCCCCCCTTATTGATAGGCCTGCATTGCATTTCACTTTTAAGTATCAGGCAGAATAACTTGGGAACGGGTGGAAATAACTGACGTCATCTACTAGGGACCACATGGGACCAATTCCCCAAAGCTGGTTTAACTAACCCATTTCAGAATAGACATGTTGATAACTTGTCAAAAGACCTTTAAACCCCAATATCTCTTCAACCGTTCGTCAAATTCTTAAAAATATCCTTGGTCCAGGTTTCAAGGTCTATGCGGATTAACAAATTTCTAAAATAATGTGTACAAAGGTAAATGTTTGCTGACGTCAGGACAATTTCGAAATCCTTATTATCCCTTTAAATGTTTGTTAAAACACTTGATCCTACACAGCTAAGAGTTTCACAATAATTGCAACAGGTTAACACATTACTAAAATAATTTTTTGTTTATGTGTACTGCTGACATCATCAAAATTTTGAAAACCTATCTTTTCCATTTTTATTCTGTCTAAGTGGATTTTACCACTCATGAACTGACAAAATAATCTGTCATTTAAGCTAAGTGTCCACTGAAAGTGAAAGAAATCATTGTCAATTTTTTTGGTCATGAGCAAATTTTCTGTTGCAATAAATCTCGCTAAACACATGTTGTATGTTTTGTCCATATTTATATATAAGAATTACTTCTTTTCCACTCATCACCATAGATGGAATTGTTGGAATTGTGTCTTGTTTAACTTTGATAGCAAATATACACTTTTAAAAGAATAATTTTACAAGAGCAAGAGCCTCCAATTTTGCGAAAAAAATAAGAACAAAATAACAACTGTATGAAGTTTTAAAAATAAGAACAAAGTAACAACCGTATGAAGTTTTAAAAATAAGAACAACCCGAGTCTGAATTTAAAATAAGAACTACCAAGCAGGGTTTGAATTAGCAGTTCGCAATTCGCAATTTGCAAATCGAAATGCCATTTTTGCGACTCACTTTGCGAAGAAAATGATAAAATTGCGAATCGAATATTTTTAAGCGGCGATAGAAATGCTTTTTCAGATCGCGTTTTAAAAATATAAGAACAAAGAACGGCGATAGAAAAGCTTCGTTAGATTCCATTTTAAAAGTTTAAGAACGAAAAGCGGCGATAGAAATGATTTTTTAGATCTTGTTTTAAAAAATTAAGAACGAAGAACGGCGATAGAAAAGCTTTTTTAGATTGCGGTTTAAAAATTTAACACGAAGCAATTATTTTTGCGTGATTTGAAAGGAACTTGCTATCCTATTGTGTTTTTGAATGGAAGCAATTATTTTTGCAAGTTGAGAGTAAGCGAACGCTTACATCTGGACAGTACTGTAAACAGCATATTACTAAGACTCATGTTTGAAACAAACATTTTTTGTGAAAACAACTTTAATCAGTATACTGTATTTAACTTGCGTTGTAATGTTCACGAAAACTGGTTAAGAACCTCTGAAACAATAATTACATTTTGAATATTTTCTTACAGCATGCTATAAAAATAAACTTATTTCATTTTTGCAACATTATTTCGGCTATCAGAGACAAGAAAGTTAAAACTGAGAGAGTCGCTAGTTCAGACGCTCAGTTCTCGTGTTTGGGATTCATGAGTTTAAACGTCCCCCCCTTGTCTCCAACAAAAAAAATAATAACGCAGGAAAAAGTAAAGCTCGCAGGTCATAAAAAATACAAATTCTTGTCAAAAAACAAGTTGATTGATCTACGGTGTTCCCAGGCCACATCTAGATAGTGGTTTCCTTCGTTACAGAGTGCCGAAATTTTTGCGAACCGACTTTATAATTCGAACCCTGCTAAGAATATATATTGATTCTTATTACAATTGCAATTTGCTTATAAATGCTTTTACTTGTGATTTTTTTCTCTTACCTACATACAATAACTGTGTTGGTGTGATTGTTAATGAATACAATTATGAAGTTGCATTAAGCAACACCAAATTTTCTTATAAATATATAAAGAAGTCTTTTTTCACAAAAAATTCTAAAAAATTTTTTTTCTCATATTCTTATAAAGAAGATTCTGAGATTTTTAATGGTCAATCTGTAAAATTCCCATCCCAAATAATACATTAAAAAACATTTTCTTCCGACAAACCCACTATGAGTAATTATGCAATGGTCATATTATTTTCTACAAAAATTCTGAATCATTTAAGCATTTAAATGGAAAGAAAAATTCATAATTAATGTGAGTAAGTTCACACTAAGTTGTAAAAACATGCTAAAGTGTCAATGTTGGTAAGAATGTTCAAAGGTCTCTGACAGGGAGTTGATGGATTATATCACGTTTGTTTGTTTGCCAAAAGTGAAAATTATTTGTTATTCTCAGGTTATTGTCCTCCGAAACTTAAAAATTAAATGTTAAGAAGAAGAAAAATGTTTCTTCATACAAATGAACAATGCGTTTTTTAAAAAAAAAATGGTGATAGCATATTTAAGGGAAGATGGTGTTGAACAAGAGGACATAAGTTTGATAACTTAGTACTTTTGTCACTGGAACTTGCTTTGTCTTTAAGCATTTTTCACAATCACTATCATTTTTTTATCACATAAAAAACTACATTCAACTTCTAAATGTTCCTGAAAGTAGAAGCAATGCTGAAGATTTGATTTGATTTTTTTTAATGTTGGACTTTATAAAGCTTAAAAAGTTGGTTCACTAGCTTTTCAAATTTTTTAAAAAGCTCTTTTGTTCTCAAGATATTCACATTTAAAGAATTTCAGATTTAATTATGCTGCATAAATTATGATGTCATATTTAAGGAATTTTCTGTCATCAGTAATTTTAGACCTGTTAAGGGTTGTGTATTCAAACTTTATCAATGTATAGATATTATAAAAGTGAATTGATTAACATAAATTTTTTAGACAAAATGAGATTCATTGGCTTGTCGATCCCAAAATCAAAACTAAAGACCACACAGATAAAAAACTGTAAGGACATCTCTATTGAGGGATTCCTTGATAACGGGTAGGCTATGATAGCGTAATTAGTCTATAATACACTATTAAGCAATTTATTTTGCCTAATTATGCTATCAACATTGTTTTTTGCTGCCCTTGCATTTCATAGTTGTGCCAATTTTTTTAAGCACACAAACTATTTTATTATAAAAGGAGATCAACCGAAACTGCTACTTTAATTGCGGTAAAAAAGTTTCGAACGCAGTTGTTGTGAAATATTTTTTTCCACAAGCATGTGCTTTTTACCCATGAATATCCATTCAAGTTCTTCATGGCTAATTATTTTTTTTACTCTTCTTTAACACCCTGAAACAATTTTGAAACAATCTTAAATGCTGTATTACGCTGTGTGAAACGATCATACATAAACATAACGAAACGATTTTAAAATGAATTGAATTTTATAATTAAACAATTTGAATCCGAAAATAATGAAACTATTTCCATGTGATCTGAAACGATTTCATTAAAAAAATGTTCTTTTAAAATCGTTTCAAATTCGTATGGCAAGTCATGTTAATTAAAGAATGAAATGATATGAAACGATTTTTTTTAAAACCATCTTGATGACAATCCCTAATCTACTTCTCTAAAGATATTCTTTTTTTTTTGATTTAAGAACGCATGCACTATGTTACGGCAGTACAACACTTTATTCAAACCAGCTGTAATTTCTGATGACCAATGGTGGCGATTTAATATGGCGAGTGAATGTTACCATAGCCCTGGGTTAACCACATCCATGTGAGGGAAATGGGGGAGTGTGGGCCGATCGGAGTGAAAACAAGTATATACCTGTAACACTTCTTTTTCATAATTTTTAAAGTTAGGTATGTTTGTGGAGGGGTTGCGAAGGATTATAGGCCAGCATCACAAATATGAGGTCTTAGAGCCATCTGAATTCTAAAAATAGGGTTGGCAGTAGGCAAATAAAAACTCAAAAATTCGATAAAAAATCGTGTTCAACAATCCAGACATAAAATGCACACCATTAAACCAATATTTAATGATAACTTGTGTGCCTTGTTTAATTGAAGCTTCTGTGTGTCATTTTAAACTAATTCTCAGGACCCTTGACATTTACGGCCAGAATATTTAATCAAAGCACGATAATAATAGCAGGTACTGGCTGTGGGGAGACATCAAGCATAGAATATTTTTTGTCGCTTTAGATCTTCCAACTCTGAATGTCAAAAATCGGGTGATTCTAACACCAAATATTTGTGATGTTGGCCTTAAAAACACTGTGAACTCATATTAATGATTAATCACTTTAGCTAGGTTTAGAAAGCACAAGCAAGAAGAGTGCATACCATGTTGGCAATCTAAATCAAGTGGCTGTTCACATTTGGTGTGGTGATTATTTTCATCAGTAAATTGATTTAAATGTGATTCCATGTAAACAATATAATACATGGAATCACAGTCACAGTCCCTATATTTACTTGCGCGTGCATCAAAGTAATTACGTAATGCCCGATGCGCGCGCACATTTGGAGGTAAAAATGTAAACAAACCAAGCAGACACGGGAGGAAAACGTTCAAAACAAACAAAATCCACAATAAAAACGTAGGGGAAATTTAGGTTTCAACATTTATTCACAATATGTTTAACCATGCTGTACTGGCACAATTTTATTTTAACATTCACATAAATAAAACATGCATTCAAAGCTTGGCTTCTTTCGCGTACCGCTCCGAGCACAATCTTTGTTGCCACTTTTATGCTTGTTTAGCAAAGTAATTTTCAGAAACAGATTACGCAAAGTAGACATCTAATCTATGCTTTGAGAAAGCGATCTTTTAACTAATTTGAACCATAACATGCGCCTTAGCGAACAGTGCTTTGCACAAGCACGAATGATGACATAAACCCTTGTGAATCGAACATTCAGTCTCTTTTCATTTTTCCAAGGAGTATTGGCTGTTCGTGCATCCTATAACACAGCAGTTAGTCGATCTTTTTCTTTGTTTCGCTATGCTAGCCATGTGTTTTTCTGCACTAATGTTTTCATTACCTCCATTTCTGCGCACGCATCTTTTTGGGATAGCATTACGTAATGCTATATGATGCGCGCACTGGAAAAACACGGCACTATGATTGAGTGTATTGAAATGCACTTTTCGCCAACGGCTTGTCCTCAGTCGGAGCAGAGTCAAAATAGTCTATTCCTAGCCTATAATCATCTAATCAAGACTTTCAATTTTTAATTCAAGCATAGTACACACACAAAATTTTGTTGATCAAGGACAAAAAATAAAACTATGTATACAAAAATAATGCCATGACTAGATGTGGTTATTGTGATAATCGTAAAAGAAGATAACAAATCGCCTTAATAAGAGATGCTCTCTTAACAAAAGCTATAATATCCTAATTCATAATTTGGTGTGCTTGTCATATTTTATGAGGGTGCAGACTCGCCAAAATGCCGTATATATAGCTATGTGAGGGCGGTCGCGGGCATTTTTTCGAGTTTTTTTCAGGTTTTTCGTCTGTAACCGCCCCGAAAAGCCTGGACCCGTCCGAAAGCACCGATTTGCGGCTGAAATGCAATGCGGGGCAAGCTCATTATTTTCATTTAAATTTTTGTCGAGAAGAAGTAATGTGCTATTTTGTCGTCGTACTTACAGTTTATTATTTGTGGGATTTTATTATAGCTATTTATCGAATAAATGATATAAAAAACAGTACCACTGCTCGACATTAAAAAAGATGGTGCCGATAAGCCGCAAACACCCGCATACATTACCGCCTGAATGTAATGTTACATGTACATGCATTTCACGATGTCGCGTAACGATGTCATGTTTACATAAAAAAACTTTATGTGTCCATTGTTATCACACGTATTTTGCATGTTTCTATTATTATCTATAGGTGCGTGTGTTAACAGTAATATATACGAAAAACTTTTGTTCTAATTTAAGACATGCATGTTATTGTTTAAATGTGTTAACAATCATAAAATATTAACTATAATATTCGGGAATAATATTAACACTCTTTTTACTGTGCTCAAAAGTTTAGATATTTATAACCATAAAAAATAAAAAAGTTTTTTTGCAAGTGTTTTTTCTTATCGCGCTAAAAAGTTTTATTTATATATTCTCAGAAATATTTATTTTTTTCATCGCGCTAAAAAAAGTTTTTTTAAGATAAATATTTAATAAAAACTTCGTTCTTAAATTTTTAAAATGCGATCTAAAAAAGCATTTCTATCGCCGCTTTTCGTTCTTAAACTTTTAAAATGCAATCTAACGAAGCTTTTCTATCGCCGTTCTTCGTTCTTAAATTTTTAAAATGCGATCTAAAAAAAGCATTTCTATCGCTGCTTTTCGTTCTTAAGCTTTTAAAATGCAATCTAACGAAGCTTTTCCATCGCCGTTCGTCGTTTCTAAACTTTTAAAATGCGATCTAAAAAAGCATATCTATCGCCGCTTTACGTTCTTAAATTTTTAAAATGCGATCTAACGAAGCTTTTCTATCGCTATTCTTCCTTCTTAAAATTTTAAAATGCGATCTAACGAAGCTTTTCTATCGCTGTTCTTCGTTCTTAAATTTTTAAAACGTGATGTAAAAAAACATATCTATCGCCGCTTTTCGTTCTTAAACTTTTAAAATGCGATCTAACGAAGCTTTTCTATCGCCGTTCTTCATTCTTAAATTTTTAAAACGCGATCTAAAAAATCATATCTATCGCCGCTTTTCGTTCTTAAACTTTTAAAATGCGATCTAACGAAGCTTTTCTATCGCCGTTCTTCGTTCTTAGCATATCTATCACCGCTTTTCGTTCTTAAATTTTTAAAATGCGATCTAACGAAGCTTTTCTATCGCTATTCTTCGTTCTTAAACTTTTAAAATGCGATCTAACGAAGCTTTTCTATCGCCGTTCGTCGTTCTTAAATTTTTAAATCTTTATAACTCGTTGCATGTATAGACAAAACATATAACATTTCTTTTGTGTAAAGAAAAATAACATTCGCTTACGCGTTTACGAAATCGGAGATACTTTAACAAATAAATTCATGTGTGAATAAAAGATGTTCGTGCGCTGAAACAATAGAGACACGAAGGGTAATTAACTTTTTTAACATTTTTTTGTGTTAATCCCTTAGCAGCGGCGGTAATTATAAAAACAATAAGCCACACGAAAATTTCATGCGATTGTTAAATTTCACGTGTGGGACACGAACTCTATTGTTTTTGACATGCAAAAATAGATCATGTATTTAACAACGGATATATAATAAAAACGAAAGTTCTGACGCTACCAAAAGCTCATGTAAAGGTGATAACTATCGTGCACATGTAACATTACATTCAGGCGGTACTGTATATAAGGGCGAGTTTGGGCGACTTTCCGAATTTAAATTCGCTGTAGTCGTCCAAAACCGCCCGTACTTTCCCGAAACTGCCCGCACTTTCCCGCACTTTCCCGAACTCGCCCGGAACATTCCCGAAATGCAATTCCTTTTAACATACCACGCGGATCATAGTTGTGGAAGAAGGCGCTTGAAGATAAAGGAGTTAATAAAGTTTATATATAAGTTATTTATCAAACAAATCTTATTATAAACTATCAAAAACAGTTCTTTTAAGAACTTCGCTACCACATAGTAAGTTTATTTTAATTTTTATAGTTTATTGAATCATTAGTGTCTGTTTTTCTTTTCTTTTTCGGGCATTGTTCGGGTCTATGCGGGGTTTTTCGGGCAAATATTTGATTTTTTTTCAAAACGCCAAACTCGCCCGAAAACGCCCGCACTTTTTACAGCGTATGCGGCTTATTGGCACCCTCGTCATTAAAAGAATAAATTACACATGGAAATAAATGTTTAAAAAATGTTGTTTCAGGGTGGATTCGGGTTTCTCCGGGCAAAATTTTAAGTTTTTTCTAATACGCCAGAAGTCGACCGACAGCCCCTCCCCCCATGGTTTTTGCGGCGTTTCCGGTGAGTCGGCACCCTCGTAATATTTTGGGTGGCTGGACTTTGGTGGTAAGGGTGCACACATACAGATACTATATATATAGCTATATACGTTATGTCTGCAACATTTTGAGATGCATGCTCGTGTACCTAAGCAACCTACGAAGTACACAAAAAAATGTGCGCTAGCTACCAAAATTTGTAATTTTAAGGCCCGGACAGGACAAATATTTTCTTGTTTTTCTATACTGAAAAAAAGTTTCGATTTGGACTGCCATCATTACAATCATGGAAATCTAGAATTAATAAATATTACCTGATCTTTTTCAGGCAGGTCAATAAATACTGGCAAAGAACTCTCCATAACTAATGGCGAATGTGTGTATCGTTCACTTCGAAACGCGTGTCAGCAAAGGAACTAGTGTTCACTACTCGAGTAGCATTTTTACTATTACGATATGTATTTAACAGAATGGTCCGTATTTTCAGTCACCGTTCGTAAATGACAATTTTTAAAGCCCCCAGGTTAATGGACAACCAACCCTACGCGTCCAAACTTCCTCAATTTTGTAAGGGATATTCAGTATTAGATTGACGGAGATTTTATGCTGTCTCTGTCTATATCTCATCTTCAAGTGATTTTAAAGATCTGCGCGCGTGACGAGGGCGGAAATCAAATAAAGACGGAGCATGTGAAAAAAATGAGAACATCTCAGGTTGAAGGCAAATTTCCTGGTTCTTATAAAAAAGTGTAAATATTTACAATACTACAAAAAATATCAGCAGCAGATCACGAATCAAGCATTGGAATGTTTGCACGGATGAGGCAATCCCTTCGACTTTTTTGCGATGAAAGTGTGTGACAAGGACAACGAATAATGTGCTGACTACAAACGTCTTAACTGCTTCTCTGCGAAACATCTAAAAATTGCCTATCCGACAAAATTCCAAAATGTTGTCGTCTACGAAATTAAATCCCCCCAAAAAATTGTAAGTTAACGTGTTCCAAAATGTGTATAATGTATTACTATTTTCTTTTTTTTTCGAATTTCGCGACATGTTTACGTTTAGCCGAAAATCGTTTGTTTTGCGACGGCGATAATTAACCTTGAAATTAAAGTTTAATTTGTAAACATTTACGACGCATTTTTTATACCAGCACTTATTTACGTCCTTCAAACGGAGCAAGCAAACATTTAGTAATTTAACACTTTAGCAAGTACAGAAGGTTTCAACCACTTTTATAGATGACTTGCCAATGTTTACAAAAGTTTGCAAATTTTTGTGCATGAACACGCATTCTGGGAGGTAAAATAAAAAAACAGGACCATATAGAGAAAAACTGTTATTAAAGAAATGCATAGTTTTTGAGAAAACACGAGATCCAAAAGGCACGGGAATTAGTCTTTTTAACCATATATTCCTCTTAAAAAAGTTATAATTTGAAGCGAATATTTCTTTTTTTTCTGATACATTTCTTTGATTACTGTGGTCTGTTGTTTATACTTTCTAGCTACCGAAATGCGTGCGCATGTCCCTCGCTCTCAACGCAAAACCAAAACAGTACGTTGCACGAAAAGTCAACTATTCTTTTCAAACTTTAAACCCTCGATTAATTACAATCTCTACATCATTCTTCCCTTTATAATACAAATCAAGTACAAATAAAAATCTATCATCAGGTTTCACCATTGTTTCTGCGTTTTCTAAAAACGATTCGGGTCTATGTACAAATTTATGAATGGATCGCCCTTCTAGAACGTCTAATATGGTGCCCTCAGTAGAGGAGGGATCTTGTTTTGGAATAAGTGAGCACATTACTGCGACTTTCTTGTTCAAACCAAATAGCAAGATCCTCAACATGCAGTGCAGATCTTTTCGACCACCAGTAAGTGAACGCTTACTTTCTTCAGTTAACTCGACGTCACCAATGTTCTTAATCTTATCGCTGACCTCTAACCCATTTTTATCTATCACGCAGAAAGGATATCGTCCGCCTTCCTCCTGAGAAGAGTTTTGCGAACCTAAGGAAAAGTTAAGCATGCTTGAATTACAGATAATTGAAACAGATGCTATAATTGATCGAATACATGTTCTTTTCATAAGCAAGTGAGAATTCGAAATAAAGCTATGAGATGCGAAAAACACAATAAGACTTAGAGCATCCTTATGTTATGCTTAACAGAGAAGCAAATTAAAAACTTAAACGTTGCCTTATGAGCTATATGGGTAAAATAAAATGGTGCTGTTTTTACCTTTAAAAAACCTCACAAAAATAAAGGTATAATTACACAAGGCCACGTTTAGTAGTGTAGTGGTGTTAATTCAGCTTAAGACTGTGTCGGATTAAATCCCGATGACATTAGAAAAAACACACATCACCAAGACTGGGCAATATGCTAAGTATATGCTTAAAACATTTCCCTATCTAAGCGTGAATATGCTACGCTTTTAAAAAAAACAAGTAATCTGGAAAAGATTTAAAATGGCGAATTCGTTGCAAAACAACACTTTTTTGATTTCCACAAAAACATTTTGGGTATTAGAAACAAATAGCATTTTGAATGTTTTTCTAATGATTGCATTCTAATACACCTATTTCAATATCCATTTTGCCGTAAATAAAAACAAAGCAACTGTTGAGCATTTTGTAAACAAACAGGCGCTCGCAGTGAAGCAGTGACTCCTGCTTTATATTTAAATGGAATTTGGAATTATTTATGGATAGTTAAGTTGATAGTTTTTTCAGATATGGTCTTTTAAAGTTGCTTTAGTGTTAAAACAAGTTATTTTAAGCTAATATGATGGACATATATCTAACACCAAGGTTAGATTGATTTAAACCCCAGAACCTTCGTTATTTTTTGTGGCTAGCTGTAGCTGTGCCCATCACAAGATTTGTAAGTTTTGTACTTTAAAACTTTAAATATTGGTTTTAGTTAAGGCTGAACGATGTCCAAAGGATACTGTAGACTTTTTTTTATGAATTTAACCTCCCAAAAACCAATTACAAGTGCTTCAAACGTTTAGCTAGCTAGTCATATGTGCCGGTAGAGTTCAGTGAGAGAATTACAGGGAATTCTCCGATCCGGGTTACCATGCTTTAAATTTTCTGATAATTTTTAAAATCTTTGAAAACATGAAAATTTTCAAGTTTATACACTAAGTACTGCCTCTTTTAGTAGCCAAACTTTTGATGTTTTATAAGGAAATGACCGCGCAAATAAACTGCAGTGAAAAAAGAACAACAGTGAATTGAAGAATTTTATAAAAATGTTGGCATTCGCCCCAGCAACTGCCGAGTACCAACGTGGATTACGAAGGGTGTCCTTATTTCTTATGAAAAGAGTTTCTATACTGCAAATCTTCTTTCGAATCTACATAAACAAGTATGCCACTGTAGATGTATTTTCTTGAGTGTAAATTTAATGTTTTATATTTTTGAGAAATATACCTATATTGTCAGTGTTAGAGAAGTATAGCTATATATAAAGCAGACTTGCAGACACATAAATGCAAGCAAGATTGAGGATTGAAAATACATGTAAAAAATGTTATTGGCTTATAATTACGTTTGAACGAAATATGCATTCAAGCATATGTGAACTTTATTTTTGCTTTATTATGTTTTTTTATTAAATATATAGCTATGAAAACAACCATTTCATTGTAAAGTAGTAGTGATATACATGAAGAAAATACAAAGGCAGATTATTGTTTCCATTTATATTTTGTTGTCAAAAATGCCACCATAGATAAAGTTGATAAGTAATGTTTTTCTGTCATAATTTTGGGGGCTGTTTTTTTACAAATATGGCAACAGTTTTAAAACAGAATGAAGATTCAAGCCCGTCAGTAAAACAAATTTTAGAAACCTTTTTCTTTTTCCAACACCAATTATAACGTAATGTTAGATTTTCTGCATTTTTGTGAAAATAGAATCAAGTGTATCATGCATAGCTAGCTATATGCGTAACTCTTAAAAAATGACTTCACTAAGCATTTGTATAGCTAGCTAGCTACTGATAACCTTGAAGGGATGTTTATCAATATTCAGCTCTCTAAAGCTCTATTAGATTAAGGGTGATATTTTCTAGTCTTCCTTTTCGAATTGAAAAATAAAGAATCCTAATATTGCCAACATCAATCACAGGTAATACAGTTTTTCAACTAGTTACTAGCTAGCTATGCATAGCTTCTTTTAAAACAAACATTTGCCGTCACTGCACCTCCTTTAATATCACTACTATAAGAATCAACACAACTTGTAGTAGTATTCTTTTCTATCAATGTAATTTATTAAAAGGTAGTTTAATTACAATAATAAAGCTTGTAACAACCTATCTTCCTTAATTCCCGTGCATCCCAAATAAAAAGCTCAAACACTTGCCTTGTTTTACAAAATACGGTCTTGTTTCGATTTACCCCAAAATGGATATGGAAAATGGGGTATTGGTTAAAGATTAACAGCAAAATATAACGTCATAAGAATAAATAAGAACTATTTTTAAAAAAAGGAATATGGCGCTTTCAGTAAAATATTACCAAAAACTCTGAATCTCCCCTTAAATTTTTTTATTTTAGGAATGCCCTAAGGTGGAAGACTAAAAAATAGTCTCGACAATACAACATCTTTAAGCCAGAAAATGAACCAGATATCATCTGCTTTGAACTTCCCTTTTTCACTGCTGTTCACACTTTTAGGACAGAATCTCACACATTTTCCCCAGACTAATAAAATCCCCATTAACTTACAGACTATTTAGGATTCGTATAGGTGTTCTGTTATGTTAAAAAAGTCAATTCACCAGGTCAGCTGATGTGATTCTACTTATAATTTTTTCAAGAAGCAAAAGAGTAATTCAGTAAGATCGTTGTGAAACTAAACACAATAAACGCTTACCAGAATCAGAGAACTCGCTTTGAGATTCGTCAACTAATCCAACAGATCGTTTTCTCTTCCTCACACTTGAATTCAAGACGCACCTAAATTCACTTTTAGGTGCGTCAGTTATAACTATAAAAGAAACATTTTAACTCAAATTAAAGAAATACCACACAAAATCGAATCACATAATCACAAAGTCATAGCAAATTGGAGCAAATCTTGGCAGAAATCAAATGGAAAAAATATTAGGATATATTGGAATATATGCACAACATTTTCAGGCGCATGGAATGAACAAGTGTCGTTGCATGATAATGAAAATATGTTCGATTTAATAAACCTCTAGCCTTAAAATTTTTTTCGGAAAGATCAAAGGAATAAGCTACCATTTTAGCTCACAAACAGACAGACAATTATAATAATAAAGGATGGAGAAAATCCTAAAAATATCAGGAAATGGAGAAAATTATAGGATACTTTATGAGAAGGAGGAAAGCTAAAAAGAAAGAGGTTAAGGAAAACTTAGAGATATCAGAAAATGGAGCAAATCCTAGGAGATAGAAGGAGACGGAGCTAGTCCTATGAAATTAAACGTTTGTTTCCATTATGTTAAAGGAAAGAGGAGAACAAAAAATGTTTCTGTAAAAAAGGTACTTAAATTAAAGCACCCTCATAATTCAATCAATACACAGTACATACAATTGTATATGTACTTTTTATTGCACAGGTGTATTTGCAAAAGAGAACCACATTTTTTTTTGTCCTTTTACTACGGTTATTTGAACAATAATGTCACCAAACCCATTTTTTCCCATCCTTTGAAAGATATTCGCTAAAAAAAGTCTGAGAAATGTGTATAAGATGTACAGTAAACACACAAAATAACATTCTTCAAAACGTACGTATATCAGATTAAAAACAGAAAGATGGAGAGCATTATTCGATGTGTCGATACATATAGATTACATGAAAAAAATACTCCCTTTGATGTTTTTCAGTATGTTTAGTGAGGTTTTTCACGCACCTGGGATAAACTCAATGACTGCAATCGTAGCTTGGATGCTCACACGCATTGTTTCATACACATGCATATTATCACATATTTCCACCAGGTTTTCACTTGATATAACTTTAAAGGGGGAGTGCAACGGAAACAAATTGACGTAGTTGTTTAATTCATCTGGTAACGCTGGATGGCTAAAGTACCCTCCTTCACAGGAGTTTTGAGAAAGATAACGACGACAGTCAGTATTCTTTGACCACTAAAAAAATAATTTTTGTTTCAATTCGTTGAATCTGTGTACTTGGTAAGGATGCCTGACTTCTACTAATGTCCGCATTATTAATATTTATCACAACAGATTAATTAATCCTTTACATTCATATTTTACCCTTGAAAAAAGGTGATTTAGATGAACAAATCGAAAACCTAGATTTTCCCAGATAAAAAATTTTGCACATGCCTTCTTTTGCACAGAATAACAATGTTTCTTGTAAATTATGCAATTATACCAGTTTACAAATTTTAATTGTAAATACATTTTTTTCTAACCAATGACTTACACATAACGAATTTCATTAGACTATTGGAGAACAACAGAGTGCTGCATTAAATGTTTTGTTTATGCTGCTAATAAAATAGAAAATTGATCCAGTTGTTGCTACTAAAACAAACATAATAGCAGAGAAATCTGAGGAAGTTCCAAAAAAATTGAACTGCGGGTTGTGACTAAAAAAACTGCAAACAAACAAATTTATCATACTGACCCTTAACACATTTAAGAAACCAATGTATTTAACAAATGGGAGTGATTTGACATCATCTAACTCCCAATCACTTGAAATGCTATAAAGTTGTGTTTCTCTTATAGATACAGCATATATCTGCATCCTCTGTTTCCCCATGTAGGAAGTAATGTGTCCTTTGCAAAGCACCCTTGTTGCCACCAACACGTCACCACATTTTAACTTGTCTACTGTTTCAGATTGTGAACAAGCGTAGATCTTTATTTTGATATCAGAGTCGGAAACACCTATGGCGAAAAAAGTTGCTGTATGCGTACCTGTTTTAATAGCGAAGTTACAGAAGTTTAGGATTTTACAAATACAAGACTGGTGTTGCTAGAACACCAATACCGACGTCATGGTTCTGTTAAATACACTCTGAGCCCTCCTCCTGTTTTTAAAGGGTTTGTTTTAAGGGTCTGTATCTCTCCCTATTGTACACCTAATGTTCTTTTTATAAAAAAATAAAGAATTCATTTGATCTTGTCTGTAGGTTTCCATTATAAAGGTATGCACTGCTATTGTTTATTACATAAAATAAAAGAAACTTTTATAGCATCTAAAAAAATTACTAGGGTGAACATCAGCCTGAAATGTGATTCTCAACTTCGGGTTTGAGCTGGATAAGACAAACTCATATAAAGAAATATGTGTCAGCAAGAAAATAGAAGGTATGGGAGTTTATCATGACAATGTGAAACTTTGTATATTCCTGGTGCTTGAAAACGGAATAGATTTTTGAATGACTAGTGTGTAGCAATCACCATCATGCTAACTTCATTTGTTTACATTTATTTGATCATGACAACCCCTGATTAAAAAATCATTTTCAGTGTTATAGTATAGAGATAACTTTAAACGTCAATATTTATATCTCCCAAATACTGTCTACACACTGTTAATGCAAATAAATAGTTGGAAACTAAATTCAATGTTACCATCTTTTAAAACCAACCAACGATACATCCAGAAGTCTCCAGAGGATAATACAGGAGCATTGAGGCTTTTTCTTTCGCGTTCGATTCTCCCAATAAAAGATATGCAGCCTGTTACATCAGCAATGCTATCGACAGGAACAAGATTCCGACTAAATACAGATGATGGAAGAAACCTAAAATAGGATACAATAACCTTCTAAAACAACTATGATCGTATTGATAGCTAGTTACATAGGATGGATAGAAAAAATCAATGCACACAATTTCCAGCAAACTATATAAATTATACGCACAGAGCGTAAAATGCTTATAACTCCTCCCTGTAAAAAAAATTAATAATAATATGGTTATGTGTAACAATCTTAAATGGTCCCTATGAGCCATTTCTGTCATAAATGAGATTCAAATCTGTATATGCTGCTCCAAATGACCCATGACAAAAAAAAAGAAATTTAAATCCATGTGCTTCAAATTTTGTTGCATAGTAATGCTTAGTTTACTTGTATAATTATGAAACCAAAGTAGATTTAACTTAATCTATTCTGCAAAAGTATCTAATTTCGTTTACGTTTTTGCATAGTAAGTTTGGATCCCCTTTGTTTTTTTAGTTAACTAGTCGTTAGCCCGTGGAAAAATCCACGGGTTCGCCCGTCGCAGCTAAGCTACCATTTTGCGTGACAGACAGACAGACAGACGGACAGACGGACAGACGTATACGGGCATTATAATATAGATGCAAATTATTCAAAATGATTTCTTATCTCAGGACTTTCATCAACAAACAAACAAATAAAAAATGTGACCATCAGAGCAAGAAAGATTTGACTGTATTATGTCCAATCATTAATTCTGAGTGTCCTAAATGCACCAATTGAATTACTCCTTGAGGAGTTCATATATATAGATTTTATTCTGACTGCCCCAGATTACCAAAGGAATGTTAAATAGAGCATGCAGATCCAAATCTCGTGTACCAAAGAAATAGCCCCTAATTATCAGCAATTTTTTTTGTGCTTTACACATATTTTGTAAAATTCGCAGAATTATGCTTTACTCGCGAAATATTAGACCCAATTTCCAAAAATTAATACCTGCTAAAAAATCAACAAATGGAAATTATTAAAAAAAAAATTATTGCGAAGTGAAGAAGAGCCCAATAAGGCTTTTCTTTCTAAAATATTCAATAACATTTATTATTCGCAAAAATAATTATATATCCTGAAAATTTTTACAAAAAATTATCTTCAAAAATTGATACCCATGAAATGTAATTAGGCATAATTTACATACCTGTAAACAATAATATCTGTAATCTTGTCTTTGGAGAATTCAATTTCTCCTTCTGGGTTTGAAGGATTAATTGACAACTCCAATCCAGAATCCTTCGATATCCCAAAAATTGTGTTTGATCGACTGGCGTATCTCCTTTTCAAACGATATTTCTTCAACACAATATTCTGTCCAACTTGTATAGGTTTGAAATAAGACAAACATGCTTTGTTCCAAAATGTTACGCTACATGTATAATTATCATGCTCAACTTCAATCGAAAAATTAAATGGATATTTACACTTGCCTTTCGGATCATAGTGATTTAATTTTGACTTTGCTATAACAGTCCCAAAAACCGGTAACATCTCTTTCGAATTAGATTGCTTATTTTGAAGAGCCTTAATTGTTGTGAGACCAGAACATCCAATTTCTGTTACTTTGATTTCTTTCTGAAGGCTATCCCAAGCAGATCCGTATATATCTTCATTGTTATAAAGTGGCAGGTAATATTCTTTTGATGTACCTAATGGCTTGTCCAGAGATTCATCTTCATGAAGCATGGATTGTTGTGCAAAGACACTAAGAATATGAATGTCAATTAAAACAATAATATTCACATGCACACCAACGTTAGTGTCATCGACTAGTTCTTCGTACTTTTTCACCTGTATAACATTTCCAATGTTTAAAATCCCCCTATAAACAAGACTATTCAACTTTGGATGTAAAAGACATTTTACTTTCCTTGACTCTTTAGATAAAGTTAAATCAAACGCATCCTTTGTAGTGATATCAGTTTTGAGGATAAAATTGTTATCGGATAGATATCTTTCTATCTTTTCCACCAGCATGAAATCTAATTGTATTTTCTCATTTAACATCATTGATTAGTTAAAAGCATCCACGATCGAATACACATCTGGAAAATATTGCAACTTTTGTTACATCGTAATGCAACTAAAATTAAACTGGAGCTTTTTCTGGTGCCAGTTTATCCCTTTTCTCTTATTGAACATACCTGTCACGAAAAAAGAAGTTGTCTTTATAGAGCTTGAAAAATTGTCTAGGAATGATTTTACTTTTTGGAAAAATATTGATTGTTTTTTTAAGATGTATAAACACTTGAAATTATACAAAAGTATCACATCGCTAACTTGCACAACAACATCTATAATTGTTTAGACAAGTACATTACATGTTTCAAAGTAAGTTTCAAATTCTTGTATACCTTTTGTTGAAACGTTTGTTGTTAATTTAATTTTAAAAAGGTCAGGGGAAATTAAGGCCAACTTTAATCTGCTGCATTTTAAAATATTTCAAAAGTATTGTTTGCAATAAGCAAACATTCTAAATGTCAGTTTCATATTCGTATTCGCTGTTATAGCAAAATTGACATTCTAATATTATATACAACTTTTACATAACCCATTTATGCATAACCCATACACATAACCCATTTTATTTTCTATTTACAGATTTATGGCGTTTAACTTGAACTTAGATTTAAAAAAGGCCATATTTCCAAAAGTTTTTGAAAGTTTGTCTACCGGAAGTACTTTCAAAGCTGCTAACATGGTTTTCGTCTATATTTAATCAAAGAGACGCAGGTTAGTTACAACAGTAATAACAGTTAGTTTTAAAAAAGAGTTTGTCGAGAAAAAGGTATAGACTTATAATGGAAATTTTTGACAATTCCAATTTAATTAACATCATTTAAACTAAAAATTTCAGCAAAAGTTTTGCCTGAATTAGGATATATACATGAAACACCTATTACCCATCTTAAAAATATAAATAAAAATATTGTATATAATCTATATTTCCTAAACTGTGAAAGCAAATTATATAAAAGTATATATTTTCTGAAAGCCAGATAAATTTCCTTTCCCTTTTATCATAAAATAATAAATTTAGAAAAGACAAAAAAATATGGAACATTTATTCTGACTAACTATATATTAACACAATATATACAGTAATTGTATTTAAACCTCAGCATTTAAACCTAAATTTCCCGACATTTTTTTGACAAACAACATATAAAAAAGATATGGACATTCCTGACTTTTTCCTGACATTTTGACAATATTTCAAAAATTCCTGAAAATTCTTAAGTGGACACAATATGTGGTTGTCGAGATAATCATAAAATGACATAAAATATTCTATATAGACAATGCTCACCTATCTATAGGCTATGAAAAGTCTTCTAAAGTCTACCTTAATTTGCTGTGTTAGCTTTATTTTCAGTTACTCCCAAGTGTATACACAGTGTATACATTGCACAAAGGCAGGGCTATCTAGAAGATAATATCACCTGCACCATAAATTGTTTCCCCCATAACCTAGAGTGCAATAAATATATAAAATGTATATCTAACTATATTTTCAAAGATACTAAGATACTCTTTTTCAGATACTAAAGATGGATCATCAGGGCTGGCTACACAGTTTTGGATTAAAGAGGCCACATAGTAGCACTTACCTGGTTGGGTGGTGAATTTTTTTTGGAATTTCAGATTCTCAAAAATGGCCTAACATTGCTTCACTTTTTTAGATTTCATGAAAAAATAACAAGCAAATTACCAGCCAATAGTTGTTTTGTTGTTCTTTTTTCTGGACTCTAAAGAAATATTTGTTCTTTGTTCAGAGAGTTACTTCTTTTGTTGACTAGCAGAGTCTTGTCACTTGAGGTAAAAGGTAGGTTGTATGAGGCCTGTGTAATAAGTGTTATGTTGTACGGTAGTGAGACATGGGCAGTGAAGCAGGAAGATCTTGACCGTTTAGAAAGGAATGATATGAGAATGGTTAGGTGGATGTGTAACGCCAGTCTGAGAGACAGAAAGAGTTCAGATGAGCTAAGAAGCAGGCTAAGTATCCGTAGAATTAAAGATGTTATCCAGATAAGAAGATTGAATTGGCTGGGACACTTGGAAAGAATAGAGGAGGATAGTTGGGTAAGAAAGTGTAGAGACTTGATAGTTCCTGGGGCAAAGCCCAGAGGCAGACCGAGAAAGACTTGGCAGGAGGTTATAAGGGCAGACTTGATACATAGGAAGTTGAGTTTAGATCTAACACAGTCTAGATCAGATTGGAAGAGGGTCATTAATATACCCCGTCCAACCCATGCTAGCATGGAAAACGGACGTTAAACTGAGAATGATGATGATGATGATGATGAGTTGGCTATGTTTGCTATATATATATGTTTGAGATTTATAGGTTGGATTGTTGGCTTGTTTGCAAAATTTGATTAAAACTACAATAGCTTTCTTTATATAGATAGATAGATCGATGTGCATATTTTACATGGCTGGCCTCACAAACGTTGAAGGATATACCCTGTCTATTATTTATACGCAGACCCAATCCGGGTCAGCTCTCTACCAGACAAAACCCTGCAACATCCAATGGTCCACACAGTGTACCATTTTCCTAATTTCCCTTACATGGCTTGGGTTAACCCAGGGCTATGGTAAAATACACTCACCCATATTGAATCACCGTCAAGGTAAATTAAACCCTGGTGTCTCACACAATGTGCGAGAGCTAAAACCACTAATCTACGACGCTACAATATTAAGTTTAAAGAAGAAATATTATATGGATTTAGGAAACAATGGTTCAGCTATCATCATTTCTCAAAATGTTTTTTCAATATCCAATAGCTTTTTCAAGTTAACAAGAAAGTAGCCTAATTAGAAGGTTGTCACTTATTTAGGTGATGTATCATCAGCCATCTCTTATATTAATATGAAAAGTTTGTCTGTGACTTAAAATACTGAATCAATTATCAAAATTCATCTTTCCAAAGAGATGTTTTTTCTCCTAAATATATAATCTACACATTTAAAAAATAAGTCTAATTTGTTTGTTAGCAAATATTACATTATTACAAAGATTAAGGTCCATTATATTATTAACGTTAGTGAAGTCAATTCAGCGCACTTTAAAGTTTGAGGCTTGGAAAACAACAAATTTCTAAAACATTTTGTGTATTAACAGGTCATTGCTGTTGCGATCAAAATTCAAATGACTATTTTTTTACATTGTTATTCCACCTAAGGTAAATTTTCTTTTTATGGGCTTATCGACTAGTATTTATTATTTTGCGTAATAACTACCATTTAAAACAACACATTTACTCACAGGGGGGTTGAGCCATACAATGTGCTGTTCAAATATGACAATACTTAATGTCAGGCATTTCTATAAAGAACACAAATTTGTTGGAGCTGTTTTGTGATTTACAATAATTTCAGCATTTGCAACAGTAAGTTCTTAATCGCCTAGTTAAGCCATAGATTTGGCTAATTATTGAGCTAACCATAGTGCACAATATGTGTTAACTGATTTTTCAATTTTCGAAGTATATACAGGCCTATCAATAAGAAAAAAGCACCTGCGCAATAAAATGCCCGCCCCAAACTAATTTTGTTTACACAAACAATCCCGAAATCTAAAAATTGCGAAAAAAAGTTGAAAATGTGAAGTAACAGAATTCCTTTACACATGTACACTACAGTGGTTGCTGTTTTGCTGTGGGAACAAGCGTAGTACAAGTTCCAGCAATGTTCAGGGCCATGAATTCCAACCCATGTATATATCAGAAAGTTGTAAGTCAAGTCATTACTTAAAATTTGTTACTATTTGTGGAACAAAGAATATTAATATGTAAATTACTCACAAAAAGTTGAGCAGCCGGTCTCTCGTACTCTGTGCGGGAGACCGGGGTTCGATTCCTCTTGGCGGCGATTCAACATGGGCGAGTGAATGTTACCATAGCCCCGGGTTAACCCAAGCCATGTGAGGGAAATTGGGGAGATGACACACTGTGTGGGCCGTTGGATGTTGCCGGGAGTTGTCTAGTAGAGCGCGGGCCCTAATTGGGTCTGCACAGCTCAAAATGAGCATTAAATACTCTAGGACTCTCCATCTATGCCATGGCCCCTCCTGGAAATAATAGACAGGGTATATCCCTCGATATTTGTGAGGCTAGCCATCATGTAAAATATGCACATATCTATCTATCTATCTATCTAACTGGCTACTAATATTTTGTGAGGTGCTAGAGGGTGCTGGCTAGCTCTAAAACAAGATAAAAAAACTCTAATCAAACATATTCAAAATAATTGAGAAAATATATATACGGCATTGGAAATAAATGACAAACCAAGAAGAAAAAACTCGCACTTCGGCTGTTGGCCAGGCTTTTGTCCGGCAATACAGGGACAAAGATACAAAGATGGTGGACAGATTAAACGAAAGTGAAACTTATACCAAAAAAAATAAAGTTTCGCGGTTTTTTCGACCCCGTTTCCAAACCCATAGCCGAGTTATTAGGCGGCAGGAGAATCAAAAACAATCCGTGTCAATCCGTCGCAAAAGTTTTGCCCTGAACTCGGAGCCTTTGTCGCAAAAAAGTGAAGTTTCCCTCTCTAGAGATCGGCACGCGATAATTCTGTCTCTTTCTGAATTTGGGATGGTGATCCGAACATGTTCGTCTCAGTCCCGATATAAAAAAAGAGACAACAGGTGCTGGGAACGAGGCTGGGTCAACTCTAAGAGACAGGGGCTGGAATTACAGTGCCGGTCACGCATGGTGAAATAATTTTGCGGCCACGTAATTCGTAGCATCAATTTTGTCAAATATCAAGGCGAAAAGCAAGGCAAAAAATAAATTCAGGTGACCATCTCTAGAGAGGGTCATCGCAATTACAGCGAAGATCTCTAGATGATAGGGGACTTCACATATTTGCGACCAAAACTCTGAGTTCGGGGCAAAACCTCTGCGACGGATTCAAAGTGACACGATTTTTTTTGATTCTCCTCCCGCCTCATACCTGAAAGACATTACTATCAATGCCTGCTAGTTTAACCCAGTTAGCCACAGTGGACTTTTGAACCTCCTGGTGTGGTTCCATGGTAGCTAAAAGTAATTGGTATTTGTTACCATTCTTACGCAATTCGCTAGACACTTTTAAATAAGTGTCCAGTGAATTAACCACACACAAAGGGTGAAGGTTTTTACCTTTCTCTAACTTTTAAAAATCTTACACATAGAGTCCCCATTTGTAGTCATGTGTCGGATATCAAGGATAACTATTTCTGAGCATCTCGATGCTTTTGTAAGAGCCATCAAAGTTGCAAGTTTACATAATAGTTGCAAAATAGCTAATAAATCATTGGATGGAAGGCTATTCATGTAGTTCAAAACTGTCTGCACATGCCATATAAATGTGTGTTTCGGTTGCAAGGGCTTTAGGTTAAACACACCAGTTAACAAAGAACAAAATTTTGGATGCTGTCCTAAAGGCTTCCCGTTAATGTACTCATGGTAAGTTGATATAGCAGACATGTGGACATTGACTGTGTAATATTCTGTACCTGTTTGAAAAAGCATTGTTAGGTAGTTCATGCTTTTTATCACAGCAAATAGGATCAAGCTGTTCTACACCAGCTAACCCATGTTTCCCAGGCCGATAGGCCACTCTTTTTAAGTTCTCTCCCGAAACCTCCCAAGCCGCTAACCTTAATTGGTTGTTTTGCACTAAAGGATGTATCCTCCCGTCTGGATTTTTCAGTAGGTTTGGAGTTTTTGGTAGCAAAAGGGGGTTGCTACTGATAATTCCAGTAGACTTGTATACCATGTTTGGCTTTGGCAAACTGGTGTCACTACCAACATTGTAACTTTCTCTTTTTGCATTCTTAACAAAACTGGTGCTATCATCGAAAACGGAGGAAAAGCGTAGGGAAACATATTCTTCCAAGTGTATTGCCTTGAGTCTGAATGATGCCTTGACTCCCTATCCGCTATCACAATGAGATGACTTGGGATATATTCTGCAGTAATTCTGATCTGTCGTTGCAGCAGAAACTGCCAAATTTCCTTGGCCAACCTTAACAATTACTGGTTGAGTAGCCCCCTATTTTTAGCAGATATGTCAAAGTGACCATATTGTCTATCTGAAAATAAATTGACTTCACCTGTTTGTTTCTTGTGAATGTGAATAGTGTCAGTTTTATTGCTAACATTATTAGAATATTTATGCGTTGAGACCATCTGCCTTCTGTTGACATGCCCTGACAATGTGACCCGATCCTGACATTGATGCATCTGTTTGAATTATACTGTTTGGCGTTTGCACAATCAATGGCTTTCCATTGAATAAGACGAGATTGTCTTTCCACCAGGTTATTTCCTCTAATGATTCCATGTTCAGAATTATTACAGAGTTGTATGTCTTGCCTAACTTGAGTTCTCACTTACTGATCGAGCGGCAAATGACAATTTCCCTATCAGTTTGTCAATTCCGAAAGTGTTATATTTGGATAATTAAAAAACGTGTGACATTTCGGAACCAAAGTTGTCCACCTTGTTTCGAGGTACCAACAAGGTCATCTGTTCCGAGTGTAATATTACGCCTCGAAACTCTATATGATTCACCGATTGCACCTGGGACTTTGTCTGGGTTATGACGAATCCTAGGTGGTGCAACAGGAGGATAATGTTGTCTCATGCCACGTTCAGAAATTCTACTGTCTGTGACATCAATAGCATGTCGTACAAATAAATAATGACCTTTATGTTTATACTTCTCAGAATCGAAATGGGAATAGTTGGCTTAGAAATAGTTTAGGATGTGGGTTCACAGTACAGACTGCCTCTTTCATTATCATTTCCTGTACCTCCTGATTTATCATATGAGTTTGTTCCTGGGAAAAACTTGTGCCGAAGGTAGATTTTTTTATGTTGGTTCCTAAAAAAAGAGAATCTCAAAGCCTTTCACAACCGACAGTACTTCTTGGTTCTAGGTCAGAATCAAATTTTTTTTAATGTTTTAGCCGTAACAAACTCTTTACAACTGGATGAACATTCAGACATTCTACACTTATTACAGTTAGTCTGTTGGAAGAACATACTGTTGGAAAACAATTTCTCACCAAGTTCTTTTCTGAAGAAGAACGTAGGAGGAGTCTTCTAAAAGGGCCGTCTAGAAGAAGTGGGCTGATTTGGCGATTTAACATTGAGGAACTCTGCAAAAAAAAAATTTATTTTTCAATGTTTTCAGTAAGTTCTTCTCGAAACTATCCCCATAAAGACTGTTTTCTTATTCTTTAAACAGAGCTTTATCTGTAAGAAACTCCTTAGTTATCGTGTCCTTCATGAGTGATTGCAGAGCATTTAACCGACGTTGGTATGTAATTTGCTGGCTGGCTCACATGTGCTATCGCCTCCTTAAAGTCGTTAATATGGTCACTGATGTTCTCCTTGGTAACGTTCCCCATGGCATACCACAGGCGAGAGGTAGGTCCCATGATATGCACTAATTTCTCCTGAACCTTTTTTCAGTATTTTGTCCATAGCTAGCAATAGCTGTTTTATAACAGAATCAACCTCTGGGGTCTTCACAAAGTTACATGGTACAGGGTTATAATATAAAATGTTTCCTTTTCTGGAATATATTCCAGGAAGATTGTATTTGAATATTCCAACATATCATCTGGAAAAACCCACTCGTCAGTTTTTTCACTAAATGAATTTTTTTCTGAATGGTTTCTGCTCATTTTCAGTCACAGAAGGATGACGGCTCTTTCGACCTTCCCCTGTGCTTGTGGTAATCTCCTCCTCAACCGACGTATTCGTGTCAGGCGAAGCCACGGTCTCAGTAACAGTACAATGTTGTTCCTTCGCCATCTTTATCTGCAGAGAGGGAAAAAATCAGAAAAACTAAAAATGTTTGACATATTCCTTAACATCTAAATAATAGTATGGGGGGGGATATGTATGTCATTATTCCGAAAAAATGGGTTCTACACGTTTTCGGACAACATGAGTTAACCGGACAACATAGGTCGAAACACGTGCACGACCCACACTACAATACCACTACACCACTGCGCAAAATTAGTCCATATTGAGGGAAGTCTGCCTATGCTGTCTTTTCTCCACGTTAAAAAATTCGCAAGTTTCGAAAACAAAACAAAAATAATTGCATCACACACGACTTTTAGTTTTAAATTAAAATACACTTTTTAAGTACATTGTTGGATAAGTTTCAAAATAACGCGGCAAATTAACCACCTGTTTCGCTTTTCACATTGTGTCTTTTTATATTTAACATCAAAGAATAAATTAATTTTATTTCACACTTGTATGTTATTTATTTTTTCAATCACAAATTAATTTCATGTTGTTGTAAACATTTTCTCGCATTAAAAATTATGAAAAGAAGACAAGTGTGAAAAAATTTAGTAGCTATAGCGTTCATAAAGATCGCACAAGAAGAAAATTTTCCATCAGTGTTGCTACAGTGCGTTGTTATTTTGTTATAATCATCTGCACATCTTACCAGCAAGTTCACATTCAATGTTGAAACATTTCCCCTGAAAAGGTTGATAGAAGGAGTGACTTTCACAACTGTACTTTTACTATAACTAACGACTGCCACGAGATAAATACATTGAAGAAGAGAAAGCTTTCATCAGGTACCCTTTTAATAAATCACAAATTTAAAACGAGTCATGGAGGTATAAAATCTTCATGCAAAGCTTAGCATCTCTTATATCAATAGTGTATTTGGGTATGTCTGTCTGTAACAAGCTAAGTTGATTATATTTTATACAATTTTATTTAAAAAGGCTATATCTTTGCAATCTTTATCCAACAATAGTTGTTTATACTGTTCCAATTCCTTTAGTTGGCTCATAACAAAATTATATGATTGCTTTTTCTCAGTTCTGACAAAATTTCTTATTGATGTCTTCCCAAATATTCTACCATGGGTCAGAATTATCAAATCATTAATTTTGGCTTTGTTTTATTAACAAGGGTTATAAAAAATCTTGTTCCCGCCTCACCGGTACTGCTTCATGCTTCTACGAAATACTCCACTACGTCACTCAGCACGAACTCATTTTCTGCACATCAATATTGTGAACAGGTATGGCTGCTCATTTTCACACCTTTAAGGGGATTTATCTGGCAGAGTTGAAACTTTTGGGCAAAATAAATCTTTTTTTCTTAATCAGAACAGTAATTTGAGCATAGTCACAGGAGAGAGATAGTCTGGGTAATCGGCCATTTCGGGCCGATACGGCAAAAGGACCTGACCTAGAGCGGGTGGTCCGAAAGTAAGGGGACTGAATTTTGTAAAATGGCTGCGGCGAAGGAAGATTTCCTTTATGGCGAAGAGCTTGATGCTATATTGGAGGCTATAGATGAAGATATTCTACAAAGTAATTCAGACATGGGCGAGTGAATGTTACCATAGCCCCGGGTTAACCCAAGCCATGTGAGGGAAATTGGGGAGATGGCACACTGTGTGGGCCGTTGGATGTTGCCGGGAGTTGTCTAGTAGAGCGTGGGTCCTACTAATTGGGTCTGCGTTGCTCAAAATGAGCATTAAATACTCTAGGACTCTCCATCTAAGCCATGGCCCCTCCTGGAAATAATAGACAGGGTATATCCCTCGATATTTGTGAGGCTAGCCATGTAAAATATGCACATCTATCTATCTATCTATCTAGCTTTCACCCCCTCTATGACATTCAATGTTAAAAAGTGCCCATGGGGTCCGAGCAGGCAGTGCAAACGATAACACATGACCAACTCAACCTCTATAAAACATTGAACGTAAGTGGGAAGGGAAGTACTATCTGTAGAATATATAGCTAGCTAGGTATATAGGAAGCTTTGTATGCTAGGTACTTTTGCTGATTTCGCTAAACATTTTGGTCCTTGGTTTTTGGTCTAAAATTGGACGAATGTGGCTAGAACAAGCTATCTAATGGGACATTCCTAATCAGAGTAGAATTATCTCACTTACTGTGTCATAGTATATGTGTATGTTGTAGCTAGCTAGCTACCTAATAAAATATCTTTGATTATCACAGCGACTAGCTTGTCTCTCCATGATGCGTTGCATACTCGTCATATGCTTGAGTAATTTTGAAAATAGAAATTCCACTTGTTCTACGGGAGCTAGAACAACCAAAGACTGAACAATTAGCTCCAACCATAGTTGATAATACCAAAAAATCCACGCAAACTTCAGCAAAGTACCTAGCATACAAAGCTTCCCGCCTGTTTTTGATTTTTTGGTCCCCCTAAAAGTAGACTGGGCACTAGGAAATTTCTGAACGCGAGTCAGATACCGGAGCAGAGCTCAATCACGGCGGTACCCAGACTATCTCTCTTTCTTATGACTATGATTTGAGTTAATTTAGATAAATAAAAATTTCACAAGGTGATTATGCCTTGAGTGAAGCGGTCAGCATATATATCAAAGAAGGACAAAAAATTGCATCAGTTAAAGCGTAGAATTATCATGATAGTATTATCATGATTGAGCTTTCCAGGGCCCCCGGGAGAATATCGAACTTGCAGTAACTTGAGTACAAACAGGATTTTTACATGTCAAGTTGAAAGTGAAAATTGTTATTGGGTGATTTTAGACCAATGTAAAGAAATTAGCATAAAAAAATTGTTTTGTATTAGCAATATTTCCTATAAGTTTCAGAATTTTGACATTTTAAGGTAGGGCAATAAGACTTCTCAAAACAATAATCAAATGGTAATTCAGCTCAACCCGGTACATTTTCATATTTCACGACAAAATATGAATAGGGTTAATGCTCGACATTATAGACCACATTTCAATTCATTGTGACCATTACTTCTGGTCGGGCTAAGACTGCGCATATAGTAAGGAAATGGCATAGAGCTTCTTATTATGTTTTTAGGCCAAATGTTGGTTAAGATCTACCCGACAAATGTTTATATTTCACGGACCCGGTTTAAATAGAATTAACACGCGGAGTAATATACCACCATAACTTCGCGAATCTTAGTTTTTAAAGGATATCAGAATTAAAGCCGTCCAAAATGTGCTAAAAGTAATCTTAGAAAAATACTACTTAAGCTCCATTATAGATAAAACTTTGGTAGGTTATATTAGAATTCATCACTGGAAACTCAATATTTGCCATTTCACAAAGAGTCTTTGATTTACATTAAAATGCAAGCTGCCAAACTGAAAATGTTTGGCACAATACACTGTCATTGATGAAGCTGTTTATCCATACTTTTTTTATTATTAATATTGAAATTATTTACCCAGGATAGCCTCTTCAGTTCCTATTGGTACTGCTTTCCAAGAGGGACATGCGAAGGGAGTCATAGTGCATTTGAAGCTCCCATTTGAGCTACGAAAGTCGTACAAGCACAGCAATCGCTCAACTAGACAACCACCTAAGATATCAATCCTATTCTCATGCTGAGCGCTAAGCAGAAAGGACAGATTAGGAATAGCAAAGTGCCCCGGGAAGATAAAAATGTTATTGATTTAAAGGATTTATCAGCTGTCCAGTACCTTCTTCTATACTGTATCTTAGGACCTACTTAGGTGGTATATATGTTATTCCAAACCACCCGCAAGAATTTGTACCCACAAAAATTAGGGAATGTAATTTGCAATAAGGAAAGCGCCACTGTCAATTGCTATAGTTACTTATAGAAAAAAGAATAACGAAATGGATCAAACACAAACGCTTGTGGCTGTATAACAAAAACAGAAATTATATTCCCTTTAATGTTTTTATCTTCTGCAAACATTTTTCAAAAACATTCCACCAAACGCTTCGGAGAAATATACAAAATCAAAAAACAACAGTAATTACTTTCTATAAAATATTAAGGATGTTACTTTTTTTAGAAGTTTGATATGAGAGTTACTACTCTTGTTTTTCAACACATTTCAGCCTCCAGCTGTTGGGTTCTTATCATGTGAGTGCTTCTTTGTTTTCGCTGTTTATGTTAAGACTTACAAAACAGGATTGTGCAGTGAATGACTGAGAGTTATGTGCATGATTTTTAATCCGTTTTTTTATATATATTTATTTCTTCTTATTCACAGAATATATTTAAGCGAGGGAACAAAAACTACAGAAATCATAGACAAAGTATAATAAAGTTCACTGCTAAACTTATGAAGATGCACTTGCCCATGTTCAGAGCGGATTTAGGATTAAATGTGCCAGTCGTCACTAATGTCAGCATGACCAAACGTTTTCAACCTGGCCTATCCTTGCGCGAAAATATCGATTTGTTATTGACCATCTGACTCTTTTGTCCAAATTTAAAAAATGACGAAAAAACTGCCTTTGTCTCAATATTAAATTGTCCAGATTGTAGTTGACTGTTTAAATTTTAACATCTACTTAAATATTTACTATGACGACGCAAAAATATCTATGTTTCCGATGTTTTAGTAGCCTTGTGGTAGAGCGTTCGCTTCCATTGCGGAAGGTCTTGGGTGCAAAACTCAGCCAAGTCACGCCAAAGTCTATAAGGGTGTGAATCTATCCTTTCTATTAAACGTTCATCATGAGGAAAGGATTCATATCTGAGGCGGTTGTCTAGTTGAGCTATTGCTGTGCTTGCCCCTTTCGTAGGACCCTCGTTAATAGCAAATTCAAAAGGAACCGAAGAGGCTATCCTGGGTAAATAATTTCAGTAATATATTCCCCATGAGGAAAATTTTTACAACATTTTCATCACTGTGCGGGATGGAAATCATCATGTTCTAAACTTATATACCAGTAAACAACGAAAGTAAGATCTTCAACATGAAAAAAAAAAGCTTCTCTGCGGTATTATTAGTTCTAAAAGTTTCTTGATGCGTTTTTTAATAAAAAATAATACTTTATTTGGAAAGATGGCCTGTATAATTAGACAGTCCGTCCTTGGTAGAAACTGTGGCATTTATGTAAAACTATCGCCTTTTGCTTTATTTGATAAAATATGTTTTACAGAAAATACTAAAAATTACCAGTCATCGCATCAGTTACAAAAAAATCTGCAAAAGCTTTTTTAAACTTTTTTTTATTATTTTTCCAGTTTCAAATGTTTTAAAAGTTTCTTAGTTTTTCTCTTTTTTTCATCGTTGTGTAGAATTATTTATTCAATTTCTGTATTCTCTATACGCTATAAATAAAGTGGGTTTTCCTTATTACGAAATTTTTCATTAATTTTTCATGAATATTTTTCGTTTAGCTAAATATTTTTTGCGGAAAACTAAATTGACTTGAAACATTAAAAGAATGGACGTGAATGGTGGTGAAATGTTGTTGTGTATTATATTCAGTAATTGATTTTTTATGTTTTCAACTTATTGCTCAGCAAAAGCTTATGAGGCATACAATGTTTTTTTTTGTAACACAAGAAATCTACTAGATTAGGTGTGAGTGCTGTAACTTTCAGGACCATGTAAATTTCTAAACTTTTCAGTAGGAAGCTCTCCTGAAGAAATTATATCACTGTTAGTTTCTCTTATCTTAGATAGATAGATAGATGTGCATATTTTACATGGCTAGCCTCACAAATATCGAGGGATATACCCTGTCTATTATTTCCAGGAGGGGCCATGGCTTAGATGGAGAGTCCTAGAGTATTTAATGCTCATTTTGAGCAACGCAGACCCAATTAGTAGGGCCCACGCTCTACTAGACAACTCCCGGCAACATCCAACGGCCCACACAGTGTGCCATCTCCCCAATTTCCCTCACATGGCTTGGGTTAACCCGGGGCTATGGTAACATTCACTCGCCCATGTTGAATCGCCGTCAAGAGGAATCGAACCCCGGTCTCCCGCACAGAGTACGAAAGCTATAACCACTAATCTACGGCGCCACCCATTAATCTACGGCGCCACAAAAACTTATCTTAAAAACTTATTTCAATAAAACGAAAATTGTTAGTACTAAGACGCAATCTTATTCCTAGGAGTTCTTAATCTTATTGCCAGGGAGCATTTGGGAACGAGAATGAGGAACTATTTCTCGCCTTCTTTAGATGAAGCTCAAGCAAATTTTTATCTTTTTTTAAATTGAAAAATCTACAAATGAGCTTTTGAAACAGAAAAAGACGAATTACGCTCAGTGTCCACGAGTTGCTGTAACAACAAGTTGAAATGACCTCGTCAAACACACATAAACATATCATCAAAGGTACTTTTATAATTCGATTCATTCATAATTAATTTGATGCCCATCTGATGTATCCATCCACTTGTACGTGCGATTTTTACAAGCTCAACTTGTAGAAAGCTAGTAAAAAATATGCTTTTACAATATTGTCAATAAGACCAACTAAAAGAATATATATAGAAATGATACACATTTTTTTAAAAAAAAATTGTTAACGGGCTCCTTGATTTTTGATTAATGGCTTGCACTAAAGTTTTTATATGGCAGTCGATACTAACTATAAACAAGAAACTATCCAGTTTGATCACACATTCAGATCATTACAAAATAGCTGAGAATTGAAAATTAGTTGTCAGTTGTCAGTACGCCAACTTAAAATATCCTAGAAAGTTCGAGGTGTTGAAATCTAGGATCGGGTCCCATCTTAATTATTGTTTACTATCAGAACCTCCCACCCGCGAAGCTGTAAGAACAAATCAACATTTTTCGCATGTTTTAAATTTCGCTAAACGTTGGTGTTTCCCTGTCTTTAAACGTATGTCTAGTGGTCAATGTAGTAAGCTGAAACGAATATCTACATATGTTTATAGAACTTTAGTGCGGTAATGATTAAATTTGCCTCTAATTATTAGTGCGGACTTGGGATAATATGGCATGAGACAGCAATTTATCTCCTCTACTAGATAAAATATAGGTTTATCTCAAAGAGCTCTGGGGTCGAGAATTGTATCGGTCTGCATAATATACAATCGTAATAAAAAAACGGCTAGCTTATATTAGATTTTACAAGTTATTAGTGAGTGGATCGTGCAGTTTTTGCCTCTAGGTACACAAAAACTAAAAATCTATTTAAAAACCTATTGTTTATATATTTTTTATTAAACGGCCAATTTAATTCGTCTTAAAAGTTGTGCAGCAAACCACTGAAAAAAAAGAAGACTCTTTCACACCTTCAACTAAAAACAAAAACTGGAGAACCATATCTTGACTTTTCAATAACTACTATATAACGGAAATTTTAAGAAAAAAGTTGTTTGATCTTTTCTGTTCTTTACTTGAGAAATGTTGAAGCGTGAAGAAAGTCAGATAAATTTCACGACTTTCTGTGAAATTTGATAGAAGGTGCAACAGTTCAATATAGTGACCGGTGAGTAAAAAATTCGTGCCTGATTACATGAAACTAATTACTTAAAGTTGGGGATGATTTGAGTTTAAAAAATTTTATGCTAAAAACTTGAATCAGACGATTATACTTTGCATCTGCGGACCAAGTCTTAACTTAACTTGCTAAGCAAAAAGTCTGTCGCGCTAGCAAGTTAATGCTTACACCAGTAAGTTACTGATTCCAAGAACGGACAGCAGAAAAAGGCAAAGGAGATTTTATTTAGCCTAGTGAATTTCAAAAAGTTGGTAAAGACGTACAATGAGAAAATAAGGGTTAGGCTGGTACACGCTTTTCTTTTTATCAACACTATGAGGATCAAATCCTTCAAAAAAACAAAGAAGACTGGTAACTGCCAGCCTGAAGTATGGTAAAGACAAAGGAAAAAAAATAATAAAGATAATAGAAACAGTAATAGTTCCCGAGACTTTACTGGTTTGAAAAGTCATACGACGTCTTACACGGTGATAAACGTTATAAAAACCGACGGTTAATTTCAATTGGCACATCAGTCCAACTGAGCAAGCGAACACGTAAATTTGGATTTCATAGGTAAAGAATCAACAAGCAACAAATAAACATAAGAATCTTGTAACATTGAGCCTCATTCAAAATTTTGTGTTGCTTATAATAATAAAATTTGTTTAAAAACAACGAAAGGAAAGTCAACACTTTGATTAGTAAGCATATGTCTATGTCATGGGGCCCTAACTTAGGTAATATCTGCTATTCTACAGGACCTTGACCACAATTTTTTTATTTTAAATAATATTACGAAACGTTACGTTTGTTTCCTGATGTTTTTAATCTTTTTTTAGTTTCAAAAATTTATAACAGGTGAAAAGATAAAAGGTGAAATTTTCGGCTTCTCATTGATTACTAAGATAAGTAGTGAGCCAAATATCAAAAGCTTTGATCCTTAGCGCACTGTTATACCACTACTTAAGCCATTAACTTTTCATTTAGCTAGGAAATTGCAATTTACATCACTAAGTGAGCGAAGACTTGCGCAACTGGTGTAAAGCAAGCCTTATAAAGCGAATGATTTTACTGTATTATATTAGAATTTGAACACCATGAATGTTGATATGGACATAAACTTCATGCACGTTCTTTTGTTATCCACTTGTCTCTAAAACCAATTCTTTATCTTCTTAGTACTTGCAAAACAATAATGAATGCAGCTGCTTGGTTTAAATTCCTTTCATTGCTGCTAATTGATCTTACTGCGTTATGTGGGAACTTGATCATGTTGGCGGTTGCAGCTCGAAATGCAAGCTTGCGAAAATTTCAAAACGCCTTCATTTTCAACATGGCGTTTGCTGATCTTCTTGACGCTGTGTTTATTATGCCATCTGCTTTGATAAATATATGGCATGGTGGTTGGGTTTACGCTGAAACAACGTGCGAAATCTTCGCTGTTATGAAAGTTACTGTAACGCTGGTATCTGTTTACTCGTTATCTGGAATAAGCTTGCAGAGATACTTTTACATTGTGAAAAGCACAAAGAAATTGAATAGTTTTAGCAGTGCTACGATTGGAATTGCAACGGTTTGGATGCTCTCTATATTCCTCTCAGTAACGCCTTTTGTAAATTGGGGAATATTTGGGTTTGAGGATGGGAAGGAGGTATGTACCGTGCTCTTCCATTTGACACCTTCGCACACTTTAACAGTCTTTATGACTGGCTTGGTGTTAAACGCGATGATCATGCTATTTTGTTATGGAATGATATTTCAAACGCTTTTGCGAAGTCAAAGAAGGACTCGTTCAAAAAAATATCGAAAATGTAAAGATTCGCTGAAGTGTAATGATCTTGTAACTAACAATAATACAAACTATCTTCCCGAGGAATTGCGAGTAGAACAAACCGACGATAAACCCGCTAATACAGTGCTCTATGAGCTCAAGGTTCATAATGTTTCTACTGACAGCATTAAAAGTAACACACCAAGAGAGTTGCCATTGAAACACAGCATTCACAAAACTCTATCCAGCGCCAGAGAGCAACGTTTATTAAAGACAATAGCTGTAGTGATCGTTGTTTTTCTTTGTTGTTGGACACCGTATGTTGTATTCAATCTAGTGAGAGCATATCACAACATTGGTGACATCAATTCAGTGGATACAATTACAATGTGGTTAGGCTTCGCAAACAGTGCAGTCAATCCATTGATCTACGGTTTGTTAAATAAGCAATTTAAAACAGCAATGAAAAATGTCGTGTGTTGTAAACATTCAAAATAAATTATCTTACACTCGACCTAGACTCGATACGTATGAATATGTTACATATGAACTTTAAGGAAAAAAGATATGAATAACAATTCGGATAAATTATAACCGGGTAGAAAAGCGGCATTAAAAGTTTAAAAAAAAAACGCGCAACGTGATTGGTTAGAACTTGATTCGTGATTCGTCACAGACAATATTCTCCAGTTTTGCCCGCTGCCATAGCAACTGTTTAAAGTCTAAGTATCGAAACATATTTTTACAAATGCAAGAAGTGAACAGTGGCAACGATATTTTGAACCACCAGTGAATGATATCTTGATATGTCATTGCAAGCTTGGGCGATACTCTGACGTCCTGTATTGATCTCGTAAACAGTTATCATAGTTTTAGTATTACAGTTTTGTAATTAAAAAATGAAATAATTAAATTACTTTTTTTATCGCTCATGAATAACTATATTTTTTTCGTTGCCTGGTGCACATTCTCGATGTTCACCAGATGTTAAGGTATATTGAAACAAGGTGGCAAATTTCGAAGTTCGATGCCACCAGATTGACGCAAAAGTTCACTTATCAATGTTTACAGGGGCCTTAGGAACTTGATCTTATATTACTTGGTTATATCCGAACTCTTAAAATGTACTAGTGGCTGTTGACTTCACCATGGCCATTTGTCATAACATTTTGGGCCTCTGTGGGCTCTGATGTTGTTATGGGCAGCTCATTCTGGAAAACTTAACAGAATGGGCTGCCTAATGGTTTAAGAACCTGACCAGAGTGTGATTTGCTAGATTAAGAGGCTTTTCCATCATGTCCCTGGAAGGTCGCTTTTACAAATCTATAAAATGTTTGTTAGACCACACCTTGATTATGGTGACATTATTTTTGACCAACCACATAATGAACTGTTCAAGAGAAAGCTTGAGTCTATCCAATATAATGCTGCTTTGTCGATAACAGGTGCCATAAGAGGAACATCTATGCCAAAGCTCTACCAGGAATTGGGATTAGAACACCTTTCTGAGCGTCGTTGGTTTCGTAAACTCTGCGTTTTTTATAATATTGTAAAGAAGCGTACGCCAATTTATTTGTTTGATATCCTTCCTTTGGAAAACAGATGTTATCCTACTCGTGTGACCGGCGAAATCAAACAGATTTTTGCTAGAACTGATTTCTTCAAACATAGCTTTTTTCCTTATTGTATAAGAGAGTGGAACAGACTGGAAAGCGTTTTACGCTCGGCTTCGTCGCTCAATGTTTTTAAGAGTAGTTTGCTAAAGTACATAAGACCATTACCTTACTCTATTTTTGGTACATTTCATCCGATAGGGATTAGATACTTAACACGGCTACGATTAGGTCTGAGTCACTTACGGGAACATAAATTTAAACACAATTTTCAGGATTCTATTAACCCACTTTGTTCTTGTGGTACTGAACCAGAATCAACAGAACACTTTTTACTGCGCTGCCAAATATTTGCAACATCACGAAAAAGGCGGGTGGTGTATCCGTCTGTTTTCGTGTGTACTACTTTATTTCATTTTTTATTTGTAGTGTGTGTAAAATTGTATTCATCCTTGCATAGAAAAAAAAAAAAAAAAAAAATTGCTAGATTTTTCGCTTTTTGTAGCAACATTAGGGGAGTTTTAGAGTAATAGCCAATATCTAACGTCCGCGCAAAATTTAAAATGGGAGCAAATTAGCTTAGTCCAATATTTTTTTTATTTTTTTTTCCAAAGTCCACTTTAATTCTTTAGTACATCAGTTTTAAAGACGCACGCATCAAAGTGCTAAATATTGCGACATAGTTAATATCGCTTTTGCCCAGCTGTTTGTTTCAAAAGTCAAAATAATTATGAACGCTGAAAGCGCCGAAGTGTGTAATGACGTAATTCCATGATTTCAACCAATAAATTTGCTTGAATAGTCACCATTATAAGTTTGTGTTTTCATTTCTCGTGCATAGCGTGCTGCTCGAACGCACGATAACCAAGCAACGCTGAGTACATCGTGTTTTACGATCGAAATGGACTTTACTGACCGTTAACTCAAAGGAAATGTTTATTTTACTGAAGGGAAGTTTTAAGAGTTAAATTCTAGGTTTTAAAATTATATCAGATGAAAATAAGAATTTCTTTTTACATTGGTGCACAATATAAAAAAAAGCGTTCGAGCAGTGAAAGCTTACAAGATTGGACACGTTTTATCTGTTTTATCACAATAAAAACACATTCGAAAGGGTGCTTGGGATGGATTAAGAGCGGTTGATCAATGCATTGCAATGTATGTGCCTTTAATATTTCCGTCTTGAGAAACGCCGAATTTAATTATACCTTAAGAGAAATTTTTTTTGAATTTAGCCTTAATTTGCGAAACTAAATTCCGCAAAATTTATCAATAGTTTTCAATTCGCAAAAAGTTCTTCCGCAAAATAAATTAAAAATGCCCATTTCTGGGAAAATTGACATTTTCCCAAAGAAATTTTCTAATCACAATAAAATACTTTAGGAACAGAAACTTTCGAAAGCATAAAGTTTCGCAAATTGTAATTTTACGACGAATTTCGCGTAAAAAACTTTAGTCAAAATGGAAAATCATTTCAATCGCAAATGCAAACAACTCTCTTTTTTTTCCTTCTTTTCCCTTATTATTAGTAATCAAAAGTCTGCATCCATTACTGTTTCAAGAGATAAGGATATCCAAGAAATGTTCATAGCACCAAGGAAGAATAAAAACACCAATTGTTATTGTAGTTCAAGATTAAATAGGAAATAAATCATTAACATTGAAATATATATGGTGAAAAAACGTTTGATTTTTGCCGATTTATAATTTCCAAAGCATCAACTTTCGCGAAAATGACTAAAAAACGTGAACAACATGAAAGTTTCCGCCCGCCAAAGTTTCCGCCCGCCAAAGTAACTTCTTGACATACTTTTGAAAAAAAAACTCTAATTTCCAGATTTGATGTTTGGAAGATTTTCTTATATCTTCGATACGTGAAAATTTCTTCAGCGAAATACCGTAATTATTCTAATTTAGTGCGGCCTCTAATTAATGCGGATGGCCTTTTTTTCGAAAATTGAACAATTTATTTTCCTCTTATTATTAGTGCGGATGGAACGTTGGTAATTTTCAATTTTCCTCTTATTTAGTGCGGGAAGGGTCAAAAATTCCTCTAATTATAGTGCGGGTTGACATTTTTCCTATCAGAGGGAAATAAAATGGACACATTTATAAGTTTCTTTTTTTTATCATCTTTTTCGTATCAGAAACTTCAACTTTAACTATAAAAAAGATTACAAAATGAAAGGGTTTCGAAGTGAATTAAAAATTTTTTTTATCAATATGTGTATTTTTTTTCCTCTTATTTAGTGCGGTAATGATAAAATTTTCCTCTTATTATTAGTGCGGTCTTGAGTTGATAATTTGATGGTAATTTATCTCCTCTAATTATTAATGCGGCATGTCCAAAATAATTATTTTTTCGGCCGCACTAAATTAGAATAATTACGGTATGCTTTTCACTTTCAACTGGCGCAAATTTCTTCCTCGAAGTTCGCAATTTTCGGACCCTTGATTCGCTAAAATTTCTTCTTGCGAAATTTTTTTATTAAGTATAAATGACTAGTGTGAGTAACTTAAAATTTATTTTGCAAAATCATACTATCATTAAAACCTCCTAAGCTTGGTTCCCAATAAATTCCAAAATAGATGTACAATATATCTTGCCTAACTTGTTTCCATTAGAGTGGTACTGTCCACTGTTGTACAGAAGTTGTTCAACATTTTAATATGGTATTACAAAACCAAGCTTTAAAAAATACTAATGAAAAGACACGTGTAGTTTAATCCCCTAAATATTTATTTACTGCTTTTCTGTTTTGACGCATTCAACGTTAATTTAATCTCAATCGTCTTAGCAAATCGTTATAGCAGTTCATTTAATTCAGGTGTATGCGTTATAGTATGTAATATGTTTTGCTCTCCGCTTGAAGTATTTATTGTTGGTGCATTTAACGTCCAGGAAACTTGCTCCCATTTAAACGTTTACTCCTGAGTAGAGTTTTACTTATTTACAGAAAGATCTGTCAATGCCAATGTGCTGCCACGATCCTTAGATTCTGTTTGGATAGATTTCTTGTGTGACGATTTGTACAGGCTAAGCACACGTTCATTGCATATATATACCATCCATAATACGAGTCCCCGCAAACTTCTTGTAAACCCATAAGCTACACCAAATACAGAATTAAATATTAATTCGTTTTGTTTCAGATTAAAACCATGTATTTGTACGAAACCAAGTCCCTCTGTAATACCCAGAATGCAAACTAGCTTCAAAGCCACCTTTCGGACGTTAATATTTTCTCTACCACTACTTGTTCCTAATATCTTGTTACTTCTTTTGTTTTCAACATGGATGTTATATATCGTGTACACTAAAGCACTACCTGTTAGAATGTATATAATAGACACAGGAATGATGTATGATGCTAGGAGAGCATAAAAACGTCCAATCCAGCACACGTTGTTTTCTCCATAGCCAACTTTGATAGCATCGGTTGCATCTAGCAGGACCGTCACCCCCACAATTAAGGTTGGAATGGTTACGGCAACGATAAAATATCGGATGAACATCTTCTTAAAATTATGCTTTCCTGATACTTTAATTGTGCTAAACTTCACAGAAAGATCATAAGCAACAACAACAACCCACATACTGGTAGTGAGCAGCGCCCAGTGCAAAATAATGCCGAATGATTTACAAATCTTTTCATTGTCATTATTCTCCACTCCAATAATAAAGGATAGATCGGCTAATAGAAGAGCGGAGCATAAAGCCATTGTGTTTAAACCTGGCAAATTACGCAACTCACTGTAAAGGGCAAAGGTTATTAATATCCACAGATAGCATACAATGCTGATGGAGCAACCAACGATAGAAATGTAGTATTCCACATTCTGCACTGTTTCAATCCATTTATATGTTTTTATTGTTGGTGTTCCTGTATTGCAAACTCCATATCCATTTCTCAATGGTACATATTCATCAACTTGATAAAACTTTGATTTCGATAATTCTCTGTAATAAATCAACGTCTTGTTCTCATCAATAGTATAATTTGATTTGATTGTAGTTAATATGCAACTCGAATGTAAGTGGTATTTTTCACACACAGCAAAACTCTTGTTGGCACGTCCGTTTCTAAAAGTCACCCAAAAGACTGTGTCTGTTGAGGTGTAGGTCTTGTTTTGGATTTCAATGCCACACTTTGTGGTAAAGTTACCTTCATTCATATTGAATAACTTAAGTTCAGCACAAATTCTTTGTTGAGGAAATGTTCTAGACATATCAATTCCATACAATTGTGTAAAAACTTGATTTCTAAGGGAACTTAAATATATTGTATAATGTTGTTTCCAAACTTTTGAACTTTTGCTGGTCAGTATTTTTTGCAATTCTTGATATTCCGCCTTTGCGATAGGTTTATCTCTTTTGAATACAATTTTGTTTTCAAAGGTGACATTATGAAACGTTTCATTACTGCTGTTAAACACACTCTCAGATTCTTTGATGAACATTGAGTAGGAGAAATTCGATGTAAGAGACGTAATAAATACTGTCGGGTGATGCTCCAAGAAACAGCTTTCAGCTTTTGGTGTTGTTACGATTGTTACAACTGGTGGTGCAGGTCGACGAACACATGTTGCACCAGAAAGCATATAACCATGAGCACATGTCATTTTTGTACATTCCCCTTGTATAATGTCAAATCTATATCCCTCCTTGCAGAGTTCTGTATTTTTTATATCGGAACCATCCTGGCCTCTTATTTCAACTTTTGTAGCTCCTGAGTAACTTATTGTGATGGAGAATCCGTATTTTCGGCCAACCGGAGAAATTCTACACCCTTGCCCAAATGGTGGAAGTGTTTCTCCTGGTGTGTGGTTGGTGCTACATAAGAAGCAATGGTAATTCGCATAATTAGAAAATAAGCCAGTGTAGGCTTTGCACAAATCATGATATGGATTATCCTTTGAACATGTTTTATCCCATTTACTCCAGTCATGGCACGATTGATAGTATGGATAAATGTTATGTGTAGGAATAACTTCAAAGTCACATTTGCCGTATTGTTCGAATGGATTTGTTGTGAAATTGCTATAAGAAGCTGTCTCGCATATTGCACTGACATTTAGTACCTGGAAGCTATCCACAAAATTACATTTAGCACAATATAAATTTCTATATATGTATTCGTCGATTCCAAATACTGGAATATTTGTTTCAAATGTTTCATCTTTTCTGTTTAAGCATTTTTCTACATCCTGTTTGTCAGCTCCCGGTAAGCAAGACGATACCATTAAAAAACTTCCTGTGCGGGTACCAAATCTACTTGCTAGAGGTTTTAAAAGTGTTTCACAAGTGTACTCTTTGTATTTTTTAGATTCATTCACAAATATGTTTAAATAATCAGTCAGTTGCATTGATATCGTTTCATTCCATAGTTTATCAATGCAGCACGACTTGTATCTCATGCAGTTCTCTTGGCAGTTACAACACACACCCGAGAATCCACTGCTGCAAAATTGGCTATGCACAATCGATTCCGTCGATGGTGGAAGGTTAAAAAATTCATGCGAAGGAAATTTCTTTCCTTTCACATAAGATATTATCAAAAATATTATTCCGTTCAACAAAACTTTATCCATTTCCCCGATCAACTTTATTCCTCTCTTTGAACTTTTTATGAATATGACATCAACAACCATCAATGTTTACATAAGCACTTCTTATCATGTTAATTCATTGTTAATATTTAAGTACTTCTTTGTTATCATTTGTGTTTTAATTGTTTTCTATTAAAAAGATAATAATTATGTCAACTTGATAAGAGGAGAAAAGCTCCCCAGGCTGTAACACAAGTCTTAAATGCTGCATGTACTGAGATTTCAAGGCGTTTTATTTTAAAATTAAAATATTGCAACATTTTTTAAGTTAATAAACAAATAAGGTGCTCACACAAGCGGGTTTAAAGATTGCGCACAAAAAAGTTTAGCATCTATTACCGCTACTTACAAGCATACTTATATTATATTGAAGAAGAACTTTGTTCATCACTAACATACTGCCTGGCAGTGGGCGGGATTCGATCCGCGGTGCCCAGAACTGGGAGCCGCAGACGAACCCAATACACTACGTGGGCAATATGTTAGTGATGAACTCAGATAGTTTAGTTGAGAAGATAGTTGAGAATGAAATACGGATGTGCTATGATAAATATTCACCTATGCATACTTATATTCTCTATAATAATAGCAGTTGTCTGTCTGTTTTTCCGCCCAAACCAGGTCATGCTAAGCCACGCACGGAATCTTTAATCTTCAAAAAAACTAACGGGATATGCTTTTGACAACTTTGCTGTGATAGGCGAATTTCCGTGGATTTTTCACGGGCTGACGACTAGTATGTTATAAAGGTTCGCCATTTTGATTGGCAAATCCAACCAAATTGTTTCCGAAAATTTCAGAAATTTCGAATTTTTAAATACCTCAGAATCTTCAGATGTACAAGGGAGGACAAAAAGAATGTTAATGATGTCAATGGGAAGTGATTAAAAACGAATTACCGCAATAATTCATCTAAATTCCGTATGAAAAAGCTAAAGTGTCAAAAAAACATCCACATTTAAAACTTTGCAGCTACAATGATCTAGAAATAAAAAATATATTCCGAGCAAATATATAGGGGTCTGGCATTAACCGTTGAAGAGACTGAGTCGTTTATTCGAGATACCACATATGCCAAGTAGCAGCCTTGTATTTTAATGTTATTTGAAGGCCACATACAGTTGGCTGCAACAACATTTTCAGTTGGCTAACCTCTCTCATGTTAAGTAAGTCTGTCTTATGTTAGATGTAGATAGCTGCACAAAGTGTGGTGAACGTGTAAAGGTTATATTCTGCTCAAAATGCGACAACAGACAATTAATTTTGGAACTTTAACGACAACTTATTTCGCAAAATAAAAATTCTGAGTGCTAGTTTTTTATCAGATCGGGTGATAATAGTGTCAAGTCTGAGTTTTACTCAAACTGAAGTCGCAGTTCACTTATCAAACTTTTACAAGAACTTATTTCGCAAATTTAAAAATGCCTGATGACTGTTTTTGATAGGACCCGGTTCGATACGTTGAATTCAATTCAAACGAAGTTACGATTAAAATTTGGAGCTTTCGAAGGGGTAACGATAGACTGTATCCGATGTTTATATTTGAAGATTTTTATATTTGGAGAGTAATAATATAACAAACACATGTATTTTGTATTTCTGCGTGATATTTATATTTAAAAAGCTTTAGAAGTCATTTGGAATTTAGAAATTGCAGCAGGAAATTTTTTTTACAAACGCTAATAATATCGACCACAGTTACACGAAAAATATGATGAATGCGTTATTAATTTAACTGAATATCTGAAATAAGATCTTTAATAAAAGATATTATTTCAAAACCTTGCATTGTTTGTGTCGTTTTATTTTATTTTTTCTTCGAATAACAATTTCAAAGTTCACGCTTTTTTACCTTTCTACGATTAAAAAAATGCCAGTGAATTTGTTGTTAATTCCAAAATAATTTTGGGAGCTGTAGGTAATTTAAATTAAGTAAGTAAGTCAAATCTATAAAAACATGATGCACTACCATAATGGCGGTCGCCGACTTAAAAAGTTTCTTTTTGCAGCTTCAAAACAGTTATTTGTCAAATTAGGGGTGACATAAAAAGGGTAAAAAAGATACAAATAAGTGTTTAATTAAATACAAACACAGGACACAGCCTGTTGATATCGTATGATAGCAAAAATGGTAGCAACATTTTCTGTCTCACAAAATAAGTTCCTGTGGAAGTTCTAAATTTGAACATGTCTAAAGAATAGCGGCAAGTATCATCTAGCCACACAAACATTGAACAGGCAATCGAGACATTGCATCGATACTGAAAATAGTAGCTAACCCAACGATAAGGCTAGCTAGCTATCTGAATTTAAGATGCTCCCTCAAAGAAAATGGCAAAAAAGGTCGAACAGACCTACAAACCTAACTCTGACCACGACCACTTCCAAAATCAAAATGACCTTCACTGTCATGTTCCTTAGTCGACATGTCCAGACCAGAAAATCTTGACTTGGTTTTTCATAAAAATCAGGCCTCGTGATTGGTTTACCATACTGAGCGATCACAACAAGGTCGGTAAAAATGTTATTGTCTTTGTTACTTGTAGCTTCAAGATTTCGTGCGTGGTCAACACGACCCGCTTTTGGCCGACTGGTATTATTTATACAAAGATAATACAAATAAAAAGTATACTACAGGAGTTCTGATGTTTTTCACAGTAAAAAAAAAGGAAAACGAAAATTATATTTTATCAGGGATTACGAAGGACAAAAAAAAGTGCGATGGGAATACAAAGTGCGATGAGATTACAAAGTGCGACAAAATGAGTTAGAAATTACAAAGCCTGACAAAATCAAGTTACTACTGCTCCAGGATCATTGCCAATACAAAAGGTGGAATTAAATTCCTGTTTGATGCATTTCTTAGCGAATGCAAACACACAAAAGTGGAACACAATGTGGATGTTTTTTTTACCATTGTAGAGTGAAATTGTAAACCACACAGAACTCCAAAGTAAATAAGATTCATACACACTGTTTCCTTTATAAGAATATTCCTTATAAAAATATCAGACTGGGTTTTCAGGTTAAAAACAAAATGTCTATTGTTAAGAACAAAGAAGAAATAAAAATAATGACACCAGTTTAGTAACAATTTTTGATATTCTTATAAAAAAACGCGTGTAATGACGTGCTAAAAATTTTTTGTGGTCAATAGTCGTTGAAGTGTCACAGCAAAAAACAGACAACAGATATGGCTGCTATGAAGTTCAAAACGCAGGTCAACCTGGTGCAAAAATATTTTTAAGGGGTTGTATAAAGTTACCAATTAGAACATGTTAGAACAGAATAGATCTTAGCTATACATTCTAGATCTATAATCAACTCCAGCCAAAAAGCAATAGTTCAGTTCTTTTATAAATGCTCGAAAGTGAAAACTATGTGACGTGCATCATTTGAAAGTTATACTAATATTGTACCCTGAGTAGAAGTAACTTTCTTTACAGGAAAAAATAATATTGTATGGAAAGTGTAAGTAGTTTACAATAATCTTCTTTCTTTGTCGCATTCGGACCTTGGAGGATGGTTCCTTACTTTTAAAATTACTGGGTGCGGTAAAAGGATATATTTTGTAGGTTTTTTAAGAAGGTCTGTTTGAAAACATTTCTTTACAACACCACCTTTCTAGCATTGTTACTGCTCACGCTATCGGACGATAATCTTGAATAATTAAAATTTGTGTTACGCATGCGTTCTATCAAGTTCTCGCTACTGCAACTCACAGGCGGTTTAAAAACTTCTTTGAAATGTTTTCGAAACAACTGGCTTCGACAACTGTACACGATTGGATTTAAACAAGAGTTTGAGAGGCGTAAAAGAATACCAACTTGATATACCGGTGAACCCCATTCCAATTCGGTAAAGTTAAAGTACTGCAGTAGCACATATAACATCTCATTCGGGAGAATACACAGGAAAAAAGTTAATATGACGAGTTGCATTGTGTGAATCGTCGATTTTTTTGATTGCATTTGGTTGCTGGTTTTCACTTTGCGGTATGTCTTTTCGTGTTTATATTTGTTCAAGAACTCGCCTAAATCTTTTTCACGTTGCGTTAAGCATATTTGTATTTGAATAAACGAGACAATAAAAACAATCAGAGGAATGAATATCTCCAAAGCGGAAGCAACCATGTGCAAGGTCAATTTTGTAGCTTTTTCTGTTTTGTGAAACAAACCATAAATGAATGGTACTTCATTTAAGAACCCTAACAATAACATGAAAAACACGACCAGGATTGTCTTCGTGAACGTTTGTTTCCTTAATGTTGTGAAGGGGTACAAAATAGCCTTTCTTCTTTCAATACATATCGCCACTAGTAAATACATTGACGCATGCGCAAACCAAAACGTAAAAAAATACATCACTAGCCTTGTGGTAAGATCAGTGGATAAAATATACATAGGAACAACCAGCAAAGATATCAGAAGATCCACCAGAGCTAATGATGTGACGTAAACATTAAATGGAGCCGAGCGGGAAACACTTTTACTTCTAAAACTAACTATTAATACGAATACATTTCCAAGCACACCTAAAATCATAATCAGAATGTACCAACATAGTTCCCAAGTTGAGATAACGTACTTATCATAGTTTCCCATGTTAAGATCACGAGATCACCAATCTTTCCTACAACTCTACACAGATTTTTTAAAAGTTATTCTTTCTTATTCTGAACGTTTTTCCAATAGTTATTTGTAAAAAACTCATTGTCAAGGAATTATATCAATTAACTTCTCATGTTGATGTTGTTCCACGCAGTTACTACTTAATTTCATGCTTTTGTTAATTTCTTTTATTAATGTGTCATGAAAGTTTTTTTTAGAATTTATTTGAACCACAAAGAAATTATATGGCTTTTAGATCGTTATTATTATTATTATTATTTAAACATTCATATACACAGATACTTCCGAAATTTTTTTACTTTTTTATCATCAAACGTTTGTTATTGATTTAATCACTGCAGTCCAAAAGGCGGGAATAATCAAAACTTTTTAAGGAAATAGACAACAATGCCAATAACATCGGCCGTGGTGTTTACAACAAAGGTAATAATGGCTTTCACCGTGGCTTAGTGACGATTTTTTTAAATGCAACTTCGTTCCTAGGGCCTGTTATCTCCTTCTTATGTTGAAACGGCGAGACAAACATGCCCCTGAAGAAGGCTGGTGCGATATGAAACCTTATTGGCAAGAATGTATCGCATAATTATTCAGATAAACATAATGTTTACATCGGAACAAGTAAAAAGGAATTATTACATAATAAAGCAATCGCTAATCAACAAAAGTATATACATTGACTGATTGATAGAAAGCTAGAAAAATGGCATGAAGTTTGCTAGCTACCATCTTCTATCACGCTCATGGATGTATTCAAATCGAGATATAAGTTATTGTGGAATAAAATGTGTACAGGCAAACTACAATCAATTTCAAATTTCGCCGCCACAAGTGATTACATTGGTTGTATCTATGTATTTCGAAGTTTATTTTTCAATGTTCAGATTTAGGACTTATTACGCAACCTTCGTGGGTTATATCTTTGTGCTGGCGCGGTGAAGAATGCCACTAGCATATATTAAACACTGTCAACCTAGGCTTAGCCGTAACCCTAACTCTTTCAATGTAGCCGTTTTGTTTTGATTATTTAGTTAACATGATGTTGTTTTGTAGGATCGGAGAAAAGTCGCTTTACGTTTTGTACCGAAACAGAATCATTCTGCTTCGCATATTGGTTAGGTTCGGTTTCATAAGGACAGTCAATTTACCCCTTACGAAATTCGTTTTCTACCTGCATTTATGAACATGATGAACATGGTTCTAATTCACAGCTTTCATCGGCTATACGGAAGAAATCTTGGTATGCAAAAAAATTAGTGAGATTGGGGAATTTTGTCAAAATACGTCAAACTGAATCCACAGTAAATTAAAAAAAATTGATTTAAATTAAATCAAGCTATGAACACAATGTATTTTGCATATTCCGGCTTTTTTTGTTACTAAATATGACAATATGACTTGGCTTCCAGGAAAACTAATACTATTCACCACTATACTAATCACTCGCCAAATTTAGCAAAACTTTTAATTTACTAAATTTTTTCACACCAAAAATCCTATTTCAACCAATCGTCAAATTAAATTCCCGCCAAATATTTTCCTCCTAACATAATTTCCGCAGAGAATGACATGCATACAAACACTAGCCAGAAGACTCACAGTCGCCAATCGGGTGCAACAGCTATTCTGTATTTCATTGCCTTATTGACTACAAAAACTTTTGAATTATTACATAATTTTCATAATTTTTGCTTAATATACACGTTTTAGGACTTTTAATACTTCAGTACAGCAGTTGGTTTCACAGATAGCTTCACTGTTGTGGACGCATTTATCATCAACGCATAGAAAGCGGTCTAACTCAAGAAAATCTAAAGTGAAGTAAAAATAAAGTTATTGACTTAAAGTTATTGTCTAAACAGTTAAAATTAAATATTATATTTGAATATTTTAAGTAAATAATAACCTAGATTTTTAGTGAAACAATTTTAGCTATGCCTATGCACATGTTAAAAAACTGCAAAAAAGACCATAAAAAGCGATGGTGAAATCATTTACCCCTACTTTAAAACTATTATGTGACGTTAAACCTAGATACCCTGTAAGTAGAATCGCATAATAGATAGTTATATCTAGCCAGTGTTTTCAACTTTAAACAGTAAAGAAAATAACAAAGTGTATTCGTAAGGCGTTCATCCTGATATATGCATTGCATTTACGAATTTCCAGAAACAAGTTTTTCATCTTGTAGCTAGCTACAAAATTTGTAGCTCATAGAAAAACTGCTTGCTAGTCAGTTAATTTACAGAGGTAATTGCTTGAATATTAGGGAAAACAATAGTCCAAATAACAGTATTGTATGCTAATACATTTTGAAAACAATCAACAGCATACCGGAGCACAAATCAAAACTAAAAACAGCTCGCTGCACATGTGTGTGACTTAAAATGCTGAGCTCGTTTATCTTGAAAAGGTGACATTTAAAAATTTTGATTCGTTGAGATAAATCGTTACACCCTGGAAGACTAAGTATTGGATGGTCAAGATGTCTTCTCCAGGACCATGTTTGTCTCGCCGTCAGCAGAAACAAAAAAGAAACAACAGGCGCAGAGAACCAGGTTGATTTTATTGAAATGTAAGGACAGCTCATATATAAAAGATATTTTCCCTGTATTCTTTCCATGTACTCTCGATAGAAGCTTGTGGTAGGAATGAGTTTTTGTATATGATGTTCTCTCAGTCTAAGCCAATCTAATGGAACCCAGAGCACTTCAAATTTTGTTCTCATTATCTGTCCACTTCTTCGTTACTGTATGAGTTTGTAATTTTGGGAGAGAATTGGACTACTTATTAAACGGAGACCCTTAATACAGAGTGAAGTTCCTCACTAAGCTTTACTATAGATCGTTGACTAAACCTTTGGATGTTTATCGCAACCCTCAGCATAAGTCCTTCTGTCCAAACAGAAAGCCCCTTTATAGAGGTTTTTTCACTTTACGTATGATATAATCATGGTGTAGAAACATTTGCTTACTGATTCATTAAAAAGTCTGCAATGGAACATCATAACTTCTACAACAACAGAAGTTGTACTGAAGTAACGCATGTGATTTGATTAGTGATGCGCATATCTTGAAATGCAAGGTTCAAATAAACATATGAATGTTCGTAATGTTTTGACAGATATCTACCTAGCTGTGTCATTCACAGTAAAATTTACGTGATGCCATCTTTAGAAATAAATGATTACCGTTAAATTGTCTTTTAGCCCTCTTCTTTTATTCACCTCCCTTTGGAGACATGTTATCTAGCTCTCTCCCTTTATTTGATTCCATTTCCCCAAAATATTTAGACGTATGATAATAAAGAAGATAATAAAAAAAAGAAGTATGTATTGATATTAAAATAAATTTTGTTGTGCCTAACATTTTATTAAACAGTTAGCCCTCCTTTTGTTTTTCCTTCCTTTTATTGAATCCCCCTATCTAAAACCACTAAAGTTTAAAAACCTTGGGGGCTAAGTACTAGTTATCGCACAGTGCCGAGAAAAATATCGGCAATATTTTTTGAGTGTTTTTATGTTCTTGTTACATATTTCACGAGCCTTTAGGCGAGTGAAATATACGAGAACATAAAAACGAAAAAAATATCAGCCGATATTTTTCGAGAGCATGTGCGATAACTTGTTTATCATATACTCGGTCTTATATCATGTTAATTTCACATAGTCGGTTGCACACTGCTTAATTATGTTCACGATATTAACAAGCATTGTTATGGGGGCCAATAAAATCACTGCAAGGTAATTTATTTCATTTATATTTATGAACTTATAAATTATTTGAATTTATGAAGTCACGTGCGATTTAGATCATTATAACAAATTATGTTCATGTCACGCGTGAAAGAATTTGAATGGAAATAAAAACTACGAATTTTTAAAAGAATAAATTATCATTGTGAAGCCAAATAACACAGAACTCCATCGTCGTGCTATTATATTATTCTTTCGAGATGACTGATATAATTCAATTGTTTTTCATACCCGGTGGAGAGCGCGTGCTCTATGATTAATGACTATTTAATGACTGTTGAAACAAAAGAAAATTTTCGAATCATAAAATGTATATTTGGGAAAATAAATTCACCGACAAGTTTTCGTTTTTAAGTAATAGGCTTAATAATAGGCTTTTCCTACGAATTTTCAACCAATCAAGGGAAAAGTATAAGCTTTTTGCACGCTAAATCAGCCAATCAAAGGAAGAATATAAGCTTTTTGCACTTTGTATAAGTAAAAATTGCACTCGTTTCTCAGTTGAAAAACAAAATACAGCATATATTTCGTGCAGATTAGCCAATCAAGTTGCGAGAAAAATTCAAAGTATATCATTAAGAGGAAGCACTATTGGCATAATACAAATATGGATTTATAGCACATACTGTTACAAGTGGGAAAAATATTTGCCATCAATTTATTTTCGTATTATTATCCTTGCGTCTGAGTAATAACAAGATGCAGAAGCTGCATAAACTATCTCGCTATTAAAAAGCTGCAACTAAAGTAATAGTGATACACCCAATTCTGTTGTTTAATTTATATTTGGGAAATCCAAAATATGATGGTTAACGGTACACACGCTCATTTTATAAGAATATCAAAATTCAAACCGGGCATGGTCATTATTTTATTTCTCTATTGTTTTTCATTTCTCTTTCTTTTTCTAAACAATAGGCCTATTTCTTAACCTGAAATACAAGAAAATCAAACCAGATTCTTATAAAAGTGTGATACATTATATAACCAAAATAAACAAAGGGGCGGCGGTGATTATCCGGAAGAGTGTTAAGGGTTGTTAAGAAAAAGGAAAACGAGGAAAACGGTTGGGTAGGAAAACTTAAAATAAAGTGAGAAGAGTGTACACCTACATGCTTTTTCTTTTATAAGAACATGCTTTATAAGAATACCAGGCTGGAATTTTTGGTTAAACACAATATTGCTCTATTGTTTAAACAACAGAGAAATAAGAATAATGACCAGCCTGGTTAGAATTTTGCTATTCTTATACATAAAGCATGTAATAGATTTCAAATTAAATATATACGGCGAGTTGATGATTTACTTCGTCTATGCCGTACGTTGGCTGGTATATAGAAGGGAAGCAGGGAAATTTAAGACATTAATGCACCCGGCCAATGACCTGGACGCTGTGTTCAGTATTTGGAAGAAAAATTTAACACTTTGCGCTCGCGAAGTGTTAATCCACATGCGAAAGGATTGTCCGTTGTCAGACACCGCGATCATTAATCAACGCGAACATAAATCCATATTGTTGAGGTATATTTTTTTACAATTAGGTAAAAATACCTTTTGCAAAACCCAAGTAATGCTAATGTATACTTTCAGAAGCTTGTAATCTATTTACGGAAACTTTTGCACCACAAGCAATAATATTTATTAAATTGATACGTTTTAAAATAAGTTCTGCACGTTAATTTAATTGTCTATGCGCTGATCTGCCCAAATTGTTGTTTCTGTTGTCTGCACGACAGAATCGTCATTCCTTTTTTATTTTACGCACAGGAATTTTATTGCATTTTAAAAATGCTGAGATGGGCGAATACGCAACCGGACAGTACTTAGATTGCTTTTCAATCGCCTATTTTTTATGAAAAAAAATTGCATGGGTTTTGCGTCACTCATAAATGAAAGAAAATTCCCTGAAATTCCCTGACTCGTGCAATGTTCAGCTGCAATGTTCTGCTGCTGCGAATCTCCCTAGGAGACGTTTTTCTAAAATAAAACTTTGCACATGAAAGCTCGTTGATGACGTTGCAATTGACCATTTGGTACATAGTTGGTTAGTCAGTTAGGAGTTGGAAACCAATACTATCCTCGCAGGCGAGATAGTAATTATTACTTCCCATATTAGATATTTTGTTTTTATTCAGATCTTACTTGGCTTGGTAAAATAAAAAGTAAACCATTTTGACTTCGTTTTATAGATCGACCTACAAATAAAATGCGCAGTTACTGATGACTACAAGTAACTTCACTTTTTCATGTTGACTTTTAAAAGAACCACCACCTTTTACCAGCTAAAGTTCGATTTAGCTACATCACTAGTGCCGTTCAAAGCAACTGTTTCTTGAACCACAAGTACTGCTTCAGTAAAATGCATAATGTATAAAACAAAACTGTTATTTTATTAAGTTATTAAAATTGTTATAAATGCAAAAAAATATATATATCTATATAAACGAGATAATTACACATTACACCACTTAAGTGCCATAACTTAAAACTGCTGAAAATCTTGATCCGTTTCAGTATCATACGCTTACAAACATGTGAGTTTTGTTAGCTAGCTCTTTGTCTATATACCACAATTCCTCGAATATGCTTCTCCACACACCACATTTACTGTATTTCATTGCTTGCCACCCAAATAAATCAAAGTTCAAATCCCCAAGCAACGAGGTAATCATTCGTGAATCAATACCAAGGAAACTTTTCTCTTCCTTGTCATGCAGAAAATACTTCCCCATGTTATAATGATCGATCGAATGAAAGATAGTGTTGGCTGACAAAGTTGACAAGGATAGCCCAGTCTTACCAAGATGTTTCGAAAATATCAATCTGGCTTTTACGGTGAAATTCACAAAATTACTAACCGAAACACATTGCACAATATTTTGATGATTGTGGATCTGCTGCACTCCATTGTATCCTAAAATCATTTGAAGATGCTTACGAGGTATTCCCCAAATATCTGCTGGATAGTGATTGGCTGATTCATTCATACCAGAGACAACAGCATGCATATCGTCAATGCTCTGTTTAAACTCATCACTTAAAACTGTGCTTTTCTTGACTTCGATCAGATTCATCTCGGCAACGTTACCTGCCATTACATGAGTTAACGTGTGTGTATACACACACCAAACTGTATTAAGAACGGAAAACATTTTATTTATATCGTTGATTGGTTCGTTGTTTAACATGATTTCTTTCAGTATTACATTGTTCAAATCCTTGGCATTTATTTGAATTGAACAGCTCGTTACAAAACGATACTTGTCTTCATCCTTTTGTCTTGATGGCAAACGAAAGTTTTCAAATTTGAAAAAATAATCATCTTGATGTTTGTTGTGAAAACCTAAAACTAAAGATGTTTCTAAAACCATCTTAGCCAATCGCTGACGTTTTTCTACCTCCGTTAACTTGCTCTTCTGCAGACGAAGACACATCTGCTGAAAATACTTTATTGGGACGCTCCATACGTATGGCAGGCACGCAAGCTGTAAATACTTTAGATATTGCCGGAAGGAACAACCAGGTGCAATTACTTTGTCATTTTCTATTGGATTTTGTGTAACCAAATGGTTTATTTTTGAGGTTAAAATTGGATTTATTGATGCGTAAATAGGGTTTTGTCCAATAACTTTACAATGCCACACATATCTTTGATACAGGTACCAAATTAAAAATGATATTAGAAAGAAGAGCAACGCAAAACCAGCTGTCTGTAAATCTTCCATGTTTAAAACGTATTAGCAAATGCAATCTAAAGAAAATATTTATAATTTAATAATATTTTTAACCAATTTAGAAGTCACGAATTGGGTGAAAATTTTTATATTAGTTATTAGAGCTAAATTACAATCCTCAGCTAAAAAATATCGTATGCCTCAAATAAACTTTACATTCATTTTGAACTCTTTTAAGATTAAACAATACTTTTCTTATAAAGATAAAGTACTCTTGTGTTGAAAACTCAAAGAGATCAAACAATGTTCGAAACCATCCTGATTAAGGGAATGTACAGTAGTTTATGTTCTAACTATATCGGATAGATTCTCACAACAGTTATTGGCTGTAAGTTTCGTAAAAATTGCACTTATCTACTTAAAGCAACCTGGAAAACGTGTGAGTATCAAACAAATTTCACATACTGCTATTAAAAAATGATAAATCCGCATTTCAAAACTTTAGCAATAAAAGCGATAAAATTAGTTTATTGTATTCGAAGGGCGGAATAATTAAATCTTTTAATAACACAACAAGAAAAAGGTTTGTTTCGCAATTGTCGAACTCCTACGATTGGCCTATATGTGACATTTTAATGTGACAATTTCCCTTAGTTGTAACTGTCAATTCGTTTCTAACTGTCCAGAATGTTGAAAACGCGTTTCTAAGAGCCTGATTATATGAGGCGAGTTGGCTCGGTGTTGGCTCGCCACATGCTCAGCATGATAAAATTAAACAGCTCGGCATAATGGCAGATCACTACAAAAAAATATTTGACATTATATGAGGTGAGTCAACCCGCCTAGGCGAGCTGGCTCGTTTTTTCAACCCGGGATAGGTTGTTTAGGTGGGTTGACTCGGCTCATATAATATCACTTTGCCGAGCCAGGGCTGGGTTGAAAAAGAAGAGCATGCGTATTGTGATCCAAAACAGAGGAAAAACAATAATGGCAAGCGAAGCAGCAGACAAGAAGTTTAAATGGACTTTAGAACTTGTGGAGCATATTACGTGGATTTCCCTGTTGGTGTTTTAAACGTTTTAAGAGTTTCCTTCGTTTTGTTAAAAAATATGTCAATATGTTCTGTATTAGGCGATTTCTTCGAAGCAATGACAAATACCGGACACCTTGGATTTGGAATAACAAATTATTGGCGACCAAAATACTTAATGATAATTTTGATTTAATTTCGCTTGTTTGTTCACATCTTGCATCCGCCATTTTTAAAAAAATATGCGCACTTTTTTTCAACCCGGCACCAGTGTAGGTCTTGACCCGGGTTGACTTTTCCCATATAATATGTACTTTTTTCAAACGGGTTGACCCGCCAACCGGGCCAACACCGAGCCAACTCGCCTCATATAATCAGGCTCTAACTGTCCAGAATGTGAAAACGCCACCGTAAACTCCTAGAGAGAAATATTTATCGCATTTATTTGAAAAAACTTAAAGTATGTCAAAGCGTTATTGCTTATAATATTTAGCGACAAAGTACTAGCTATAGTCCAGAAGACTTTCTCACAAAATAAAATACATTGAACTTTTATATAGCTTCACTGGGGAGTAAAAAAGCGTTTTTTTTATTTCCCGGAAACAGAAGAACGACTAAACGTAAACTGACAATTGTAATAAATTGCTCTTGACTTTTCCCGTGAGCTTATTTATAACATAGTTAATGCACTTTTAGTTGCGATAAATTTAAGTGGTCATGCACTCCTCTCAAAACCTAGCTAATGAAATTAGTTCATTTCATCACATGATTTGTCCCTATTTCTAACCATTTAAAATTGTAAACAGAAACTATATATAAAAGACAGAATAGTTTATTAAGGGATGTTTTACGGGCGCTTTTAAGGAAAATTGTGAAAATATAGTCGCATTTGCCTGTGACAGACACGTAAACACAAATTTAGCGTTAGGGTATTAGACTAATTATAAGTCCCGTGAAGAAATCCAGTTATAGCTACTATGGAACCAGTATATAAACAGCCAAACATGCAAAATTAAACTCACAAATTACTAAAAACTCGTTTTGTCACAAAAAACTCATTAGAACACAGATTGTTGTTAATATTAAATACTACAAGCGCGAATTGAATGGGTTCCCCAATTGAAAAAGATTGTAATCATTGAATGCAGAGTTCTGTTTCTGCCTAGTGTGTTAATTGGTGAAAATAACGCAAATAAGATTTTCAAGACAAATTCACATTTTTCATAACAATCTTTCAGTCGTTTAAGCCACCACGATCACGTCAATATGTTGCAAACTCATGGATTTTTTCCGACAATTATATTTAACAAAATCTCAACATTTAGTGTTTTTTCAGCTACTGATGCTTTCATTATAAAACTTCTTCCAAGTTCAAAAAGATATTAAAGCAAATATTTTTTAAAAGACAGAACAGCTTATAGGAGATCTAGAGGAGATGTAGAATAGGCTCTGTGTAATAACATCAAAAACTGTCTTTTCCTATCGCAGACACACACAGAACAATGGTATTAATAAGGAAAATAAATCTCTGCTTGGAAAGGTGATTTTATTATATGTCCACCATCGTGTAACGACATTGAAATAATTATATCAGATCAGAAAGCTTGAAACTATTCTGTGGAGAGTTCTTTCTCATTTCTCATTTGTTTTTTGTTTTTTCAGATTTCCTATAAGTTATTTGGAGAAACAATATGTTGTTATTTCAACTCTTTTAAATGCTTTAAAAAATTGCAACAACTTACTTAACGCTGTTATATGTAACCTAACACTTAAATTGTAGCTTTGTGGCAAGTATCCTGTAAAAAAATACGCTACCACATAATTCATCCTCTAATTAGAATACAACACCCTGCGGTATGTGTTCATATTGTTCGTAATTTTACTTAATGTCATAAGAACACGTAATACGTAATATATTACCTGCAACACCTTTGGGCGACGAAAACTGTAATTCTGATATCCGTTGAATGTTTACCTAGGCTATGGTTTAGTAGGGCTACGATCTTAAATAATACAGATATTGCAAAATATTTCCGATAAACAGGATGTAGGGGATATACTTTAAATATGCGTCTCAAAGGATTGCCTTTTTATTGAAACGGAAAAAGATGACAGATGTCAAATAGCCTGCATACTTTATTTGTGGAAAATACGTGACTGTCCAATTTTAGAAATAGAAGAGATTATAACTATACGATGCAATGCTTTTGTATTGCATCTAATACTTTACTAATTGTAATCGCAGTTGCATTAACATCAAAGAAAAAAATATTTGTTGTTAAACACTGTTTCTGAGGATGTGACAGTAGCTAAGAGTTGATCATGCTTATACCTGTGTTATAAATAAAATTTGGCCCGTGGGATGCTTGTTTTAAAATTAGGAAGAAGTTGTAATTATTGGTCTTTCATTCGTTTTGCCATGGAAATTCTCCTTTGGATTCTTTCCATACCGAAAGAGGAAATTAGGAGGAAAAAATAAAGTGGGAAGTGGTCATTGATTATTGTGTAAACCAAATGCAAGAATTTTTCCACTTGTGTTGAAAGCACAGTTGCAACTTCCAATTAAAAAATGAGTTATTACACTCACTCACCATTTTCCGCCTTACGATTTTCCACTAAGCAAGACAACTTGAAATACCATGAAGGGTGTGATTATAAGAGCAATCTATGAACTGGTAGTTGTCATGGCTATCCTCGACCCCAAAGCTCTTTGAGATAATCTCGAAAGTAGTTTATCTGAAAGAGCTATGGGGTCGAGAATGGTTAATGGCTGATGTATTTGCATTATCTATTTTACACAGAAATTATCGCAAGTTAGAAACTCCATTGCGTTTCAAGAAGCGCTGTCACAACTGTGCTAGGGCTGAAATTTCAACTAGGGGCCGGGCTGGGAAATGTTTTGCTATTACATGGAGATTTGAGCATGATCTAGAGCCAACAATAGATTATGAGGCGATGATTTTAGTATGTTTGTTCCACACTTCAACTGCTCTCTTGTTTTGTAAACATTATATAACTTTCTATCCTATGCCTTTATATCGTTGACTTTCAGCCAGAGGCTGGTTAACTTTAAATTTTGGCTCCTTTGTGTATATAAACAAAATTGATAAGAAATATGCTCTCAACCATATTTGATACTTGCATGCTTCTTTATTCGAAATAACTAATTTTATAGGAATTGAATCGGGTGATTCGCGAATTCAAGAAAATCCGCAAACATTTGCGTTAACGCTTTAAAAAAATCCAGTTTATATAGGACATATTTCCGTGAGGATTTTCTTGCTACGTTTATGACAGTGCAATGAAAATTACCCATTTATATTTTCAATTTTCAATGTGCATGAAGAAACAAAGAATCAATTGAAAGCGAAGAAGAAAAAGTGCAAAATTCTTTAAAGAACACACATTTAATAATTCATAGAATTATCGAAAGTTTGGAACAAGGACAAACCCCTGAAATTCGCAGATGGTAATACTATCGGGAGCTTTAGAAAATACATAAACGCACACACGAAAAGATGGAATTTTGCTGCGTTTTAAATCTAATTTTTAATAAAAAATAACTTCATAAAGATTTGTCAATAAATTTATAATTTGCTTAATCATTGCACAAGCTAAACTTTTTATTATACATTATTGCCACCTCTAACTGTTGTTGGGAAGTGGGAAGTGGGAAGTGTTTTCTTTTTTTATTCTTACTTTCTGAGCTTCTAATTTCTAAATGAGCTGTGTGGGTGATAATTTCAGTCACGTACACCAACAAATGGGGATTTGAACTTGGCTACAAGGTCAGACGACCCAACGAGGTATTTAAAGCGCTGTCTAAATATTTCTTAGATTAAAAGCCCTTATAAATTTAAGTACATAGGTCGATAAAAATCTGCTTCTTAACCTAAAGCACCGGTTACGTTCTAGTGATCGTTTCTAAACGTTTCCAATGCGTATTGGATTACTTCAAAAACTACAACTACAATCAAAGATTTTGAACCTAGTTGTTCGCTTTGCGAAAAACACATTAAAAAAAGACATTATATGTTAGCGTTATGCTCGCTATGGGATTCCGATTACGATATTAGGGATCAGTTCCATTTGACTTCATTTTCGCTGTAGTGCAAAAAAATCATGAGCTTTTTGCCAACGCGTGTGCACTTCGACAAAATCACTAATTTTGTGAACAATCCTTAACCCTATTTGGTATGGGCTTTTTTGACCCTTGTAAGTATGGGGGGGCATACAGTGCCCGCGGGCTGTAACTTTTGTTCTGTTTGGATTTAAGTGACGAAACTTGTCACAAAGAAGTATCAATATGTTGTTACTTCATTAGTGACAAAATATTTGGGATTTGGGTTGACATGTCATCACAGGAAGTGATGACGTCATAATGAGACAATGGTTGAAGAAAATATGTCTTTTTTGAAATTCTCGTTTTTTTATCTTTTTTAAAACTATTAACAGTACTAGTCATTAAAAAAACTATTATATGAATGTACATTTACAAGTGTTATGAAGACAAAGGATTTCTCTAGGGAGAAAATGGAAATCGATCAGAATTTTTTTGACAACTCGATATTTGAGAACCTTGGTGTTAGTAGCTGTCATGGAATAAAACTTGGTATATCCGTGCGCAATTATGTCAGTAACTACTCAATCAAGGCAAATTGGATTGACATGTGACAAAATGACCTATGACGTCATCATATGACGATAGAAATAAAAAATAGGAAAATACTATTATTATTATTATTATTCCGAATATTTATACAGGATATAGCCACTTCAGTGTTTGAAACACTGTTATTAATGTGGGTCCTGTGTTCGGAATGTATACATTAAGTATACACCGGCATTACCTACCCAATTTCCCTCACATGGCATGGGTTGACCCGTAGCTGTAGTAAAGACACTTACTAAACATGTCCGGTCTGTAAATTACCAACATTCCGGTTTGCAAATTACACAGTATGTATGTCAATATTGTATGACGACTTTTTGTCACTATCATATGCATAATCATATGTTCATACAACTGGTTAGTTTAGCACTACAGCAAAAGCTGATATGATCACCTGTCAATAAAGGACAAAGTGACATTGACAGAACAATTTTTGTAAAAAAAAAATTTATTTTCCAAAAGTCCAATAAAAGTTAGGAAAAGTCACAACACTTCAAGGAATTTCATCCAGTAATAAAAAAGTTATGAGACTTTGAAAATGCCGCGGGCACTTTATGCCCCCCCCCCCCCCATACCAAATAGGGTTAAAGTTATTCGTATGGGATGTGCTGGAAAATGCAAGCCGTTAAATGACGTTTTTAGATCTTAGCTTAAGTATCAAATGCCAGTTTAGAGATCTTTTCATCTTTTACTAAAAATATTGTTATTTGCATTGAAATTGTTTAGATGCGTTTTCGTTGGATATGTTTGCTGCTTTTGTGTCCATAGATGAATCTTCTTGTGTGTTTATATCTAATTCAGATTTCAACAGGTTTGCAGACATTGCGTTTTCATTCGTTATCAAGATTTATCCACTTGAGGTGAAGAAATGTTTCACAAGGTGCAGCCAAATCGAATACTGTCTCACCCAGGATGGATAAATCTGATATTCAACCAAAATGGATTTCAATATCTGTATTATATTCCCTATTGATACTTTTTTGGAGCTTCTCTGCTGTTTTCTGGTGTTTAGAAAGAAAAATGTTCACAAAGCTACCCCTCAACCATTTTAGAAGAGTTTTAACCAACCAGGTATAGTAATTAAGTTTAAAACAAAAGAAATTAACGCTTGGACCACTTAAATGATTGAAATCAACATGTATAAGATCACTTCCATTAAATAACATGGGTGGAATATCATATTTTATAGGCGACCTTATGTAAATGCTCGGAAAATAACTAGACAAAAATATTAAAACTCGAAAAATATATGCCATATTGTATTCTGTACGGTGCGATAACTACAATCCCGGACAAAGTATTATTCCCAAACTGATGTTTCTGTGTTTCCGCAAACATACGTCAAAACCCTAGTCTAGTTTGCACAAAACTTAGTCCCTCCCTATTTCAGTGTTGTACGTGTCCGCAACGGCCTTGAAAGGAAACTCGCACTAATCAACACTAAAAACATGGACGGAGGCAAAAAAGTAAGAACATAATGGTACATTTCTGATTGTTTCAATAATTTTATCCGGGATTGTAGTACGAATTTACATAGAAAAAAAATATCAATAGCTTATAATGCTAACTTATTCAGTGAGAACAACGCTAGACCTTACAAAGTTAAAGCTCCGAAAAAACAATACAGAATACAGGTATATAACTTACGTGTTGAAACTTTTTGCTGAACTGGCAATTTAATATCTATGCACGAATAATGTCTTCTTCAAAGGTATGTTACTTGGAAATCAATTCCAAAATATAATGTTAAAATTTAAATTTTCTAGTTTTATATGCCGATGCTTATCGGGGCCTACTTTATAGGGTTCTATAGGTTGTATTGTACCGGGTTGCGTGTAAGCAATATAGAACTTAATACACCTAGTTTCCTGCGAAAGTTTTTGATTATCATAGAAAGACTCAGAAAAAAAATTTCGCATTGCAAACAGGAAGTCCATGTAGGTGGCAAATGTATACAATTTCCGGAATAGACAGATTAATAAGGTTAGACCCGTGGAAATGTACAGCTTCTGTTTAAAAGTAACCATGAAACAAGTAAAGGCAAAAAATAGTTTGGAATTTATAGTTGCCTGAGGCTTTTATAAGTCGTTTATAGTACGTTTGTTTTTTACACTGTTTTAGCCTTTTTTAGACTTGAAAATAGATGGTGACGTTTTCTAATCTCTTATCCCAGTTGTCCCACAATGCACTAAGAAACATTCGTATCACGTTTTATGCCAATATAATGTCTTTTTCTCCACTCTTAAAGGAAAAAGGTGTGGCTTTTCCCACCCACCCGACTTGGTTTTTTAGACTCCCAGAAAAGGTAGAGATAAATAGGATTAAAAGATTTAAACTTTTAATGTATTTTGTTTTTCTGTTTTAGTTTCTGTAACTCTGGGGCGTCATAGGGACTGGTTACGTGATTTCTCGAAAAAAAACACTCCACTGCGAGAAACACTAAACAACTACTTACTGTCTCACATTCAAACTAAAGGGGGTTTTGTGTACGTTTCTCTTTCATCATTTTATTTGCCTTTTTTTAAAAAGCCTACCAATCACAGTCATCTGTCAAACCATGTGTTTCGACATATTGTCTTCCCCGATATATTTAAATTTACGAGCCACTGGCAACAGAATTATTCATTGAATTTAAACAATAATAAACATTGTAGAGAAGTATCGGTAGTGGAGGTGGGGCCCATTGTTTTGGGGGTGTTTTCGACATACGTTTTGTCCTATTTTCCACTTGTCTATGCACTTGTCAAAGAAGTGATTAATAATGTACATTAATATGTTTTTGGTTTGACTTGTTTATTTATTTTATTTATCACTGCAGTTTCCAAAATAATGTCATTATTCTTTTCTGCAGGTAATGTATTGAATTAGTCATGTAAAAATGTATCAAATAAATCTCTATTTCAACAATTTTTAAGTTTTATTCCTACGTACGGTTTGTTTCTGCAAAAAATCAGGACTTTTCTACACAGCCACATCGAAAAACCAGTAAATGGAATGTTGATAGGAACAACACCATTTCATAACGTTTATTTTGTTTATCAGACAACAATTTTGCTCAGTGCTCAGAAAAGTAAAAAACTTAGCAATTTTTTCCTAATGTTTAAAGCCATATAAATATAAAGCCATATAAATAAATATGAATAAATATAATGTTTAAAGCCATACTATTGAGTTATATCCATAGCAATATTACTATTTTGCAAGCGTGCATGTGACGTAGAGAGCATAGTTTAATAGACGTAAATAAACCCTTTTGGCTATATTATGCAGTTGCTGTATTATGTAAATTTTGTTGCTCAATATTTTTGTGATGCAAAAATAAGATACATTTTGTTAAAATCTGAAGAAAATAGTACACTATATTTACGCTGTTGAACAGAAAGCTCTGATTTTTAAAAAATATCACGAAACTAATAGCTGACTTTCATGAATAAGTGTCATTAAAATTTTCACCAGCCTACCTATACTTCCGTAAAAATTATTCTTCATGAAGATGTTTTGTTACTCAAGCATTGTGTAGGATGTAACACCAAAAGATGGATGTGGTTGCACGTACCGAAACTCGTTACATCGTCACTGGTTACATCGTTAAGATACTTCATTTAATTCCTGCTGCATAGATATTTATCATTACAAGAAGAATGAGACCTTTCTTCTTTAAAACATATGATGAAAATTGGGGATATTTAAATGTCGTTTTCTTACGCACTTACTAAAAAGTAAATACATGACCCTAATGATTTTATCTGGTACGCTAAAAAACATTTCCTCTTCGTCTAATAATGTTTTACTTTGCGCAATAGCTATCGTTAGATTACCTTAGCATATCACATAAGAGGCTTCAAAAAGCTTAACGTTTTTCTTAAAAATAATTATTTTGAAGACCAAAAAAAAGGACAAATTTACTCTGTTACATGCTGTTCTTTTTATTTAGAACTTGGAGGGGCAAAGACTCTTTAAAATTACCACCTTAGATTTGGTATAGATAAACTGACAATATATGTTTTGTTTAAGAAAAGAAAGAGCAAAATCTGATGGAGTTTTTACGTATTTTTAAGTTTACGTTCTAGCTGTAAGTTTTATTATAATATGCGCTCAACTAAATTTTTAGATGGTTTTAGTTAAACACGATTATTTTCACATTTGTTCTTGCCATCTTTCCCAAAAAAATATTTTCTATTTCTAACAAAGAAGATACATTTGTTCAAGACATTTCTGACCTGAGGAATTTGCTTTGTGCACAGTGCTTTAACTCGGCAGTTGTAGAGTATTAAATTATCAGAATCGATTATTTGGACTGGCTGATATTTTATTGCAAAAATTTTATTTAATATTAAAGAAACTGGATGTATTACTTAAAATCCTTATTTGAAACTCAATCGCGTCTAAATTATGAAAATCGTACAGCAAATATACAATCTGCTACAATAGTTTATTCAGTTCTGTATTAATGCCATCTGATTTAATAAGAAATATACTACAACAATTGGAACATGATTTCAAGGTATCAAAATTCTAATAAAATCAAGTTGTCCATTTTGTAAAAAAAAATTTTTCGCTTAAGTAACAAATTTATGCGACAAATTTTTGATGGAACCCGCCCGATTATGAGTTTATAAAAAAAAAAAAATTGAAACCGTAACCGCGTAACTATTTATCTAGCGCTTAGAACCACAGTAATAATTTGTGTCGAAACATACACTCAACGAAGAAGTGTGAAACATACACTTAACGAAGAAGTGTGAAGCTCCAAATCACAAATCCTGTCAGTTCCTCGCAACAATCACACGTTAAGAAAATCTTCTGGCGGATCACGCAAAAAATTTTCCTGTCTGCTAACAAAATTGAATAGTCAACACCTTTAATCATTTCTTGTGTTGTATGCTTATATAAAATCTCACAACACCTGTTTTGCAAAGTAAAGCATTATCAGCTGATGATGGCAATTCTTATTTATTAACAAAACAGACACCTGCCAGAACCTCGCGCTGTGTTTCAATAGAATCTAAAGAGTTGTTTCTCCTTCTGTATTTCTTCCTCCAAGTTTTAACTTACGCAGGAAATCATTAATACGTTTAATATACGATTTTACTTTCGTAGTAAGGGCTTTCTCTAAGATAGGAGATTGCAAAGACAAATTTAAAAAAGATGGATAAATGTTATTTTGGAAGGAACCCTATTGTAAATTTGCGTCCTTCCTACTAACTCTCCTGATTTGGTTTGCATATACAGTTTCCCTCGTACATTTTCTTACCATTTATGACCAACCCAAGTTTTTTTTAAACTACCACAAATGTAAAACCTACAATTACCTATAACATTTTGCGTCATAGAATGCTTGGACATAATATTTTATCTCTGTTTTAATGCATTTGCGCCATGGCTATCAAAACCATTCTATTTCTAATGCTAGCATAAAATATAAAACTTTATTTCTTTAATTGCTATGATGATCAACAATAGTTATAGCCTATTCCTACATCATCATCCACTCCCCCACACCCGCATATAAGTCGATACTTTCGGTAAGCACATGATCCTTGTGGGCTGATACATAACTGGTAATATACAAATTACGCCTTAGTCACAAGTATTTATGGCCTTTAGTTATCACTCATAGGCTAATATGCTGGGTACAGATGAATTGATCTGTGTAAAAGCCCAGTTTGGCAAATATTATACAGCACATATTGAATTCCAGCCAATGATTTTCCTTGTATTTTCAGCAGTACTGGTGTGAATAATCAAGAAGGGAGCACGAATCGCAAACGTTGTCGGTGCCAGAAGTGTTAAATTAGTTCGGCTGTGGTTGGCAGTAGACATAACAAAACCTTATGAGAAGTTTTTAGACGTTATTGTGCAGGCAAATATCTGAAGCTTCTGCACCATTGAACTCACTTTAATTCCGTATGTATTTTTAAAACAAGGACTCAAACATAGCTTATTGATTATATCCAATACTACTTCTATTAAAGATGCTTGACGATCTTGCAGATTTTAGCACAATTGCTTATAAACTGGTTGCTTATAAAAAATACATACTAATATGGTAATTGCAGATACCCATGATACAAATGGTGCTGAGCTGAAGGTGATGAATCATAATCCAGTCAGGGGGGGAGGAGTGGGTGGGTGGGTGTGATTATTCAGTACTTCAGAGTAGGAAGAGAAAGGTAACACGCCAAAAACGGATGGCTTAGTGGCTTCGTACGTGGGCGATAATTGGTGATTTTATTTAGTTAGAAAAAAACACAAAATAAATCAAAAAGGCAATAAAAGGTAAAAAAGGCAATAACACCACTAGTAAGACCAGAATGACTCTTAAAGCAAGTAATTCATATTCATAATCATTTTAGAGATTTTACATTTAAAGAACTCAACGAGTTTGTTGCATCATAGGGATAAGATCGAGGGACAGGCTTTGTTGCAAAAATATCACGTAATACTTTGACCAGTTACTACCCACCTCTACTCGGTCAACATAATGCAAACTCAGTGGGCGCTGAAGTACAGATTTTATAATTTTAATAGTAGTTAGTCCATGGAATCGCTAATGTCGTCCATCCATGCCCGCCTGTTAACATGAAGTAATGAAATTTACTTCGACGGGGGTTATTACTATGATTATAGATCTTCGTTTTTTTTAAATTTGGTCACAGACAGACAGCGAGTATTTTTATATAGATAAGTAATATGATTTGTAATATGAGTTTATCATGCACAAAAGCTTTATTTTTGAGTCATTCAATTCTAGAATCATTTTCGTACCATTGCAGGCAAATTGTGCATTTGTTTTTATTTTTTATTTTTTATTCTGTTATTTTAAGGTAACAATATTAGAATATTTCAGTTTAATAAAATATTGTATTTAAACGTAAGTTCTGTTTGCTGTGTTTTGTTTTAACGGTACCGATAACTTTGTCAGGTCCGCATAGTTCAGTAACAATATAAGCGATTGGTATTTTTTAGGTTTTTGAAATCTCCTATTTACAACAACTATATCTACAATAACAAATATGGCAAATATTGGTCAAAAAAGAGGTGAGTTGTTACACGAAAAAATAAAATAAAAATAAAATAAAAACCAGATTTCAAACTGCAGTGCGTAAAAAAGCTCTAGGCAGTGTATTATGTAGCTAGCTACCCCTCTCCCCCCCCTCGTTTGGTTATTTCTGGCATGCCATGACTTGGATGGAAAATCTAAAGTATGTAGCTTAGAAGTGATCTAGGTTTTGTAACAGCCACAATACACAGATGCATAGCATTCAGTTCATCTGTGAAGAGGTCAGATTATATGTAATGTGGAAATGTACATCGCGCATGTGCATTCTTTCAAGAGTGAGACGTTTTAATAAAACGGTAGGGGTGTGATGAAAGAACAGTTCAACTCTACACCTTAGCGTGCCACACCTACACGAGCGTGATAGCCCTCAATTCTTACAACGAAAGCCTTAGCCTTATAGTTAGCCCTGTGCTAACTATAAGGCTAGACTTTTGCAACTTTTACACTTTTTGGTTTCAGGATTCCTTGCCGTAGATTTAGACATTGCGTCACCTTTTCGTGTGATTGGACCTGTATAGATTTAGACTGGAATGTTTCGCTTGATATTCATTCGTCATTTCTTGAGCTATAGCAGTTTTTGAATGCATAACATAATTTTGAGATTTTTGACTTCCCTCCAGCTAAGCCTGCATTTTATTGTTTTTGCATTTGAAAAATACTTTATTTTTCCATAATCTGCACCATAAAAACTCTTCCTGAAACACTTCAGAATACCTTCGCACACTCACATAGCCCTGGTGGATTTAAAAATGGATTAAAAAATCTACTATGAATAATACCACTATGCTGCTCACAAATACCAGTATAGATAGAAGTCACAGATGTAACGTAATTTAAAGATGTCTTCGTAACAGTGCGAAATTGTACAAAAAGTTTGCATGAAAAAGATTTATCTACTCTAAAAATATTTTCTATAAACTAGTAATTTTCTACTTGAATATACATATTATGGGATATAAAAGTGATACGTAACAATTGATTGCCAACGTAACACAATTAGAATTATAATACTACCCAATTTTTTAGTACTGGCAGAAAAATTGTGGCAAACTAGGCCATTAGCTCCATAGTCATTTCTACATGCTAAACCTTATTATTATTTGCTTCCTACTTCTTACTTACCTACTTATTTACTATAAAAACTTCAAAGATACAAGTGTAACGTTTCATGTATGTTAGGAATGTAATTTACATATAAAAGGTTTTAGCATACGTGAACATTTGATATTACAAATAATTCAATTTGTTCCTTTTTTTTTGTCAAAGCAATTTCTGTTGGAGTTATTTCTTTAAAAGACTACTTTATTAGACTATGGAAAAGAATATTTAAATCACATTTAATATAACAGCAATACAGGAAAAAAATAGATACAAAAGTAACATTTTCAGTATTTTTTAAGAGAAATATTACATTGTTATCTCAATTCTGCCCTTTTGGTTAATGTTATTAATTAATTAGCTTGATATTTTGATTATCCATGCACATAGCTAAAAATAAAATTGAAATTTTGGTAAAATTTTATTCAGAAAAATATGGCAAAACTGTAGTTCCCTGTTATTTTTTAAGATTTATATTATTCAAATGTTAAAAAAATTACGTCTTTTATAAGTTGCTTTCCACACATAATTATATTTATGGATATTTTGTCTTATTGACTGCTTTTAATAAGGATTTCTTAGCTGTGGAGCCAGTTTTGTAGCTGGTTTAGAAAGTTGACTTGTTGATACAAGTCAACTTCTATTCGTATGGAGACGGACAACGTTTTCAACAACCAATAAAAATTCAGGTGATGCTTCCATTTTTTATTGTATTGGGAATTGAGCAAATATCATTTTGCAGAAAAATAGAGTATTAACAGCCAATGGTAAATCTTATTTAAACAGCTGTTTCTTTTCTGCTTGTTTTAATCAAGGTACGCTACAGGCTCTTATCCACTGTTCCACGTAGACGGAAAATGGTGTCCCATTTATCATTGTTCTCCACGTTGAAATCGACTATCGACCAGTTAATGTTGATTTATGATCTTATTTACTTACACGAAAAGTCGAGTTAATGGCGGTGAAAAAATTATGAGCACTGGAGACAAAAACAACATCTAAAATCATCTTAAATATTACATTAGACATTTAAATACAAATGAAAATGACAGAAATGTTTCCCACTTATATTTTATTCCCTTAATTTATTTGATTTAAGCACTTACCATGCTATGAAATTTTTTGTATTTGCTAGCTGGCTTGCTAGCTATAAAAAATACGAGATTATTGCATATAAAGCCAGTCAAAGTAGCAGCGTGACTTAATTGCTTTCTTAAAGCTAGCAACATAGCAAATTTCACCAAATATGACTCCTCGTCTTGTCTTTTTTTCCCCTTAAAAACAAAAATTTCGATTCACTGATATTTAAAATATTTTACAACCGTAGCTCATTTAACCACTAAAAAGAATACTAATGTAATGAGCTTATGTCTGTCTGTCTGTCTGTCTGTCTGTCTGTCTGTCTGTCTGTCTGTCTGTCTGTCTGTCTGTCTGTCTGTCTGTCTGTCTGTCTGTCTGTCTGTCTGTCTGTCTGTCTGTCTGTCTGTCTGTCTGTCTGTCTGTCTGTCTGTCTGTCTGTCTGTCTGTCTGTCTGTCTGTCTGTCTGTCTGTCTGTCTGTCTGTCTGTCTGTCTGTCTGTCTGTCTGTCTGTCTGTCTGTCTGTCTGTCTGTCTGTCTGTCTGTCTGTCTGTCTGTCTGTCTTTCTGTCTGTCTGTCTGTCTGTCTGTCTGTCTGTCTGTCTGTCTGTCTGTCTGTCTGTCTGTCTGTCTGTCTGTCTGTCTGTCTGTCTGTCTGTCTGTCTGTCTGTCTGTCTGTCTGTCTGTCTGTCTGTCTGTCTGTCTGTCTGTCTGTCTGTCTGTCTGTCTGTCTGTCTGTCTGTCTGTCTGTCTGTCTGTCTGTCTGTCTGTCTGTCTGTCTGTCTGTCTGTCTGTCTGTCTGTCTGTCTGTCTGTCTGTCTGTCTGTCTGTCTGTCTGTCTGTCTGTCTGTCTGTCTGTCTGTCTGTCTGTCTGTCTGTCTGTCTGTCTGTCTGTCTGTCTGTCTGTCTGTCTGTCTGTCTGTCTGTCTGTCTGTCTGTCTGTCTGTCTGTCTGTCTGTCTGTCTGTCTGTCTGTCTGTCTGTCTGTCTGTCTGTCTGTCTGTCTGTCTGTCTGTCTGTCTGTCTGTCTGTCTGTCTGTCTGTCTGTCTGTCTGTCTGTCTGTCTGTCTGTCTGTCTGTCTGTCTGTCTGTCTGTCTGTCTGTCTGTCCGTCCGTCCGTCCGTCCGTCCGTCCGTCCGTCCGTCCGTCCGTCCGTCCGTCCGTCCGTCCGTCCGTCCGTCCGTCCGTCCGTCCGTCCGTCCGTCCGTCCGTCCGTCCGTCCGTCTGTCTGTCTGTCTGTGATTTTTACAAAGTGGATTACATTCTTCAAAGTTTTCTTTCATAAAGTCTATAAAACATCACCTATGTATTTGTTCTGTAATTCACCAAACTGTGATGTTAAAATAATATTGACGTAAAGGGAAAGTACATTAACATTACTGAAGCCATTACAATGCACTTTAAACTTTGAGGCCAAATAACTTGGAAACGAGGTGGTGACGTCAGTAATTTTTCACCGCGTGGGTAACTAGGGACCACCTGGGACCAATTTGGGTAAGTTTCCTAAACCTGGGTCCCCGAATCCGATTCGGAATGAACGGATTAATGACGTCATCAAAAAATCTTTAAACCACAATTTTTCCGTAACCATTTGTCAAAAGTACTTGATCCTATACATTTTCTTGATCAGCGTTTCAAGTTCTATACGATGAAGGGAACATGTATACAAATTTCTAAAAAAAATTGTGTTTTGACGTGTCTTTGCTGACGTCAGCAAAATTTTTAAACCCTACCATCTCCTTAGGCGTTCCTCGAAACCATATGATCCTATACAATATTTTGATCAGCGTTTCAACCTCTACATATTACAAAGAAAGAAAAAACTAAATTTCGCATATTTTTTTTTGGATCTGCACTGGTGACGTCACCAAAACATCTAAAAAACCTATTTTTCTATTGTCCATCTGCTGCCTAAGTGGATTTTTCCACGGGCCTTATCGACTAGTAAAGATATAATAAAAGGGACAGCGTTTTAAAAGAGATTTGCGTACATAGAGATGGCATGCATAGAGAGAGTTCGAGCCGTCTTTTCTCCCTTCTCGTACAGCTCCCGCTAAACATAATTGGCATACGTCTTTTCGATCGCTTCATCCGGCGCCTTGTCTACGAAACCTTCGGTACACTTCTTCGGTAAGAGGCGTGCTTTACCCAACCGCAAGGCCTTCTTCAAGACTTGACGTTTGTCAACAGGCTTCTCTTGTTCTTTCTACGAAACTTATCTTTGTTACAACATTCCAGTATCGGAGAAAGCAGAGCAAGAGCAACAGGTAAGGCAGAGCTATGGCGATACTTAGGCATACTTCCATATTTGTTTCAGAGATTTTGTGATGTATAACATCACAGCATATCTGAGCTATCCACAACTCCATAGGCACTGTGTATATACCATCATCTAGGAAGTGTCGATTGTCGTAGAAGGTAATAACCCCAGCTTGGATTGCGCATACGTGACCATCATTGGTCGTGTACCCGGAAACCTGTGTTTTTTCCAGTATCTAGGTTCCCTTTCAACGCGTTTATATACCTCTCCCAAGTCATGGTATTTTGCTTCTTCGACACCCCCTTACACGAAAACTTGGTGCCATCTTTTCTTTCCACGAAGTAGCACTTGGCTGTCAGAGCAATCATCCTCTACCAGTTGAATTTCGGGTTGAATAAGCCTCCCGTGTAACTTGAATACTTCCTACTACTTTTACTTTACTTAATTAATTTACATTATCGCTTTAGTGAGCTACGGTAATATAAAACCCTAATAAGCAATAGAAATATCTCCTAGACAACAATCATCTCTTTTTGTCTTATTTGTCTTATTTTGATGCAAAAAGCTTTTCAAAAAAGTATTCTAACTCACGAAGCATTCTATCTCAGAAAACGCGAGGATTACAAAGTGCGACATTATGGATAACAAACTGCGATTAGATTATAAAGTGCGACGGAATTACAAAGTTATGCACTACATGCCTTAACTGTCAGATTAAACACCCACTTAGTGCTACTTCATGAATGCCACGCATAATTAGTGGACTTCTACATCCAAAATCTTAGGTACCATTCAAAACCTCTCAAAAAATATACGAATAGACAAATAGACAATTTCCAAGCTCTTTCATATGACATTGACTTATTTCTGTGCCGGAGGTAAGCTTTTACAAAAATTAAAATTCTATTTTCTTTCTCGTGCATCCGACACACTTAAATTTGCATTGACTGACATGAACAGTGAACCATCTTTATATCCTTCAGACCTCTTTGAATTTTTAAAGTCCTATTCTCACCCAAATCCCTACCAGATTTTACTGAACTCCTTTGAAAGTATTGTTATGGAGTTTCACGTAGGGATACTACTTGATCTTTCGTATTATATACTGAAGGTAAACTCAAAATACAGAGATACAGGTTTTATATACTAGCACGTGACACACAGTGCAAAACACAGACTCTCGAACCACAATACTAGGCATAGAACACATAAGAAGTATCGATTGTGCATCCGATGTATCTTCCCATTAAGACTTTTTTGCTCCTATTCGTAGCTATATTATTATCTGTTGATTTTCTAAAAGTTGAAATTAAAAAATGTATTCTCAAATTTCTAAGGTCCAACGTATATGCTATAGTCTGGATTACCATTATCGGTCATCCAGGCTCTATCCTCTCTCTGCATCTCTCTTTTAAGGAGATTTTGTTATTTTGTTATTACTGTCTATGAGAGAGAGAGAGATGTGCATATTTTACATGGCTAGCCTCTATGGCTATTATTTCCAGGAGGGGCCATGTCTGTGTGGTTGGAATGTGTGTAATTTCTTGCCTCTTGATCTTTTTGGGTAGTTTGTTCACAAAATATATATGACTCTGGCTGAAAGCTCACTTAAAAAAACATGTATAATTATTTTTGTTCGTTATGTGCGAGGATTGGAACTAATAATAATTCCGAGGATCTTTCACCATATTTAATTATGTTATTTTTAAGTAAATGATAATGGTGGTGACCTCAGAAACACACTGCAATATTATAAATCACACACAAGGTACTCTATAATGATAGTTCGCCTGAATATCTCAACTGGCATGAAAATGTACGACAATTGGGATCCAAGGTAGAGAATGTGTGCAAATTGAAAAGTAATGTATATCGCAAATTTCATGGATCGTTCTTCAATAGTGTTCAAATGATCTACCTGAAACTATTCGTTCTGAAGTCAACCACAATGAGTTTATCAGAAAAGTTAAATTGTTTTTTATATGATAGTGTCTTGAGCAAAATAATAGCTAAACAATTTCAGTGGCTATTTCGGTTAGAATGTCCCTATTATGCACATTTATAGATATATTTAATAGTATATTTTCTCATTGTGCTTGTTTCCAATTTGTGCTTACTTCCCTCTCATCCCACTCTATTTGTTCGTCACAAGCATTTCTTGTGATTTTATAGATTTTGACATGTATGTAGATTTTAGATTTTAGATTACTTTTATTTTACCTAGGCGGAAGAATCATTTGTATTTTGATGGTAACCAAATAAATGTTTAATAATAATAAAATACGAATGGAATTTGATTTTTAGAAGGCGCAGGAAACTTATCATTATCATCTTTTTTGTTACTTTCAACGGTTGTTATTACACATATAGCATTTTGAACGCAAGGTTTTGTATGGAACTTACCACATTTCCACGTGGTATGTGTATATTATTCTGTAAAATTCCGTTTAGACGCACAACAATAACAATTACGTGATTAACACGAAGGAAAATAACTCGAATGCCTACAACAACTCATAAAAAAGAATTTAATTAACCCGATTTAGCTGAGCTGACTTACACAGCAGATAACACAATGGATATGCTTATCTTATTTTGAGAATAGATTCATTGACAGCCAGTTTTTCTTATTTTTTTTTAATATCAGCCGCCTTCCAACCTGCCTTAATCGCAATAGTGAGCTGTATCAGAACGATACTAACATTTTTTTGCGTCAATCAAACAGAATGGAAAACGTAGTATGTGTGTGAGAGCTTTGTATGGCGATTACTAGAAAAATTATCTTTAACTTTTTTAAATTTTTAAACGACATCGATATATGAGTTACACTTTAATAAAGGGGCATTTAACGTGAATTTTCAAAACCACGTTTTTTGCGCTTTCTTAGTTTTCTGGAAGTAATGTACATAACAGTGCCGTAACCACAATTTTAATATTGAGGGGGGGGGTCTATATAGAAAAATAACATATATGAATTTCGCTTTATATAGTGGCTGGGCGCCGAGTGTGAAATTTTGAAATTTTACATCTCTAGATTGTCGGAAAATGCCCTTCCAGACGTCAACGATCTCATGGTTCAATATTAAAAGTCACGATGAATGTTTCGATATTTTTGTAATTTAGAAAACCTGCATTGTTTAATTGGCATCAAAATTTAGATAAAAATTTCCATCAGAAACCAAAAGATAGAAAGAGATACATATTTACATTACACGACCACAATAATCTAAAAAATGATAAGAACACTAGAAATTTTAAGGGTGCTGCCATTTTTTAGGAAATTTACATCAGTGACTTTTATAATAATGATCTATGGGAAGAATCCTAATATTCCTGGACGACTTTCTCTCTGGTTTTTTTATTTTACTTCTCTGTCTCTCTGGCTTTCTCTCTCTGTCTCTTTTTCACTCTTCCTTCCTTCCTTCCTTTATTTCATTCTATCTCTTTTCCTTTCTTTCTTTTTTTTAGTAAGAAAATTATTGGGGGCCTGTGCCTCTCTGCCCCCACCCCCACCCCCCAGGCGGTTACGGCACTGACATAATAATAAGCCTTTTTCTTTTATAGTTACAGTGTGGGAAATTTTTACATGATCTTCTAATAAAGGTCATAACTACTCCAGTGATTAATACAAACAAGATAGGTAAAGTAGCTTCTTCAATATGATATGCACGGATTATATTCGTCCGTCATGATCTGAGGTCCGATCGGGGCGATAAAATGATAAAAAAAATGACCTAAAGATGGATAGAGTTTATTTTAGTGTGATTGTCCATGTTTACTGCCATCAGCAAGGGACAACTATCAAGAGTTCAAGTTTAAGAAAGTGATGGAAAACCTTTCAATCGGAGACTAACCAACCAAAGAGAAACTTTATAACATCTGCAGATTTTACTTCATGAAAAAATATGTGTACATCAAACAAAGTTTATGAGGTAGAAAATATGACCAGTAGCCAGCGGTTTAGGGTGGGGTTCAATAGAGAGAAATATATCAAACTGTTTGGAATCATAAGATACAAACAAACAAAAATATCCTAATTCTAACAATACATATATGTTGTTTGATAAGAGCAGTGTTGTGCGAAAGGAGACGGATAATTAGAAATAAAATTAATAAAATAATACAAAAACATGATGGAGTTAAAACTTCGTCTTGTTGTAGTCATTAATACTGTAGACTTATTGTTACTGTATTGTGGAAGGAAGTAAAAATTGTATCGTCTTGTACACTCGTCGTGGTTTACACACAGACTTTTGTATTGTTTTTATCGTACTATGCTCACAGATGCGTTTCACTTTCAATCCACAGTGAGGTGGGTTTCTTTGCCGCTGACACACAAAATGACAGTTGAGCTGCATCTTTGTTTTCTTTGTTGCTATGGTAACAGGACAACAATCTGTATGAACTCTTCTTGTAGCACCACAGGCGAACATTAGACCTCTTTTTGTGTTCTTTCCAGCATCCTTTTTTTCAACTACTTCCTCTCCACCATCACTGACATCATTTTCGCTATCGTCGCTGCCATCAATATCACCATCATCACCATCATCATTATCTCCATCATCGTTATCTCCATCATCACCTTCGTCATCATTTCCATCGTCATTCTCGTCCTCGTCTTCATTATCATTATCTCTGTAATCATCTCCATAATTACCCTTTGTATCGTCCTCCTTACTGTCTAATATTCCTTCATTCATATCTCCGTCATCCAACAACACATCATTCAAATGCCTATTAATTTTGAAAGCGTGTGCGGATGATAAAAAACATAATAATAACATAATCCAATTCATCTTGAAAGAATCCATTTTAGTGCGACCTACAATAAAAAGAAAAAAATATAAATGGCACATATTTTGATTGTGTTTAGACCATGCTATGAAGTTAATTATCTCACTTAAGGTATAGTTACACGTAGTCAATATTAAGTGTATGGTTACACATTAGGCGACAAGAACCTTATGCTCGCAAAAAAATTATGTCTATATAAGGTTACATGTTTTAGGCTACATGAGATTTCATAAAGATAGGGTTTCAAATCTATCTTCAGAACGGCATTAAAAATAGCAGAATTTTGCATGAACACCAGTACTAATGTCAGCAGATCATTCCGAAAATTGTTTACGCCCCAGTTTCTGTCGTAGTATATATGAATAACATCGTGCTATGACCTCATTGTATTCTCGGTTTAGACTTTCATACCCTGAAATAAAAATAATTAGCTAGACCGGCATTAGTTTCTTATCTGTAAATGTAACGATACTCTTTAACTTTATTCTGGTATGAGTTTTACCTTGCCAATGGGTAACCACACACTCAATGGTATTCAACTGCAATTTCTCATGAGTCATCTCAATGGCAGGATTAAAATAATACATTCAATAAATAACTCAAAGATAAAAAATTCTTACTAAAATATTGCTGAGGTTTCAAAAAATGACTTAAAAACAATGCTTGTAAAAGTCTTCCCAAGTGGTTATTTTAACTGACTTGATTCGAATTGGTAATTTTTATATTAAACATATAGTCAAATCTACTAATACCATACTCTTTGTATTGCCGAAAACCTTCTGGATGAAAATCATTATTTCCGCCGAATACAACTACTCTTTGACAAAATGAGTAGCATTTCATTGGTAAACCTCTATTTATTGGACGTTTTTTTACAGCAAAACCATTCCACCTGCCCTGCGATAAAAAATATCCCAATAGCGAACACTAATTAAAACAAAATTAGAATGAGTTTTCATTTCTCTAACCAAACAAAATAACAATATTTGATTTTTTATTTTCCACCAGTTTTTCAATAAATGGATATTTCTCATAACTTTACTCTTATATTTTGTCTCAATTGTATACGTCACATTACAAGATCCAAATTTCTATATAGAAAAGTTCGAATGTAATCCTGTTTTTTATATAATATACAGTAGAGTATAATATGCAGCAAGAAGAAAAACAAAATGTAGATACCTTGGTGTACAGCTCTGCTTTGCGCTTACCAAAACTCACAGAATGACTTGTTTTGTCCGAAAGAAAAATGTTCCGCTGAGAACACACAAAAAATAAAACTTATCAAAATGTTGGAATGCGTTGCTATAGTAACTTCATATAGTTTGTACAAAACAACTGCTTTCATTGCAGAATAGAATTAATTGAGACTCTTATTTTCATTAAGTGATAAGGGTACGTCCTTATTAGGCAACATCCTGTGACTACCAACAACATAGAACTTCGCTTGTTTCATTGGTCACTCAAATCATCTCCTGTTTTAATATTAAATTGCTAAAGTCTCAGTGCACACACTATTATTGTTGGTAAACTTTATTTCAAATTATCTTAAAAACCCTTTAACTCCAAGGAAATTTAAATTTTGACAACGATTATTTTTAATTATACTCGAAAAATTACCTATCATTTGTCGTATTACAGAAACAGAATATAAAGTTAATTTCCAGCATGGGTGGTGTCACATGTCTAGGCGATATGTCTACAGTCAGTATATATCCTCATCATCATCTGCTGGCGGTCCGCAAATACAATACAATATTGTAACCCCGCTTCTGGAGAAAACGTATTTTTGGCGATTTGAAATAGTTACAAACTCTTTAAGCTTACGTCTCAAGATAGACCACAATATCACACTAGACTTGAAATTACTGTTGCAAGATCGGGAAAGTATTTGGAAGCAAGAAGTTCTTAAAAAAAGTTACAGTTTAACACTGGGAAGTTTATGACTCGTGTCCAATATCATGCTCTACCACTTCCTATTACTGTGAAGCACGTGACTTAAGCACGTGACTTATTGTCTTATTTATCAGCTACAAAAGGCCTGACTTACACAAAATTTTACCAATTTCTTTTACTACTACTGTTTTGCGACTACTAATTTTGTACTAATTTTTGAGTTCAGCATCTAATTTCAATTTCAACACTACAATTATTTCCGGTTTTGATTTCCTGCGTTGTACGTTTTGGTTTAAAGTTTTAATTTCTAACAGCGTTAATGTATTTATCATATATCTTATTCTAATCTTGATGTTTTTATCAAACTCAGCATACACACATATTATACGTTATTTCGAAAGAAGAGTCAATTTGTAATATTTGATTGGAGTCGAAATAATAATATCAATTCTCATAATTTTTAAAATGTTCTCTGAAGCTCGTAGTACGCCATCGTTCCCTTGCGGAGGTTTTTCTTAGAATCTTTAAAACCCGTTATAACTGACTTCATCACAAAGCCAAACGGAACCTTGGGTTGCTCCAGAAATCGACGCTAATTTTGTGTAAGCAGGGGTGTGATCTGGATTAACGTTTACGAATTTTCCCGAACAATTTCCTGATGTCTAAAATCAAAATTACACACACCTCGTTATAAAAGCTGAAAATATATGTTTCTCAACTCTAGTTGAAACGCAAGAAAATTATAAGTAGCTAGTTTACGATTTCCTGATTAAGTGGCTTACTGGGTGTTCATTTTTTATTTTGTTTTAAAGACTCTAAAGCTTAAATAGTTTTTACAGCTAAATAGATATGAATTAGATATATTTTTTTTAACAAATAAAAATAAATGGTACAAACAAAATAAATATTCTTTCATTTCTCTATATAAAAGTTATAATGTTTATATTAACGACAATATTCTTTTCTTAGCTCCACCCCTATTAACAAAATCTGATTAATTTCATGTTCTACCTACAATTGATGTCAAAAAAGTTAGCACAACAGCAGATTTTTCGAAGTTGGCAAAAAGCATCAAGTTAGAATTTAACCAAATGACCTAAAGTGGATCATGACGAGTTTAAATAGTGTGTATCTAACCTAAAAACAGCCTAATTACTACTTGTGGTAACGGAACTCAAAATTTGCGGCCACGTGGCATTATCTTTTCTCACTGATTGTAGAAAAAAACATAAGGTACAGCGGCTTTTTCTTAGAATCTGAACTAAACGCTAGTACTCTTTTTGCGGATTGGACAAATAATGTTATCAACAATAATTAGTGCAATAATCAAAAACATCGTATCAACTATTGCTTCGTTGCGTGCTATTTTATGTCAAGCAATAAAAAGTGTCATGGTTTTAGAGTTTTGGATTCAATTTACTCCGACACCAAACAACTTGACGCATATTTACTATATACATATCCGGGGAATAGTACTCGTGGGATCATTTTTAGAATGACTACTGCTCATGGCATGACATTAAACATGCTTCTAAAAACATGCAGCATTTAAACATTTTCTCTTACTTTGTAACTACTATATTATTTCATCCGTTTTCGTCCGTCAAGCCCGTCATGATTTTTTTTTACCTTTTACCCCTGTCACATTCCAATTGGCCTACGTACTCCTTTTCTCCTTTTCACCGGTGCTGAGTGACCTTAACTGATAAAGGAAAATGAAAAGGGATAAAAAATTTAATTGTTTGCTTATTAAGGTATACTTTGTTATATGCCGAAAAACTAACCCAAATTTATATATCTATGCTGATTTAATGTAAAAGATCAGATAAACACAAAATTCAGGTGTCTGTGACCTACAATCGATCAGATTGGCAAGAATGGATAGAAAACTTATAACAGATTCTACGACTTTGTAAAGATTGCTTGGTAGTGGATCATTACTAAAAAAACGAAATGAAAATGGTTCTGTTTCTTAGGGAGAAAGTTTTGCATCTGTGGGTCTCCTATGTATATATTTCTTATATATTTCACTTTCATATGATCATAAAAAAACTATGCGTGCGATTCAATTCTTCAGCTGATACCAATATCTTAATATTTAATACGCCAAGAAAACAGTGTATTGGAGGTTCATGTTTATCTCTCCATTTGAAGCCGAAATAAGACAGCAGAACTGGTATTATTAACGACTGCGACATGATAATCTCACATTTTTTCTGCATTATAATTTAATAAGAAACCGAACCGGTTGTTTGAAACTCGCACCACATAGAAGAAACTTCAATCCTGGCGGTGAGTGTGAGTTATAAAGAAATGACGTTCTCAACTGCTTGTGGTAGCAATCTTCAAAATGTTGCCATTGTTTTTTTATAACTAAGGGCTAAAGCTAGCTGGCTTGCATCAAGTATAGCATTAACACCACAAAAACCTATATGAAGTTCTGAGCAGCATCATCATCATCATCATAAATATAAAAGTATAGGCAACAATAAAATGTGTTATATAGGTGCTGATATAGCAAGAAAACGTAAGCATATGGATCCCTCGTTATGTCCAGTTTATATATTTAATGTGTCATGGAGATACACCATGATTTTGATCTGGTGATTAATAATGTAAAATTAATGAATTAGAATTTTCAAGAAATATATGTAAATAAATAAAACATCTATCTATCTTATCTAAGCTGAATATTGTAAGTCTAGCCCTGTTCATTCTGATAAAATATAAAATATGCGATTATATGAGGGCAAAGCAAAGAATGACTATTTTTACAGGGAATGCTCACAACTTTCGTTATTAAAAACAATGCGCGGTAACTTAAAGATAATAAATTTGTGTAATTTAGAACTGGAAATTTATTTTTAAAACTACGTTTATCATAAATATATTCCCTGTTTTCCCTTTGTGATTGCCCATTAAAGAAAAGTCTGTTATTGGTATTATTCTCACTGTTTTTGTTTTCTCTTTGTTTACAACATGCTGCTATTTTTAAATTTCTAACTCCCGCCTCAAATCGCGCGAATTGTTTATGCGGGCCGTCGCATAAACAATAGACGCGGGTTCAGCATGTTGAGACTAATTCATCGCTATATGTGTTCGCATAATATCTTTAAATTTTTATTCATGTTTAAATTATTCATAACATACTGTTGCTATGCGTGAATTGTTTTTAACGATTAAGTTTGACCTCCTTAAATATATAAAAAACGTCTCTCTATATATACACACATTTATTTGATAAAACAGGCTTGATGACGGCGTGCTTGAGAAGATAAACACAGTATTTATTATGAAGATGATTAAAAGGTAAAAATAGTTTTTATAACAGTAAAACCATAGAAGATTATTTTGTAGCCAACATTTTAGACTCTGTATGAGTTTATGTGAGAATATAACTTGTAGTGCATTTAGAATAAACGATTTAAAAAAAGAAAAAAAAGTTTGATGATATCTATTTTGTATTAAAAAAATCAAAAAATGTGGAGAAAAAAAATTTTTAAAGCAAAATTTTTCTCAGAATCAGTTGTTCGATTTTGCAGGACTTTCTTAATGTACTGTAAAACAAATAAAACAAGAAAACCTGTCGGTTTAAACGCACAATCCAATCCTAATAAATCAATTAGAACATGGTTAAAATCTGCCTATTCAAGAAAGTGGGACGGCTTAAACACTCACAACCGCCAGAAGGCTATTCTGTCCTTCTGTCAGTTGAAACAAGAAGGTTTTCAACTATCTACGATTTTGTGGAAATGTTCTATTATAAGAGGTATCAGCAGTACTTGCATATAGAGGGTGATGTCGATTAAAAAAACACTGTATATAAAGAACTTTTACTATAAAAAAATAGCAGTAATATTTTTTATTTATTTTCTTTAGCTAGTATAGAGCTAGAATATAATCACAGCTTTCCAAAAACCACGGTCAAACTCTCATAAAAAATATCATACAAAATATTGCTTGTGACGTCACAACTTTTCATCACGCTCCATTACACAAAATACCGTTAATCATCAGCAAAAATCCACTGATCATCAACGCATGCGCAATAAAGCTCAATGCTATCATACTTAAAATGGAGGTAAAAGTCCCTACCATGCGGTGTTGGGTCATACAAAAAATGAGTGCTTTGTAATCTTCGGACTTTGTTAAAATGTGTATATAAGAAAGGGATGAGTTGGTTTAAGAATACCATCAGCAAACTATATAGCACCGTGTCGGCACCAGTGGCAGCAACACGCGACGCTCTTGCCGATCGACTACAGAGTGTGTGGAATACCGTTGCATTCTATTACAACAAGACAAAAGAACAAATTTCGGGAAGTACAACGCTTCACGATGAGATTGAACAGGAGGCAAGGGAGGACTACGCGGAGGATATCCGGGGGGACGATATACAGATGCTAAAGGACGGAAATAGGATCAAGACATGGAGGTTCAACAAGCATCTAAACCAACCTCTAGGGGACGCGATCATGCGAAAAATTGAAACCCACATAGAAATGCGTGTTAAGGTTGTGTACAGCTTCAGTTGTAATATTTACAAGGGTGGGGGCGATGTGTCTGATTATCACAAAACTAAGAGCTCCGGGTCACTATCAAGCATCGCCGAAATCGAAGCGTTCGTAGAAGAATGCGAGATGAAGCGCCTCGATCTGGAGGATCACGAGTTCTGGACCAGGGCTTATTTACCACCTGCCAGGACCACCAAGACCTTGGGAGCGTATGAAGGCAAAATTCTCTTCGATCATGTACAGATTAAGGTAATAAGCACACGTGAACCCCTCTTGGGATGTGGCCCTCTCCCGGATTGATTGCGACAAAAAAGGTGCATCTATGCCATGGATGGTGAGGATGCCAAAACGGACAACCTATGCTTCTGGAGATGTCTTGCGGTAAAGGAGAGGGCAGATGTAGTACGGGGGACGGAACGTCTAACAAAAACAGCCCTCGCCCTAGCCCGGGATTACTACGAGGACCCTAAGCTTAAGCGCAAGGACGTGCGCCCCACAAGGCTGGTGGATTTGGAGGGCGTTTCCAAGCAATTCAAGGTCAACATCAGGGTCTTTGAACCCAAGACAAACTCTAAGAAAGCACCATGGCGACTCGTCTATGGTCAAAAGCAACACAAAAAAGGTTTAGATGGCATCAATCTTGGTATGCTATACGGGCACTGTTTTTACATCAAGGATTTAGATGTGCTGACCCAACACTGGGAATGCGAGGTATGTAAACAGAAGTTTAATTACGCCTCTTCCCTTACGCGGCATAAAAGGAACGAATGCGAGGGTGTCAAGACAACGATTATCTGCAAGGGCGGGAAGGTGAAACGTATGCCGAGCAAGGCGGAGAAAGTCTTTTACGATAAGGGTTTTAGCTATGATGCATCAAAATGGCTAGAATACATGTCAAAACAAACCGGAAGACATATTCACCATGCCCTATGTGGTCATGGTGGTGAACGCGTTATCCGTGAGGACAAAAAGGAGTGGAAGGTAGATGGCTATGAGCCTGTCACAAAGACCGTTTACGAGTACCACGATTGTAAGTGGCACGGATGTCCCTGCCTGTCCGAGAGAACCGACGCGGACAAGGCTCATTACGCTGCAACCCAGTCTAAGGAAAGGATGATACGGGAACAGGGGTACAACCTCGTCACAGCCTGGGAATGTGAAAAACCACCCAAAATCAGGAAGTATTTTAAGAAGGAGTTTAGGCCCTACCCCCACTATATCGTCTTCGATTTTGAAGCCCTCCTGCATCCTTTAAATTATCAACAAACCTCTGATTTGACATATATTTCTCGACACATCCCTGTAAGCGTGGCTATTGCCGATAGCCTGAAAAAACACCCGACATTTTGGGTTTTGGCTAAAAAGTTTATTGGGGAGCAATTAGAAAAATTGGCGGGATTTCTTAAATACCTAGCGTCGAAGGTAGGTGCCGCGCTACCTGGTATCCCTGGTATGATAATTTCTTCATTTTTTTCAAAAACAACAAAGGTTGTAGAATATGCGGTCAAAGACCTGTACAAGGGTATTGCCGATAGTTTGAATGGGGATCCGACGTTCATCGAGCACGAGAATCCCAAAGTCTTGGTTAAACAGTTTGTGGAGCAGCTGGAAAAGAGGCATGCCCTGATCGTGAAGGAGGTCGAGGGAATGTACCCGAAGTCTGACCACTTTGACATGCTCTCCAAAAAGAACCAGGAGCTGTGGAACGAGTGGGTAGGCCAAGTATCTGTAATAGGGTTTAATTCTGGCAAGTACGACATCAACCTGATCAAGCGGTATTTTTTCGAAGAGATCGCGCAAGGCGATAAGATCAAGGTGGCGAAAAAAGATAACAACTACATGTTCCTCACTACCTTAAGATTTAAATTTCTCGACATCAAAAATTTCCTTGCTCCCGGACTGAGCTATGCCGGTTGGTGTGAATCGTTGGAATGTAAGCTGCAAAAGCTCGTGTTTTCTTATGAATGGTTGACTTTCCACGGCAAGTTGAGCCATGTTGGACCCGTCGCGCACGAGGCTTTTTATAGCCGGCTAAGTGGGAAAAACACACTATCCCGCAAAGAGTACGAGACATTCTGCGCTGAGTTTTACAGGCGAGGCTGCGTCAACATGATGGACTGGTTACGTGAGTACAACCTAGCCGATGTTGAACCGTTTATTGAAGCCTTGGACAGGACGAGGTTGCAGTATTACGACGACGAGATAGATATTTTGAAGGACGCGGTCAGTATTCCGGGCGTGTCGATGCGCTACGTATTGAACAAGTCTCTAAGGCCGAACCCAAAGTTGCCCCGGGAGACCCATGCAGGCATAGGTGTAAGGACTCTTGTTATAGCAAGACTTGTAAGGCCTGCAAGGAGGTACGGAAAACATGTGAAAAATGCACGAGGAATGAGGCCTACGACCTTTTGCGGACGGGGATGGTGGGCGGTCCCGCGATTGTATTCTGTAGATACCACGAACGAGACGTGACGGGTATCAGATCTCACGCGTACAGCGAACCCCACAAGTGTAGGAACATTCTAGGGTACGACGCAAACATGCTCTACCCGAGTACCCTAATGCAAGACTTTCCTTGTGGGAAGGAACAGTTGATCAAGGTGGCTACACCGACATCGGTACATAACTTAGAGATACTAGCACGAGGTGTGGTGGATGGATCGTTGTTTGGATTTTGCCAGGTTGATATCGAGGTACCCGAGGATCTACGTGACAAATTCAGCGAAATGGTTCTCCTGTTTGTCGTCAAGGAGATACCTGATGATCAAATCCCCGAGCACATGCACGAATACTTGAAAACTACGGGTCGCAAGCGTGTACCTGGAACACGTAAGCTTCTCGGGTTGCTAAAGGCTGAAAAGATTTTACTGTATACCCCTGTGCTAAAATGGTACCTTGACCATGGGCTGAAAGTGACTGCCTTTTATCAGTTTCTCAAGTATGCTAGAGGTAGGCCCTTTGAATGGTTTCCGAAAGAGATTGCTGATGCACGACGGGAGGCTGATAAAGACCCCGACAAGCGTATTGTGGGGGATACGGCAAAGTTGAAAGGCAACTCCTTCTACGGCAAGATGATTGAAGATTTGGCGAGGCACGCAAATACCACGTTTACGAGGGATGAAAAGGAGGTTGATGCAGCCCTGCGAAGCCCGTACCTCGAGAACCTTGAAGAGATTGGGGATGCGTATGAGGTAAGAAGGGGCAAACACAAGTGTACTATCAATAGAGCCTACCAGTGTGGTATTGCAGTGTACCAACTAGCTAAGCTTCGCATGCTCGAATTTTACTACAATTTTCTGGACAAGTACGTGGATCGTCGAGACTTTGAGTACATTTACATGGACACTGACAGTGCCTATTTTGCCATCTCCGGAGAAGAGTTGAGGGATGTCGTTCGCCCCGAACTGCTTGACGAGTATGATGGGGATGTACAAAACTGGCTCGTCACCGATAAGTACTCGAGTCGAACAGGAGGGTTATTTAAAGCGGAATTTATTGGGTTTCGGATGATTGCCCCGACAGCCAAGTGTTATTTCATCGAGTGTAAAGAAGGTACTAAATTTTCATGTAAGGGCATGTCAAAGAGACAAAATGCTGTGACCTGGGGTAGATACCTGAGTGCGCTAAAGGGTGGTTTAGACATGGCCAAAAACGTAGATTTTCAGGTACATGAGCAGGGTATGATCACGTACGAACAGAACAAGCTCGGCCTCTCTGCGTTTTATGACAAAAGAGTTGTACATAGCGATGGGGTACATACCTCTCCGCTTGTGCTATAACCCCGAATAAATGGAGGTGTGTTTATATATCGCTATAATCCTACCCCATGTCCTGATCGCCTATGTTCTTTTTCGTTATAAACGACTACTAATAAAGATGTCAGATCTTGCACAACTATTCGACACAGCCTTTACAGAATATGAACATGTTGAAAAGCCTATCGATAAACATCAGGTCTTGAAGGAAGCCCTGAGGAAAGGTAAAGGGCACCTACTTCCGAAAAAATGCACAGAGGGCTTTGTCGACAAGGCCCCTGATGAGTCCATCGACAAGGTCCATACTGAATACCTTTGACGAGAACTCCACGAAAAGGGTGAGAAGACAGCCAGGGCACTGTCTACTCACGTGATCAGTTTATATGCGAACATGATTGGGAGCCTTGTGGATATTGATAGCGTTGAGGGCCTCCGAAAAGATATTGAAGAGGATCCTATAATCCGAGACTCCATGACGGATTTGGGAATACTCGTGTACTGCACCATTGGGAGGTGTCTGGCACCCCTCTTGGTAGCAGGACATACCGCGAGGCATATGAGCAAGAAGAAAGAGGAGGACGTGGAGACTAAAGATAACAAAGATGAGCAGCGCGTGTAGCATTATCATCAATCAACAGCAACCCGAGACCATGGAAAAAATGGTTGAAGTAAACAAAAAGCATCCAGGAAGAGTTGCTGCCGACAAGAGACTTGTCGAATGGAACCGACTTCGAAAGCTTGGTCTCCAAAAGGAAGAACCCATGACCTTTAGGGAGTTCGTGAGATACTTTGAGAGGGATCTAAATACCCCTGAGGCTATACTCAAGGGGATAAAGGAGACTTTGGAGATCCTTGAAGATCAAGTTCTATCTATCCATCTTATAGTAAAAAAGAAGTGATTTATCTTATAGCTCTTGAGGGCTATAAGATAAATGAGTGAGGATCAGAAACAAGAAGAGAGAGTCATTACAAAACCACCAAAGCATCCGGGGCGTGTGGGCCAGGGTCACAAGTTGGCAGCACTGATGAAGAAAAGAAAGGAAGAAATCAAACAACAAGAGGGCACAGTAGAGCCCGCAGTCAAAGCCTCTTCTGGAACCAGTTCCGTACAGTCAACGGATGTATACCTTTATGGTGTAGGTACGCTTGCCGTGCTTGCGATAGCTGTTGGCGTCTGGTATAAGTTTGGCAGGGGTGGCAAAAATGGCGGAGAAACCCACAAACCAACCCCTGAACCTCAACAAAAGGGCAAGGCTCATCCTGAATTCTTTAAAATGCTATAATAAATGGCAACAAGCAACGTAACCCCGAAAGAAAAGGAGATTTTGGATATGCTGTATGAGACCGTTGTGGACCTTAGTTTTACCTTCGCTTATGCCATTGGGGGTAAGAAATTTTTGGGCACAACAAGGCCATCTGCCAAAATGGACATGAATGACGTCCTCAAAATGACGGCGTACTTCGCGGCAGGGAGAGCAAGTCGCGAAATGGCCGTCAAGAAAGGCTGGTTGCCCGCAAGCATAGTCCCAAAACCAAAATAGAGCGCCCGGTAAAATTTTCTATTTGTCCCCGAGGGTAAATAGAAAATGGAGGAGGGTAAGGATTGCTCAAAATGCAAAAAAGTCTTAACCCTGGACAATTTCAGGATCAAGCCTTGTGGTCAGCTAAATCAACAGTGCATGAATTCCCTCAATATTAGCAAGACATCACGCAAACGTCGTACAAAGTGCCACCCCGGCAACCAGCCTCTGTATGAGCTAATGACTGTCTGTAGAGGTCACATTGAGGCCCAGTTTTCCGAGGGCATGGCATGGGGTGATTATGAGTTCGTGCATATTCACCACAAGATTCCGTTTAGATATATAGAAACAGGTAGGTCTCCAACGGTTGCTGATGTTGACAGGGCATTGCACAAGGCGAGTCTCTGGATAGTAAATGGAAAGTAAAAAATGTTGTTCCAAATGCAAAAAAGTCTTAACCCTGGACATGTTCAAGATTAGGGGTAATGGTAGGACAAAAAGCTGCATAGAATGCCTGGGTAAAGCGAGGCGTAGGCGACATAGCAACAGGGACCCTATTATTGAACAAAAGGTAGACATTCTTGCCACCGATAGCGAAATTAGAGATATTCAGCAGGATGAGAATTATCTACTTTTGTATATTTTATTGACATACGACATCATACCCCGGTACGCCAAACTCGTTGAAGCGCTAACCGATGTCAGCCATGAAAAAGAACTACTTGTAAAAATGTATCGCAAGGTACTGCGTTGCCTTGCGTGTAAATTAATATTTTCCCCATTACCACTGGAATACCAGGCTCGAAATATCAAGCTATGCCCTATATGCAAGGGCTTTGGGCGTGCTGATCTGCCACGACTGTGCCGGGGTTTTTTCAAAGGTATGCGATCAGAAGTGGCTATATTATTAGTAGTAAATGAACGTTATTAAAAGTCCTCACACGGCTATCTTTACAGGCCCAACGTCATGTGGGAAAACACAGCGTGTCCTGGACCTTCTGGAAAATGAGTATAAAAAACACTATTCCAACATAGTGATACTTTGCCCTACCATACGATGGAATACCACCTATTTGGAAAGGGCCTTGCTCTGGAGGGACCCTTACGTGTTCCTGATAGACCCCAAGGATCAGCTGTTTGAATGGATAGCGAAATTGTCCTCATTGCTGGCAGGCGAGGAGAATCTTTTCATAGTGGACGACATGATATCTGACGAGAGCCTCGATAAACGTCGACAGCCCCTGCTTGAATTGGCGGTCTCGGGCAGGCATCGCAAACACAACCTGTGGCTATTAACCCAATCGTATACAGCTCTCCCCAAGAATCTGAGGAGGCAAAAGAAAACCTTGTTTTTGTGGTACCCTAATGAACGCTCTGATATGAAAATGATAGATGAGGAGACGAATATGACTTCGGACTGGGATGATATCAAGGCTGAATTGAAAAAATCCAAGCATGCATGCCTATACGTGACGTTGGAACACCCCAGGGCCTGGAGGATTCTCGAATGAAATCCTTTGGGTAAGTATTGGTATATTAGAAAGATGTCTCTTACAACGGTTGATTATTTCCAAGGAAAACAAGTCCGATCATTTTATGTCGAGGATAAAGGTCAATATATCGTGGCCTCCGATGTTTGGAGGCCCGCAGGATATAAGCGAGGGGCGGGAGTAAAAGCCATTCAGCGATATGTTCCCAAGAAGTATAAAATGCGGCTAGGTACCACTTTTCCCGATCTCCAAGGGGTGGACAGATCTGTCCACCTACATTCAGACACGGTTTTGCTGACTGAACCCGGCCTATATACCTTCCTCCTGAGATGTGGTCAACCTGACGCAGAACCCTTTTTGGGGTGGGTTGTAGAAGAGGTGCTACCCAAGGAAATGCGAAAGCTTGCTGCGGCAATCGAGGACAGAGATACTGCCGTCGCCATACTCGAGGATGATCTAGAGGATAGGGACAACCAACTCATGGTACTGGGGGATGAACTCGAGGCACAAGCCCGGGAAAATGCAATGCTTAGAGAAAGACATGTACCCAATGCTCAGGACCTCGGAAAAGACAACGTCATCATTATCCACCGTAAGCACAGCGCACAGGATGACGACGAATACCATCATCTTCCCTATTACTGCACGCGTGTTCAGAGGCGCAATATTAGCAGGAAGAGATTGTGGTTCAGGGACAACTACCCAGGCGCGGAGGAGATTGTTGTCATCGACAACCCCAACGGTATACAAGCCTTTAATCGGTTTGAAGAGGAGGAGCATGTGGAGCGTTATAGAAACCATTTCAGGCTTATCGACCTTACTCGGGATGACGATTTGGGTGTTCCGGCACTATGGGACTAGGCAGACGGTAATTTTAACTACCTACAGAGTAGTTAAAATTATATGCAAAAGTGGGGCATCTCCCATGGGCCCCCTGGAAGAGGGAAAAAGCCTCATCTAGTGGTGGGTTCCAAACCCCTCCTCTATTGACCAGTTTGGCTGTATACTAAAAGCCAGTGAAATATCAAAAAGATGAAAGCATATATAAAAAAAAATCAATTTACAATCAACTACGATATCCAGGTACCCGTACTACACTGTTGTATCAAGGTAGGGTCAGTGACTGGATATTGCTCTACCTGCTTGGAAAATTTTAGGTATCGGGGTGGGGTATACTACGAAGGTTTTGAATACCCTACCGATAACGACCTTTTACACAGGCTAGCGTCAGGCGAAAAAGCATGAGGTACATTTGTAAGAAGCGAGATTGACGAGGATTTAGAGGATGATATTGAACGTCTAGGACTGCATATTGTTCAAAAGGATAGGAACAACTATGGGGCACTCTGCTACCAGGTCATCAAGGATAGGGACTTGAAGCTATCGGATTTGGCTGATATATCAACAATAGGCAATATACTCAACTTTCCGATACCGGATAGACGTCTAGTTGATATTGATTTGGAAAATGAACCTAGTGTCATCAAAGGTATCGTCTATGGGTATCCGTCCTACACCCAACATCCTTTGGACTATGTAAGAGATCCGAATGAAGATGACGAGGATGACGAAATAGATCTGGGTGACCTAGATGAACTCGCGAAAACATTTTACCATTCCTTGATAACATCCGGAGGTACCTGAACATCCTCTGGTACCTGCATGAGTTCCTCCGACACGAAGCTACGATCGGGACCGTCCTTTAAATAATACAAAAGACGACTACCTGCTACTATTTTGTCCAACCTGTAAGTATGTTTGCTGTAAAAGGCGTCAGTTGCGCGTCTTTTAGAGTTAACGTGCTCCTCTCCTGGTTGTAGCAGATACAAGTACAAGCCATCCTCAGGCAAAGGCTTAAACATCCTCGAGTTTAAACGCCTTGTTAGGCTTCATCTCAATCATTGCAGTTTTGCTGCCGTTTAGACTTTTGACGATAGTGTACAGGTGCTTGACCCAAATGGTACTAGGCCCGCCAGAGGCCAACTCCTGTGCATCCTGGGGCTTAAAGAGCCTTTCAGCAAGTACCTTGTTGTACGACTCTACAAAGGCCGTAAATATATGGTGATATTTGGTGGTAGCCCTCTTAATTTCAACTCCCTTATCCTCCAGTAACTTCGTTACATCCGATTTGAATTCGGAGCCATTGTCACATTGTAAAATCTTAGGGTAGTGTAAAGGTCCTGCCCTGTAGATGTTCTTAATCATCCCTGCAACCTCACTAGCCTTTTTGGTACGTAGAGGCCTAGCTACCTTGTACCTTGGGGCCACGACAATACCCGTGAGAATGTACTTGTAGGTGCTTCCATACAGCTTGTCATGGGGCATGTACAGTAAATCAAACTGATGCATCTCGTTAGGACCCGTAACGGTAAAATGGGGGTAATCAATACGTTTAGGGCCCTTGATGTGTCTCAACCACAAGAGTTGACGAGACAGCCAGTGGGTGACTAGTTTTTTGGATAGGCCGCTCTCCCTCGCGAGTAATTTGATGGCCTTTCGTCCAACCCAGAGGTGTTCCGGCATGTAGTAAATTTTACTTAGTTTTTCCGCCTCTTCTTCGGTAACAATATGTTTTGACATGTATATTATACATGTCAAAAAACGCACGTTGTTACAGATACCTGTAGGCTATAAAACCTAGCAGGGACAGTGATCCAAGGATGAAGCTCAATTCCCCATCCTGGTGCTCCTTTGAAGGCGTGTAAAAATCTTTCAATTGTTGGGCTTTCTTGCTCGAAGCGATATAAAATCTGTACATATCATCATCGACTTAAAAAGACTCTTGCCGGCCTTAACTTGCATCTCACGTTGCCTGGTGAACCAATCGAGCTTGGCTTGCCTATCCCGTATCCATTTCGCCTGGGCATCATTGAGCTTTTCCATAGCTTCGTCATGCCTTTTCCGCTCCGCTTCTCCGTGTCCTGAAAATTTGCTAAATAGATAGTTTGTGCCACTAAAGGCCAGGGCGTTTTTTGCCGCCCCTGCAACAAGAACAGCTATCGTTACCATTTTATTCTGAGACGAAACGATTGCCCTTTTACATGTTTTCACTTGCCCACATGGGTTGGGTGTTGGTGTAGTGCAATCTACTAACAACTACATCAAGCGATGGAGCATCCCCATTTTCTCTATAATTGAGGGGGATTTTGTGATCTATATGCCACCCCTTACCGTAATTGTCCCAGCTCATGCCCTCGGCAAACTGGGTCTCAATATGGGCTCGCAGCTTAGCCATATCACACCCGATATACTCCTGAGAAGTAAGCTCCTTGTTTCCCCGTAAAGCTTTGCTGGTTTGGCTGCGTACATTATGGGCGAGATGTCCGGGAAGGTCGCAAATGGGGCATATATTCCTTCGTTTTTTATGATCGCAGAAGATTACACCCCCGCAGTCCTTACGGGTGGATTTCAACCTTTGATGGTCGCAAATCTGGCTGCCCTTACACTCCTTGCACTGGGATCTTATCATACCATGCCCCTCACAGATACCATCACCCCCACAATCCTTGCATTGATACCTCTGCTTTTCATGATGGCACCTTGTACGCTCCCTTGACGCCTTGTTATCATCGAGGCATTTAATGCACTGTTTTGTCGTTTGACCATTACGTTTGATCCTAAAATTGTCCTAATCTCGAGCAGCTCTTAGTTCCTTCCATATTGATTTGTATTTGCCCCTGGGACAAATACAAATTGTGGTCTACTCCACGGAATGAAACCGTATTTATTCCGACTGTTTGCCCTTCTTGCATTCCTTGCAGCGATACCTTAATTTCCCATGGGGGCATATTTGACTTCCTCCACACTCCTTACAGGTGGATCTCTGCCTTTGATGGGGGCAGATTTGACTTTCCCCACAGTCCTTGCATATTGATCTCTGCCTACCATGCTGGCAGATTTTACTACCCTTGCACCCCTTACACTGGGATCTTATCTTTTCATGTTTACAAAACTGACTGCCCCTGCATTCCTTGCAGAGAGCCCTCTGTTTTTCATGGGGGCATCTGTTACGTTCCCATGACGCCTTCTTTTTATCCAGGCATTTGATGCATGTCTTTGTAGTTTGACCATTTTTCACCACCTTGAATGCATCCGGTAAAAGACTCTTTTTACAATTTGGGCAGCTCCTGGTTTCCTTGCAGTGATGCCTCAATTTCTCATGCTTACAAATTTGACTACCCTTACATTCCTTGGAGCGATACTTTAATTTCCCATGGGGGCATATTTGACTTCCTCCACACTCTTTACAGTTGGATCTCTGCCTTTGATGGGGGCAGATACCACTTCCTCCACACTCCGTACAGGTGGATCTCTGCCTACCATGGGGGCACTTTGTACGCTCCTTTGATGCCCTCTTAATATCGAGGCATTTGATGCACATTTTTGTCAATTGGCCCTTTCCCTTGATCCTAAAATTGTCCAAAGAAAGATAGTGCTTACATCTCGAGCAGCTCTTGGTTCCTTCCATCTTGATTTGTATTTGCCTCCTAAGGGCAAATACAAATTTTGGTCTATCAGTACTCAACGCTATGGAATCTACCGTCTAGGATGTTCAGTTGGGCGTCCATTAGCAAATAGACATAGCACCGTATATCCCCAGTTCCGTTGGCTTTCTTGGTTATATGGAGGGTAATGCCATCACTCAGACGTTGCAGGGGTCTTCCCGAACCATGTAGGATATGATCAGGAGAGGTTCGGAAATCCATGAATAGACAATATCTTTCATTGAAGAATTGCCCAATCGTTACCTCCGAGTCGTGGCCTCCTAGGATATTTACAGCCCCCTCAAAATGATCCTTACCAAGCATGGCATGCGAAAACAGTTCGTTGGGTTCGCCCTCCACAGTGATCGAGATCTTCTCAATTTTTGGGTTATAAAGGCTTCGTTTTTACCAGCATAGGGCTTCACTGTTACAGGGTCCACGAAGAGTAGCAAGACGGCCTTTAGACTCTTGGCGGGGGTATCGATTTGAAGGTTGTAACTCGTGTCAGCTTTTTTGAGGGTCACTACCTTGCTACGGAGTATCCGTTCATAGGGTACTTTGTCAAACTCCAATGAAATATTGATGATCTTGTGCGCGGCGTCGGCTGCCTTGGCCGCGGTAGATCCCACGGCTGCCGTACCTGCATCTTTGATCACGTCGCTGTATGATGCGAAATGTAGGACAAACTGCAATCTGTCATGGAGCCCTGCCTGGTAAAACGGCAGGTCTCTCGTCAATTCAAACATCTTACCAAGGGGGACGCAAAATGTATCACCATACGCCGCGGCGATGGCTTTCTCCTCGTCGGTACCTACATGGTCAGTGGCCTTTACCTGTAGGGCCCTGATGGTACCGTCATTAGGGTTAATACCCTCTAGAATTAAGCTTTTTTCCCGATCGAATTTGGGCAGCCACAAGTCTCTGTACACTGCCAGGGTATTGTAGTTGCTGATATTCTGTACCTCATTACCATTTAGGGTGATGCGTAGATTTCGCACCAGACTTTTGCCTATGTTGCTGACTAGGGTACGCTTGGTGTTAGTCCCTGTAAGTACCAGGTCAAATAGTAGCCTGATGCTACCCGGAAATATGACATCATTCTGTCCTAGGTTGGGTATATCAACATAGAGGTCCTCATTCTGGTTGATTGTACTGGGTACGTGACTCACCTTGACGCGCTGCCGCCTTCCCTTAATACCAAAAAGCTGCCTCGCCTCTGCGTAGGGGTCTAGTATAGTTCCAAATACACTCATGTTTATTATATAAGGAAAATCTTTAATAAAATGCCAACTAACCCAGTATTTGAACACGATCTTCCGGATGAGGGCGGGAGGGATGATAAACCCGATGATACTACGTCAAAACTCCCCGGAACGCCAAAACTCCCATCAACACCGGGGCCTTCAACCCAAGGAGAACAACAAGGTGCTCCAGGGAATCTCCTTTCGGACCAGAGGAAAAAATTGCTAGAGAATGGGGTCAACGACCTCTACAAACGTTTTGAGGAGAGGCTGGGGAAGCCTATTGCGAGTTTAGGCTGGAGGGGAAACGTCTTTTTTTCAACGATATAGAGCTTACAGCATTAATTACAAAATATAAGGGTGGGTTGCGAGCTACCGGGGAGATGATCAAGAGATTGAAGGCAGATCTCGTGCGGGCCCTAGGCTTTCCCGACTATGTTACTACACCCAACAGGGGCAAGGCAGCGGCCCAGGCACTTGGGCAAAAGGTTGATGACATTGTGAGGAAGGATATGGCCGATGATATCATTTCGATGGAATCGATAGAGGAATTTGTGGATGCCACGGAAAACTTTATGGAGGAAACTTCATTTGGTGGCACTGATGAAATCACTGAACGTGAAAGAAGGGGCCTTAACCTCGAACTTCAAACTATAAGGGGTAACCTGAAAAGCCTGGCAAATAAGATCATTTCGTTTAATAGCGAGATTGAAGGGTAAGATAAAAAAATTTGAGAAGCAGAAAGCCGGGGCAGCCTAGGGTAAGGTGAATGAACTCGATGGGAAAATCAAGGAGCTTGAGGATAAGATTGAAAAATTGAATGATAAGAAAAAGGCTACGCAAGATGCACATGGCTTACTTTTCGCAGAAATTTACGGCCAGCTGAAGACCATCAAGGAAACGTTGATGAAAATTGCCGGAGATGACACGTCTTTGCTCGAGAAGCTAAAGATCCTCTTCAAAGAGCAAGGGATCACTATAGCGAGCATAGTCTCCGCTATTGGTCTATTAATAAGCACCATCGTACTTGCAGCTACGGGAGGGGGTGCCGCAGTGGGTGCTGCAGGAGGAAGTGCTGCAGGGAAAGGGCTTGTAGAGAAGCAGCTTGAAAGGCTCGGAAAGTTCCTGAAATACCTAGCAGGTAAGGCAGGTGTTGCATTGCCAGGGATTATGGGTACCATAGTCTCGTTCTTTTTTAGGGTAGCGGCAACCGTTGTTAAATACGCAGCCAAGCATCTGTACATGGCCATCGCGGCCGCTGCCGGGTTTGCCGTGTTCTATGTTAGGGGGGTCTAATATGAACTATTTTTTTAGCCATATGTAGGCAATAATGATTCCTACCCCTGTCGTGATTAATGCAGCCTTCGTATCCTCGTGCTGATTTTGTGGGGGTTGTTCGGGAGGATGTATAGGAGGTGCGGTATGTTTGGGGGGTAGGATATCTGCCACATGTCTGATGGTATGCTCGGTATGTCTAAGGGGTATGGTATGTATAGGTGTTTTGGTAATATGCTTGGGGGGTGTAGTATGCATGGGAGGCATAGTTTGCTTGGGAGGTGTACTATGCATAGGGGGCGTAGCATGCCTCGCAATAGGTTTGTTATTCACATCAACCTGTGCGCCCACATTTACATTGGCGGGTGCGATCTAAATATTGTTGTTATACCCCTCAATCTTACCTATACGTAGGTTCATGTCCGAGGGCAACATGTACACGCTGGGTATAACGGCAAAATTCACTGGTGTTCTAGCATATTGCAACACCTTCTGGAATTCCGTGATATCATGCCCCACATTCTCTTGGCGTTGTACCATGGCTTCAAATTTCTGCATTAAAATCTGTCTTGCTGTGTAGTTGTCCGCACCGGACCCGAGTAAGGATGCCTTGGCCCCTGCCTGCGACCCATGTAATAGGACCACATAAACCCTTATACTCTCACTTAGCTTGGTCAGACCTTCCGACGTCAAGCCTTGACTTGTAGGGATTATGAACTTGGCCCCCCATCAACTTGAGGCCACCATCTCCCGTTTGTCAACGAGGCACCCACTGCCTTGAACTTGTACATACTATTGGGATCCGCACCGTATTCTCTACATATCTGGGAATACCCAGAGGTTGAATAGGGGTTCTTATACTGTGAAAAACCATCGTCATATGGCATGGGTACTTTCATCCTTGCTAGTATGCGACGCATATGGTAGTAGACATGGAATTTAAAAATGGAGTTGACAAGGGGTACGGAGCCCGTTAGGTGCTTGGCGGAGATGCCTAATGCCGTGTTTGCGCAATGGGTAGCGAAATTAACCTGGATATTGCAGTAGTCCAGGGCTTGTCCTTTTGTCCATCCCTGAATCACAGGGTCATTCAGATAAGTTGTCGTAGCTTTGATAGGGTATTTGGTAAACTCGGGGAATGCCACAGAAATATGCGACTCGTCGTCGATACATACAGGTCCTGATGCTCTAGGCTTGTTACACCAAGAGGCCATTCACCCCTGTTTGAATTGTACTTTGCTTTACGGTTGTATGAATATATGTTCATCTTTGTTTTAAAACAAAGATGAAACAACTGTATATTACTGATATCCATAAACCTACAATATTTGAGGACTACCTAGGACAGGACACTAGAATTGCCTTGAAATCGATAAGGATCAGGCCCGTATGGCTGAACCTTTACAGCGATAATGAGCTCGTCATACGTAAGATGGGGCTTGATCAGAGAGAAATTAGGATCGAAATTATGAACGGTCTATACAGGATCGAGGACTTGGCGGCTATCGTGAACAGTCAGGCACAGTACAGGATAAAAATTTTGTCCTGAAAAATGGACTCTGTAGGCTCCGTGTCACTGACGGGTACACGGTGGTGATTCATGGACAACTGCAGGAGCTCTTGGGCCTACCCTATGATCCTAGTAAAAAATATTATATGAAGGGTGATTATGATGCTTTCTATAAGACCGACGTCTACATTCGGCTACGACTCATTTGCCCTCAGCTGGACGAATGTGATGCCCTGCTGGATGGCAAAAAGTCTAAAATTCTCGCTTTGTTACCCACTAAGGAAAACGCTTGGGGAGACATGCTTACATGGAGTTTTGATACCCCAATTTACATGCCTTTGAAGGGGTCCACAGATCGTTTGGAGTTTATGCTGACAGATGAATTCCACCACGACAAAAACGTTTCGTTCACTGGGATAACGATGTGCCTTCTCATAGAATAAATAAAATGGCCGATATAACTAAGCTGTACCCAAATTTACCAAGTGCACCTGCACAAAGCGCGGATATGCCGGAGGAAGGCCAGGTCTATAGGCTTAAAAAGATCGAAGAAATTGAACAGTACCTGAGAAGGGAAATTAAAGAGTGGGATAAGCTCTCGAAGAATTTTAAGATGCACGCCACCTTGGTCCGCTACTGCGACCACGGACTGCTTGGTATTACTATAGTAACGTCGGGTGTCGGAATCGGGGCGTTGGCCTCGGGACTTGGTGTTCCAATCTGTATCGCGATGGGGGGTATTACGATTGCAGTGGGAGTTGGGCAGGCAGGTCTGAGAAACGCCGGGAGGAGGCTGGGTGTGAAGGCTAAGAAACATGAGGCAATTAGGCTACTTGTGGAAACAAAATTAAACTCTATTGTTGATCTTATATCAAAGGCTATTTGTTGACTCCATTAATGAACGAGAACGTGCCCAGCTAGTTGCGAAGGGCAGAGAAGAGGGTAGAAGTGACGTTTTAAAAAAACTTCAGTCTGTACAGTATGCCAGCGGTATCTAGATTCCCCACCTGTTTACAAGCCCTAATTTTTTATATTTAATAGGTCTCGTAGGCCTATTAAATATATGGTTTTTTAATCCTCATTCAGCAGAAATTCCTTTTTGAAGTCCCTATACCGACATTCTGTAATATGTACCTGGGGGTAGTAGTTTTTGCCTTGCACATATACTGATGAAATAGCCAGAATGGCACTGGCCTGGCACGGCTCATCATAGGGTACTGGCATACCATGGAATTTAGTAGTGATCACATCTTTATAGTACTTGAGTTTAGCGTTCAAGTAGCGGTCCTTTTTCACGGGCCCTGTCATCAATTGCTCAGAAATCAACTCTTCTATTTTGCTCCATATTTGACGATACTTTGCAACCCAGTCGGGGTACTCTTCAAAATCAAGACTCATCGCTGGTACGGCATTGGCATTGTACCGGGTCACTCCATTCGGGAACCAGATTTTGGGCGTCTTTACTCTGAGTGCTACCACGAGGTCTATTGTATGGTACCCTATGATTAACTATATATATAAGTATATATATAATAAAAACAAAGATACAACACTGGGTATGCGAAAAATTGATTCCTGTAAACCCCAATAGACAAGTCCTGTTTGTACCATCAGCACATCATATTACTGCAATTTTAAGTAACAAATTTGCAAATGAGAAAAAAATATCATTTATGAAAGACAAGGAATTTATAAAAAGTAGCAGCTTGGATGTGATCTCAAAAATCTTCACAAACATATCGGAATAGAAGTAACATCGTATAAAAAGAGCACAATCCATGGAATTTTTAGGAGTTATTCTTGATGAAAATCTTACTTGGAGAGAACATATAAATATTTTAGAAGAAAAGGTCGCAAAGAATATTGGCATCCTATTTAAAGCAAAATTTGTTCTAGATCAGAATTGTTTAAAAAACATATATTCCTCTTTCATTCACTGCTATCTAAATTATGCAAATATTGCGTGGTGCAGCGCCAACGCTACAAAATTGACAAAATTACAAAATAAACAAAAACATGCAATCAGAATTATTTTAAATGTTGACAGGTACACTCACTCCAGAGAGTTATTAAAAAAGCTCAATGTACTGAATATATACCAACTAAACATTTATCAAACTCTTATTTTTATGTTTAAGCTTGAAAGAGTATTTAATAACAATTAATTGTTAATTTAACAATTAACAGTTTTTTTCAACCTAGGATTAATTATCTAATCACAAAGTTCTCTATAACTAGCAGAGGACCTAAATTGTGGAATACATTTCTTGGTAACGACATGAAAACTATTACATCACTTAACGAATTCAAACATAAACTATTGACTACTGACAATCTATATTTATTTTAGAACACACGACAGTTACAACGTACGACACATATAACACAACTCCTCATCATCTTCAATGCTAACCTTTTATATAGGTTGGGGGCTTGGTGATAAGGCTATTATAGCCTTATATGCAATATAATGCATATAATATATTATGCAATCAATATGTTTTAAGCTCCAAAATGATATTAAATCAATGTAAAACCATAGTTGAAAGACTAAGATAAGGACTAAATACATACATTAAAATCCACGACAAGTAACCAACAGTAACCATCCAACATCCAATCCAACACATGTGAGATAAGACTCATAATGGCAGAAAAAATCAGTCAAACTTTTGTACGGAAAGCGAAATATGCGCCTTTTGCACAAAAATGAATAAACGGCGCGCCATTAAACAACTTTTCGTTCCTGAGGTTTCGTTTCCAAACACTAGCCACCTAAGGTGTGAGTCGGTAACTTGTACAAGAATATGAAATACGTTTATCTTAAGCTAGACTTAACTACACTATAATAAATACAACATTATGAGCACTAGATCTTAAGACATTCTTTTAAAAATCAATGTCAACCCGCTTTATAAGTAAAATTTTTACCGCCTCGGCTAGTTTCTCATGTAATCTCGCACATGAATTGGCTCCGTGTAAAATATTCACCAATGTGTTCATTTTTTAATCCGAAACGAAGAAAGGCTAAACCCAACACACATTCCTGCGGATTGTGTGAAAAAGCTCTGTGGGAACTGTTTTGTTCCTTGGATTTAAGTTAGCAAACCATTGGTAAACCAAATACTCATGGATAAGTTTACATTTAATTTGCTGGTTTGTAATAATAATAAGTACATTTTTTCAACCTGAGAACAATATATATATATATAGATCATGTCCTGGGTTGACTTTTTCCATAAAATATTAATTTTTTTTAATCGAGTTGACCTGTCCAATGTTTTGTGAAACATTTTTGTGATCGGGATGCCATAAAGAAGACAAGAGTTAATGCTTGCGATTAAAAGGTGTTTTTATAAAAAATTAAAGTTTTGAATAATTTTTACAGTAATGTAAAGTATATATCAAACAAACATGTCACATGGAAAAAAACACAATCTCGACTCGTCTTGTTTTGTAGAAGTTATATCTGCAAATTTTGTGGAACATAATTTTGCAAAAAGGGTCAAAATCACAAAAAAGTTATTCATAAAACTTTAGTATTATGTAAGAGCACAAATTTTTGTGAAACACAAAAGATTTGAAGAATTTCTACTTTTGCGGATGATAAAGCAATGCAATATACAATGTATACACTTTTGTAAAAAAAGGAAAATAAAGAAAACATTGAAGACATAAACTTTTATATTTTTTTAACGAATCCATCAATAAAATCCTTAAATCAGACCCAAAAAAATGGCTATATCCTAAAATCAAAAGCTATTTGCCGATATTTTCTGATTTCGTCATTTTTTTTACTTTTTTATTAAAGTTTTGCTCTCTGTGTGTGGCACTGAAAGTTAGCTACCTAAAGAATAGTCAAATGCTAACAGTGAATATTGTTAAAATAGAGAGCCGAATTATGTTCTTGGTAGATATATAATGGCCCCTAATATCTGCTTTAAAGTCAGTCAACAAAAAATCAAAGGGAGCATACTTCGATTCTTCCCACCGCCATGTTTGTTTACATTTAAATGCTAAATACAATCAATCGCGGAAAAACATAGATCTCTAATAATAGACTAATTAGAATCCATCACATATAATACGTTTAAACATGTGACTAAGTCAGCAATTCGCAACAGTAATATTAACGTAAGCAAATATAGTAAGAATCCAAAGATCGGTGTTTGTATGTAAGAGTGTGTAGGAAATAGCTATTACTTAGGACGTCTTATTTGTATAAACATATATTTTAATGTCATTTTGATTAATAATATGACAATGTACAATAACATTTATTAGCATATAATACTCAACAACTAGGGGCTTGGTGATAAGGCTCAATGCCTTCTACTTGCTCCTGCCATTTTATTGTGAACAATTAGCGCATATGTAACTTTTTATTATAAGCGAAATATATATATAAATATCTATCTATCACCAGACGGGTTCAGAACTTTTTTCGAGGTTTTAATCTCGAAGAGCCCTGGGGACGAGAATGCTCCTTAACAATTCATCAAACATTCTACATATTATCTCGGCTAGCGTTTTATATTCCATACTGTAAACGAATTTAAACTTCTGGTATTATTCTTTTTATACGGATGCTGACGTCATTTAGAATATATCCATGAATGTACAATGAACTACACAAAAAAAATGTGGATTAACAATAATAACGTTGTTATAAAAATGCAAGTTATTATCAAGATGAAAAAAAATCACTCGCATTTAATTCACCTACAGTATAGAATACTCAGATGTTTTTAACGGCCGTTCTTCCGATTGTTAAATCTTACTACTTAGCCTGGTTGCCTCCAGTTTGTTAGAAGTTCCAGCCTAACCCCAATATTTATACAACTTCGTACACGCGCAAGACCTTTTTTATTCCATCAGATCTTTTTATGGCGTTAAATTTCTAAAAACCTAATTTAGGTCTACATATAAGCCATTTTTGTTTTTAGCGTTAGAACTTAAAACTTAGAAATATTATATAAGGCCAAACGATACTTAAATTTCCATTGCTTAAAAGACCTTTATTTTTCTTTCATACACAGTTTATGAAGTACAAAAAACTTTATTAAAATCTAGCACATTTTCCATTAGACATAGGGGACCATACCTTTAGAATACTTGTTTACCTCATGCAATAAAGCAAACAAATTATTAACGACAGAACTTAAGACATTGATAAATATTTTTAGATACACACTCGTATATAGACACCTTTGTAGATTATACCAGTCATTTCTTTAGTCAATTAGAATATTTCCTTACTATATTATATTTGATATCTATAACGGCAAAATATATTTACCTATCTAAAAAAAATCGTAGGACCCGAGTTACAAATCTCGCTTGCGGACAAAGGGGACTGGTTCCCACGCCGCAACCATTATACATTGATGGTAAATTATCAATGTGCGGTAAAAGCTTCAGTGGGGCAGATGTTAAAGACGCATGTCTTTCCTTTTGTTTTCAAAAAAGCAGTACAAAGCAGTACAAAGCAGTACAGTGCAGTACAAAGCAGTACAAAGCAGTACAAAGCAGTACAAAGCAGTACAAAGCAGTACAAAGATCATGGTGAACCTTTTAACACGTTGAACAAAATTTATTTTAGCGAATACCCTTGCATCAACGCAAATTTCTCACATATACTGACGACTGTGTTGGTTTTCACGTTGTGTGTTTTGATATATGTGGATGGTTACATCACAAGGCTTCCATGCAAGTACAATGGCAACTTCTCTGATATCCAATATAACAGGTACTCCCCAGGGAATGTTATTAAATCGATCCAAACAATAAACAGAGACAATTGTATGATTGAATGTGTGGGAGAATCATTGTGCAAAGCGTGTAATTACCATGGCTCAACTCAACTATGTGATATTCTATCTTCTGATGTTGCAGCAACTTCATCAAAAACTGGTTCGATTTATATGCGAACGAATAATAAAAACAGAAATGTAAGTCTTTTCGCTGTTGATAAATCTGTGAATAAAACGTCTCTAATATTTAAAACCATATAAAGCGATATAAGACTTCTTTTTAAATTTAAAATCTTAACTATCGCAATATTGTTTCGGGGGCTACCTATCACACGTCAGTCTAGTCAAATAAAGCACTGCCAACAACATACAAGGAGCCATTCAATAATTACGTAACATCCAAATTCGCCCTTTTTACCACCACCCCCTCCCCCACATCCCTTCCCTTCCCCGCATCGCAACAAATCTAGTATCACCCACCCCTTGTTGAGTAATATTTCGAATCTTAAGTGAGGGGGGGGGAGTGGGTGGCACTTGTTAACTAGAGTCTCTAGACTAGATCACGAGCAAAAGTAATTTAAGGTTGTTTAAAGGAACTTTTGCTTCTCCAAATAGTCAAAATAGTTTTGTAATTTTCTACTTATGTATGTGAAATGATTTCCAAAATAGATGTCGCAAAAAATAAGAGAAATTTAAAGCTTTAAAATAACCTTGGTGATTGGTTGAGTATTAGATACGAGAAATTATATATTTCCAAAAAAAACCAAACAAATTCTCTGTTACATAACAAAAGAGCTCTAAATTTTTATTAAGACGAATATGACGAAAGCTTTTATAACCGAAAAAGATTTATAAAAACCAAATGTCGGCGTATAAACAGGACTCCTCGGAACTTCGGTACAAATATTCTTTCCCTTGCTCTTCATCGTCTGTTTCCATACATCTTAAATCATCTCTTTAGAGAGGACCACTTTGTAAAAGTCTCAACCCATGTGCTGAATCAAAAATGTGCGATGACGCTTGCAATGATGATGGATATATATGTGGTTAGGTTTGCTGTTCTTCTTACCTTTATATTAGATTAATTTTTTCAACATACACAAAATAAAAATCACTTCTCTTGCTAGACTCCCAATGCGTGTCACTCACTACGCAGACCCTTAAAGTTGTTATTTTTAACGGGGAGGACAAAGAGGAGGGCATTAAAAAGGCTGGAGTTTATCTTGATAGGCGTCATTTTAAAATTGGGTCACTGGAGTTTCACAACGTAATTTCACAACTTTTATTTTGCATGATAAAAACCTCAAGAAATATTTATAAACATTTACAAGACAACGATGCCTTGGGGAGCTTACATATTTCACAATTACCCTATTCAGTCAAGGATTTCTTTGACATATTTTGACCTGGATGGGGTGGGCTGATTCCTCCCAACCGTCTTTATTACTGCCTAGCTATATGCTTTTTTAAATGAAATAAAAATTGGCACAGTCACTGTTATAAAATAGGACCTTCCTGATTTTATCATAATCCTAATGGGAGTTAATATATTTTACTGATTTGAGGATTTTAATGATGGTATTTTATAAATATTAATAGATTAAAAAGTAGGAACAACTAGGCTAGCCAACAATATTACTATCTAGTAATCAGTAAGAAAAAAATGTTGGCACATGAGTACTAATTTTGAAGTCCGTCGACACATGTAGTAATATCGGCTCTTTTTATATTAGATTTGTACAATTTGAACTTGTCAATGTTCACGGCGGACATAGGATTTAAGGATATTTGGTTAAATTTTGATGACGTCAGCATGACCCTTTTTCTTGATATTTCTGCACTTCGTAACTATGCCATGCTTAAAAGATGCGACTAGTACATTTTAAACGATGTTTAGCACGCCCTCGCATATACATACGTTGCACTCTCCCAGCCTATCGAATTCGGAGTATTGGACACTTAACGGTTTCTGCCATCTTTGGAAACTGCCTTAAATTGCCGTTTTGTCAATTTTTTTCTTACTGATGGTAGATGGCAATATTATTACATAACTACCAATATTACCTAGCTATTTATGACTATAACAAGTCCCGTAGTCAAAAGTTAGCAGGTACAAACAATTTGTAAAGCCAGTAGCGTGGTACATTGGTCTAACGTCTAAGGAAAACAAATAAATATCGAAACAAATGGGCCTTATATCGCCTATCTTTCCCTTTACAATAAAATTGATTTCTTGAAACTTACTTGTTTGTCAGACAGATCGTGATGACATGGACTTAAAAACAACAATTGAAACGTGTCTTAATCTTTCATTAATACCTTTTTCGTCACTTCATATGTATTTTTATTTTTATTTGTGTATTTTGCCACATGTATCATTTTCTAAATCTTTATTACGGCCCACGATGGAAATCTATAACAAGGAAATATGTTTTTTCTAGTGACGTTGCAGAATGTTGCTTCTCAAGGGATAGTATCCTTATCTACAACTAGATATCCTGGCCGATATGCTATAGACGGAGACATCAGCAGCACTCACTTTGCATCAACGGAATCGAAAAAGGCAGTTTGGATAAGACTTGACCTGCAAAGTACATACCATGTCTTATATGTTATAGTTTGGCGACATCACATTTATTCAAATGTAAATCTAAGAATTGGTATGTCTGAAGATCCTCCTAATAACCCGATAGTAGGCAAAGTATCAGGAAGTGGAGGAAATGGTTTATCGTACTTTTGTACAAGTGATAAAAAGTTTCTCAAAGCAAGATATATTGTGCTTGAAAAGGTGCACATTTCTAAACGAAGGATTCAAATTCGAGAAATCATAGTGTATGGCCACAAAGCTTAACAGATTACTTTCCCCGCATGTCGCTTTTGATGTTTGTCTGTTTGACAAAAACTAAAAGGGTAAGAAGCCAACCTTGAAGGTCTTTAAACCAGTGCCATAAAGACGACTATTTTGATTTGAGTAAAAATTTAAAGATGATCACAAAAACAAAATACAACTGGAGAAAAAAGATAACTTACTTTATTGTGACAGTGAAGACATTTATTTTTATCTATAATCACACGATGACCTATTTTTTCTTGTTTGGCGCTTCTTCTACAGTGCAAATTATATCGTAATTGCACTGTGCGGAGTGCAATTATTTCTTAATTGCACTCTAGAATCTTAACTGCACTCTTGGAGCGCCGAAAATTTAAATATTTATTTTCTCGCGTTTTATGATAAGTCAAAAAAAGATATCTTTACAATGAATCGAACTAATTATAAATCGGGTAATAAAAAAATCAAAACATTGAAATTGACATCCTGTGCCACTCTTACAAAAATAGTTCATTGTGTGATTAGCTCGTAATCGAACGTTTACTCGTGCAATTGGAAATAGTCAAACTCGTATTTTTTTTGCTTTTTAAATTTATCCTCGTCCTAACGGACTCGGAAAATTAAAAGCAAAAAAAAATACTCGTTCGATTATTTCCTAATTGCACTCGTAAACGTGCGATTACATATATGACCTGCATTTAATGAAAGAAATGAAAACAGCCGTGAAAGCTTGCCGATGCTTTGACAATGACAACGAAACACATAATTTCAATATCAAGATTTAATACAACATCCGTCGCCCACAGAGAAAACTTTGATCTTTGTTGAAATAGTCACAGTCCACAAAGAGTTTAAACATCGCCTTCCGAATACCACTGATCACAAGTTACAATACGTACTAAAAGGTTGTCATATTTTCTGTCTCATTCTTCGGTTCTATCACTGCTTCGGGCAATTAGTGAACTTAGTGAATCTCTCTGACTAGTTTCTCTGGGCATTATGCAAATTATTTAATGTTTTGATTACCTAGCTACCGCACGATACAATGATTTTTTTATTTTTTTTTTATTTGATAGTTGTTATTGTAAAAAAAATATTACTGTTGCCCGATTTGGAAAGGAAAAAATCAATGGTTGTATTTTTTTATTTTGAAAAAAGCTTTCGTCATCCCCCGAAATAGATTTGCGTCAGAATTACTTATCTTTGCTCTCAGCCAAAATCAATTAAATTTATTTCCCGCTAAGAATTTTCCCCTAGGGGGTTGGAAACGATCATCGGGCTAGATTGAACAGACATTGTTTTCCGTATTTTGGAAAATGTTTTTTAGGCACTTAGTTTAGTGACAATGAATGTATACGATTCACAATAATTATAATATATTTGCTACGTCATAATGTTGGGAAAAAATTTTCTGACATTATTCTCTTCGTTTAAAGTACCTTTGAACGAACTAACTTTCGCGGTTTTTTAGCGATTCGGGTATAAAAATTTGGGTGTAAATAAAAATTAAAGAAATGCCAGAGGTAGAAATCGCTTGGTTGGAACTTGGAGGAAAGAATACGGTTGGAAAGACTTTACAATCACTCTACATTTAAATCTTTAAAAAAAATAGTACCCGCGAAAATTAACATACATTTATTTGATATTTTGTGTTATTTTACCTTTACGACCAGTTTTATTTATTGTACAGTAGAATTCGTGAAATCAGAACTGTTATAACTCTAAATGTTATCCAAATCGAAATCAGTCTTCTTCAGAGTAAACATCTTGTATTTCAAAAACTCGTTTATAGTACATCGTAATGCTTATTCAGTAACAGTTCGACTCGAGTGAGTTCTGCTGTTACATTAATTGCAAAATTTTGTTCGTATTTATTCTCTGAATCTACTGCTACATGTGTTGATTCCTTTTATTATGTTGATCATGACGATCGGTTGGTGGTGCTTGCGTCTAACAAATCAACAAGAAGTAATTAGCTACTTTAGTCCGGTATTTTTCTGTTATGTTTCAATAATCGAATCAATCAATCGTTTAAATGCTAAAGACATAATACAGGTTAATTTTTATATTATTGATTGCTGTTTTTTTTTAAGTTATCCTTTATAACATTTATGTCCAAATTTTTGCTTACATTTAAAAATTCGTAATTACTATGCAACTGTTGTAGAACACCCTACATAAATTTGTAGCGCAGTATCTCTTGCGTCGCTATGTTTTACAATATTTGCTTCCAATAAAAAAATCAGACCATTAACTGGTGTGCATCAGTGGTTTAACAATTCTAATCTCAAAATGTTGCATAAACTTCATTTTAAATTCCTCAACTATAATATCCAATATGCAACTACCCTTCAAACAATTCTACTTCACTTCAATTGCGAAAAACAATTACCCGCGAAATTTATGACAAACTATCATCCGCTAAAATTAATACTTGTTAAATGTAATTTTTAAACTCGTGAAATCAAGTACCCGCGGTAATTATTACTATTTAGTTTTCATGCAAAAAATTTGTAGAATTACAATTGCACATTTTTATCGACAGGTGAAATATTTCTATGTTTATGACTTATGGCTGAGTGCAAAAACATGATTTGTTTTATTTTGGACAAGCATGTTCGAAAAGTAGAATTTGGCAGCTAACATTTTAAACTGACATATTTTGGTACGACGATGATGCCCATACAAAATGAAATGTCATTTAGAAGAATTGATCTTTAACAAGACTAAATTCATTGTTTTTTTACGTATGCTTAAGTTTTTAAATACTCTATTTTATGAGATAGCCTGGAACCGAATTAGTGGGTTTTACAACATGGAAAGGACAGGGACGGTTTGGGTAATATATAAATTATGACAAATAGAAACCTTTTTTGTTACAGCACAGTAAAAAATTCAATGTAGCTACATTGAATTTTTTTGCTCTTTAAACGTACTATTGTTTGAGGCACTGACATTTTAACGAATTTTGTAAATTTTAGGCAAAACCACGTAACATAAAATACACGAAAAAGGCTCGTTCTTGTTATTCAAATTAGCGCGGGAAAAAATGCGGGATTATTTAATAACTATCTCAAGCTCAAATTTGCCATTTACAACAACAATCTGCTCGTGTTTTTCCACCTCAACAAATCTCATTCTGTTGCGTTTCGTGTCTCTAACGAAATAGGGTGATCCAAGTAAAACAAAATAAGTCGAATATATCGTTTCTTTCTTGAATTGCTCAAATAACACAATATTCCCAGGTTCACAAAATTACTAAAAATAAGCCCAAACCACAAAGGTATCAATATCACTAATAACACGTGTTGATAAGACTTCACTCCACATCTGTCCGCCTACGCCCAATCTACACACCAGTTGTGTGACTGTGCGCATGTGTACAGAAACAAGCCAATGGCGAACGCACACAGGGGAAAGCCACACAGAGAAAACCCCCAAGAGCTGTGAGGGGAAAGCCACTAGAAAGACTACAAACACAACAATTCCATGTCAAGTATCCTAAGATCGCTTTCGGTACTTTATGGGTAAGTTTATTTCCGAAGATTTCTTTTCATACAGCTGTTTCAAAATATAAGTAACAAACATAAAAAATGGCAGATATTCCCGGAGTCAGTATACCTACAATCCCCGAATAAATATATTGAGGCTGCTTTTGTCCAACACCCCGGCCCTGATCTCCTAATTCAGTGATGTTCCAACGCGAGTCTTCATAGAGCCTCAACTTTGGTATGGGTGGGGGAGGCGGGTATGGGTGGGGGAGGCGGGTTTAAGTGAGGTTTAGAACTTCTAAAATGTCATTGAAAATAGTTTTTTAAAGGAGTCTCGTTTTATTGGGTGATTGTAGTCCCCTCTGCGTTTCAACATTATCTACCTTCCTTGTTTGTTGGTTTGTTATCCTCCTTCTCGTTAAGAAAGCATACTGATAGTTATTTTAATTTTTTCTCCGTTGTCCGCCGACATGGTTAGGTTTGAATGCCAGCCGCAACAAGTGATAGCAAATTCTTTATAAATAAAATTTTTACCGCCTCGGCTAGTTTCTCATGTAATCTCGCACATGAATTGGCTCCGTCTAAATTATTCACCAATGTGTTCATTTTTTAATCCGAGACGAAGAAAGGTTAAACCAAACACACATTCCTGCGGATTGTGTGAAAAAGCTCTGTGGGAACGTTTTGTTCCTTGGATTTAAGTTAGCAAACCATTGGTAAACCAAATACTCATGGATAAGTTTACATTTAATTTGCTGTTTGTAATAATAATAAGTACATTTTTTCAACCTGAAAACAATATATATATATATAGATCATTTCCTGGGTTGACTTTTGCCATAAAATATTAATTTTTTTTAATCGAGTTGACCTGCCATGTCCGATGTTTTGTGAAACATTTTTGTTGATCGGGATGCCATAAAGGTGTTTTTATAAAAAATTAAAGTTTTGAATATTTTTCAAAAGAAAAATGATGACAGGAAAATGTTCATTTTTATTTATTAATTTTTACAGTAATGTAAAGTATATATCAAACAAACATGTCACGGAATAAACACAATCTCGACTCGTCTTTGTTTGTAGAATTTATATCTGCAAATTTTGTGGGACATAATTTTGCAAAAAGGGTCAAAATTACAAAAAAGCTATCATAATAACTTTAGTATTATGTAAGAGCACAAATTTTTGTGAAACACAAAAGATTTGAAGAATTTCTACTTTTGCGGATGATAAAGTAATGCAATATACAATGTATACACTTTTGCAGAAAAAGGAATATAAAGAAAACATTGAAGACATAAACTTTTATATTTTTTTAACGAATCCATCAATAAAATCCTTAAATCAGACCCAAAAAAATGGCTATATCCTAAAATCAAAAGCTATTTGCCGATATTTTCTGATTTCGTCATTTTTTTTTACTTTTTTATTAAAGTTTTGCTCTCTGTGTGTGGCACTGAAAGTTAGCTACCTAAAGAATAGTCAAATGCTAACAGTGAATATTGTTAAAATAGAGAGCCGAATTATGTTCTTGGTAGATATATTATGGCCCCTAATATCTGCTTTAAAGTCAGTCAACAAAAAATCAAAGGGAGCATACTTCGATTCTTCCCACCCCGCCATGTTTGTTTACATTTAAATGCTAAATATAATCAATCGCGGAAAAACATAGATCTCTAATAATAGACTAATTAGAATCCATCACATATAATACGTTTAAACATGTGACTAAGTCAGCAATTCGCAACAGTAATATTAACGTAAGCAAATATAGTAAGAATCCAAAGATCGGTGTTTGTATGTAAGAGTGTGTAGGAAATAGTTATTACTTAGGACGTCTTATTTGTATAAACATATATTTTAATGTCATTTTAATTAATAATATGACAATGTACAATAACATTTATTAGCATATAATACTCAACAACTAGGGCTTGGTGATAAGGCTCAATGCCTTCTACTTGCTCCTGCCATTTTATTGTGAACAATTAGCGCATATGTAACTTTTTATTATAGGCGAAATATATATATAAATATCTATCTATCACCAGACGGGTTTAGAACTTTTTTCGAGGTTTTAATCTCGAAGAGCCCTGGGGACGAGAATACTCCTTAACAATTCATCAAACATTCTACATATTATCTCGACTAGCGTTTTATATTCCATACTGTAAACGAATTTAAACTTCTGGTATTATTCTTTTTATACGGATGCTGACGTCATTTAGAATATATCCATGAATGTACAATAAACTACACAAAAAAAAATGTGGATTAACAATAATAACGTTGTTATAAAAATGCAAGTTATTTTCAAGATGAAAAAAAATCACTCGCATTTAATTCACCTACAGTATAGAATACTCAGATGTTTTTAACGGCCGTTCTTCCGATTGTTAAATCTTACTACTTAGCCTGGTTGCCTCCAGTTGTTTAGAAGTTCCAGCCTAACCCCAATATTTATACAACTTCGTACACGTGCAAGACCTTTTTATTCCATCAGATCTTTTTATGGCGTTAAATTTCTAAAAACCTAATTTAGGTCTACATATAAGCCATTTTTGTTTTTAGCGTTAGAACTTAAAACTTAGAAATATTATATAAGGCAAACGATACTTAAATTTCCATTGCTTAAAAAAACTTATTTTTCTTTCATACACAGTTTATGAAGTACAAAAAACTTTATTAAAATCTAGCACATTTTCCATTAGACATAGGGGACCATACCTTTAGAATACTTGTTTATCTCATGCAATAAAGCAAACAAATTATTAACGACAGAACTTAAGACATTCATAAATATTTTTAGATACACACTCGTATATAGACACCTTTGTAGATTATACCAGTCATTTCTTTAGTCAATTAGAATATTTCTTTACTATATTATATTTGATATCTATAACGGCAAAATATATTACCTATCTAAAAAATATCGTAGGACCCGAGTTACAAATCTCGCTTGCGGACAAAGGGGACTGGTTCCCACGCCGCAACCATTATACATTGATGGTAAATTATCAATGTGCGGTAAAAGCTTCAGTGGGGCAGATGTTAAAGACGCATGTCTTTCCTTTGTTTTCAAAAAAGCAGTACAAAGCAGTACAAAGCAGTACAGTGCAGTACAAAGCAGTACAAAGCAGTACAAAGCAGTACAAAAGCAGTACAAAGATCATGGTGAACCTTTTAACACGTTGAACAAAATTTATTTTAGCGAATACCCTTGCATCAACGCAAATTTCTCACATATACTGACGACTGTGTTGGTTTTCACGTTGTGTGTTTTGATATATGTGGATGGTTACATCACAAGGCTTCCATGCAAGTACAATGGCAACTTCTCTGATATCCAATATAACAGGTACTCCCCAGGAATGTTATTAAATCGATCCAAACAAAAACAGAGACAATTGTATGATTGAATGTGTGGGAGAATCATTGTGCAAAGCGTGTAATTACCATGGCTCAACTCAACTATGTGATATTCTATCTTCTGATGTTGCAGCAACTTCATCAAAAACTGGTTCGATTTATATGCGAACGAATAATACAAACAGAAATGTAAGTCTTTCGCTGTTGATAAATCTGTGAATAAAACGTCTCTAATATTTAAAACCATTAAAGCGATATAAGACTTCTTTTTAAATTTAAAATCTTAACTATCGCAATATTGTTTCGGAGGCTACCTATCACACGTCAGTCTAGTCAAATAAAGCACTGCCAACAACATACAAGGAGCCATTCAATAATTACGTAACATCCAAATTCGCCCTTTTTACCACCACCCCCTCCCCCACATCCCTTCCCTTCCCCGCATCGCAACAAATCTAGTATCACCCACCCCTTGTTGAGTAATATTTCGAAACTTAAGTGAGGGGGGGGAGGGTGGCACTTGTTAACTAGAGTCTCTAGACTAGATCACGAGCAAAAGTAATTTAAGGTGTTTAAAGGAACTTTTGCTTCTCCAAATAGTCAAAATAGTTTTGTAATTTTCTACTTATGTATGTGAAATGATTTCCAAAATAGATGTCGCAAAAAATAAGAGAAATTTAAAGCTTTAAATAAACCTTGGTGATTGGTTGAGTATTAGATACGAGAAATTATATATTTCCAAAAAAAAAAAAACAAATTCTCTTGTACATAACAAAAGAGCTCTAAATTTTTATTAAGACGAATATGACTAAAGCTTTATAACCGAAAAAGATTTATAAAAACCAATGTCAGCGTATAAACAGGACTCCTCGGAACTTCGGTACAAAATATTCTTTCCCTTGCTCTTCATCGCTGTTTCCATACATCTTAAATCATCTCTTTAGAGAGGACCACTTTGTAAAAGTCTCAACCCATGTGCTGAATCAGAAAGTGCGATGACGCTTGCAATGATGATGGATAATATGTGGTAAGTTTGCTGTTCTTCTTACCTTATATTAGATTAATTTTTTCAACATACACAAAATAAAAATCACTTCTCTTGCTAGACTCCCAATGCGTGTCACTCACTACGCAGACCCTTAAAGTTGTTATTTTAACGGGAGGACAAAGAGGAGGGCATTAAAAAGCTGGAGTTTATCTTGATGGCGTCATTTTATAATTGGGTCACTGGAGTTTCACAACGTAATTTCACAACTTTTATTTTGCATGATAAAAACCTCAAGAAATATTTATAAACATTTAACAGACAACGATGCCTTGGGAGCTTACATATTTGACAATTACCCTATTCAGTCAAGGATTTCTTTGACATATTTTGACCTGGAGGGGTGGGCTGATTCCTCCCAACCGTCTTTATTACTGCCTAGCTATATGCTTTTTTAAATGAAATAAAAATTGGCACAGTCACTGTTATAAAATAGGACCTCCTATTTTATCATAATCCTAATGGGAGTTAATAATATTTTACGATTTGAGGATTTTAATGATGGTATTTTATAAATATTAATAGATTAAAAAGTAGGAACAACTAGGCTAGCCAACAATATTACTATCTAGTAATCAGTAAGAAAAAAATGTTGGCACATGAGTACTAATTTTGAAGTCCGTCGACACATGTAGTAATATCGGCTATTTTTATATTAGAATTGTTACAATTTGAACTTGTCAATTTCACGGCGGACATAGGATTTAAGGATATTTGGTTAAATTTTGATGACGTCAGCATTACCCTTTTTCTTGATATTTCTGCACTTCGTAACTATGCCATGCTTAAAAGATGCGACTAGTACATTTTAAACGATGTTTAGCACGCCCTCGCATATACATACGTTGCACTCTCGCAGCCTATCGAATTCGGAGTATTGGACACTTAACGGTTTCTGCCATCTTTGGAAATTGCCTTAAATTGCCGTTTTGTCAATTTTTTTCTTACTGATGGTAGATGGCAATATTATTACATAACTACCAATATTACCTAGCTATTTATGACTATAACAAGTACCGTAGTCAAAAGTTAGCAGGTACAAACAATTTGTAAAGCCAGTAGCGTGGTACATTGGTCTAACGTCTAAGGAAAACAAATAAATATCGAAACAAATGGGCCTTATATCGCCTATCTTTCCCTTTACAATAAAATTGATTTCTTGAAACTTACTTGTTTGTCAGACAGATCGTGATGACATGGACTTAAAAACAACAATTGAAACGTGTCTTAATCTTTCATTGATACCTTTTTCGTCACTTCATATGTATTTTTATTTATTTGTGTATTTTGCCACATGTATCATTTTCTAAATCTTTATTACGGCCCACGATGGAAATCTAAAACAAGGAAATATGTTTTTCTAGTGACGTTGCAGAATGTTGCTTCTCAAGGATAGTACCTTATCTACAACTAGATATCCTGCCGATATGCTATAGACGGAGACATCAGCAGCACTCACTTTGCATCAACGGAATCGAAAAAGGCAGTTTGGATAAGACTTGACCTGCAAAGTACATACCATGTCTTATATGTTATAGTTTGGCGACATCACATTTATTCAAATGTAAATCTAAGAATTGTATGTCTGAAGATCCTCCTAATAACCCGATAGTAGGCAAAGTATCAGAAGTGGAGGAAATGGTTTATCGTACTTTTGTACAAGTGATAAAAAGTTTCTCAAAGCAAGATATATTGTGCTTGAAAAGGTGCACATTTCTAAACGAAGGATTCAAATTCGAGAAATCATAGTGTATGGCCACAAAGCTTAACAGATTACTTTCCCCGCATGCGCTTTTGATGTTTGTCTGTTTGACAAAAACTAAAAGGGTAAGAAGCCAACCTTGAAGGTCTTTAAACCAGTGCCATAAAGACGACTATTTTGAGAGTAAAAATTTAAAGATGATCACAAAACAAAATACAACTGGAGAAAAAAGATAACTTACTTTATTGTGACAGTGAAGACATTTATTTTATCTATAATCACACGATGACCTATTTTTCTTGTTTGGCGCTTCTTCTACAGTGCAAAATTATATCGTAATTGCACTGTGCGGAGTGCAATTATTTCTTAATTGCACTCTAGAATCTTAACTGCACTCTTTAAGGAGCGCCGAAAATTTAAATATTTATTTTCTCGCGTTTTATGATAAGTCAAAAAAAGATATCTTTACAATGAATCGAACTAATTATAAATCGGGTAATAAAAAATCAAAACATTGAAATTGACATCCTGTGCCACTCTTACAAAAATAGTTCATTGTGTGATTAGCCGTAATCGAACGTTTACTCGTGCAATTGGAAATAGTCAAACTCGTATTTTTTTTGCTTTTTAAATTTATCCTCGTCCTAACGGACTCGGAAAATTAAAAGCAAAAAAAAAATACTCGTTCGATTATTTCCTAATTGCACTCGTAAACGTGCGATTACATATATGACCTGCATTTAATGAAAGAAATGAAAACAGCCGTGAAAGCTTGCCGATGCTTTGACAATGACAACGAAACACATAATTTCAATATCAAGATTTAATACAACATCCGTCGCCCACAGAGAAACTTTGATCTTTGTTGAAATAGTCACAGTCCACAAAGAGTTTAAACATCGCCTTCGAATACCACTGATCACAAGTTACAATACGTACTAAAAGGTTGTCATATTTTCTGTCTCATTCTTCGGTTCTATCACTGCTTGTCGGCAATTAGTGATTAATGTTTTGATTACCTAGCTACCGCACGATACAATGATTTTTTTATTTTATTTTATTTGATAGTTGTTATTGTAAAAAAAATATTACTGTTGCCCGATTTGAAAGGAAAAAATCAATGGTTGTATTTTTTTATTTTGAAAAAAGCTTTCGTCATCCCCGAAATAGATTTGCGTCAGAATTACTTATCTTTGCTCTCAGCCAAAATCAATTAAATTTATTTCCGCTAGAATTTTCCCCTAGGGGGTTGGAAACGATCATCGGGCTAGATCGAACAGACATTGTTTTCCGTATTTTGGAAAATGTTTTTTAGGCACTTAGTTTAGTGACAATGAATGTATACGATTCACAATAATTATAATAATTTGCTACGTCATAATGTTGGGAAAAATTTTCTGACATTATTCTCTTCGTTTAAAGTACCTTTGAACGAACTAACTTTCGCGGGTTTTTTAGCGATTCGGGTATAAAAATTTGGTGTAAATAAAACTAGATCAGAATTGTTTAAAAACATATATTCCTCTTTCATTCACTGCTATCTAAATTATGCAAATATTGCGTGGTGCAGCACCAACGCTACAAAATTGACAAAATTACAAATAAACAAAAACATGCAATCAGAATTATTTTTAAATGTTGACAGGTACACTCACTCCAGAGAGTTATTAAAAAGCTCAATGTACTGAATGTATACCAAACTAAACATTTATCAAACTCTTATTTTTATGTTTAAGCTTGAAAACAATATGTTACCGAAGAGTATTTAATAATATGTTTCAGAAGATACAACATAAATATCCATCCAGATTTTCAATTAACAGTTTTTTTCAACCTAGGATTAATTATCTAATCACAAAGTTCTCTATAACTAGCAGAGGACCTAAATTGTGGAATACATTTATTGGTAACGACATGAAAACTATTACATCACTTAACGAATTCAAACATAAACTAAGACATAAACTATTGACTACTGACAATCTATATTTATTTTAGAACACACGACAGTTACAACGTACGACACATATAACACAACTCCTCATCATCTTCAATGCTAACCTTTTATATAGGTTGGGGGCTTGGGCTTCTTCTCGCTCCTGCCATTTTTTACCTCTTTAGCTAATATTTTTAGCATATGCAATCCTATCTTTAGATTATACGATATAATAGCTTAAGATTTGTATTTTATTTTTACGGAAAACTGTAAATTCTTCAACGGCAAAAAAATAAAGAGGAAAAAAAAAATTGTGTTATTTAATACAACAATAAACGTTAAAACTGAGAAAATGGAGCTGACAGCTATTCTCATAAATCTCTACAACAATATTATGTAAATAATTAACATATATACATAAAATATATTAGGCAACCACATTGTTTTTCTTTCTTATATTTATTGCATTTTTTGAAAGTGAAAAAAATATATGTCCTCCACCATCCTTTTATTACTCCAGCGATGATCTGGTGACTCATCTCGCCACATAACTTCATGGTTTTTAACGAGGGTGCCGATAAGCCGCAAACGCCCGCATAGGGCGAGCTCGGGCGACTTTTCAAATTAAATTGACGGTTGTCCGCCGAAACCGCCCGCGCTTTCCCGAACACGCCCGAACTCGCCCTAGGCATTCCCGAAATGCAACACCTTGTAACATAAACACGGCGGACGACAGTTGAAAGCAAGCGCTTGAAGAGAAAGGAGTTAATAAAGTTTATGTATAAGTTATTTATCAAGTAAATCTTTTTAAAAACCATCAAAAACAGTTCTTTTAAGCACTTCGCTACCACATAGTTAGTTCATTTTAATTTTTATACTTTTTTAAATAATTTGTGGTGAATCATTGAGTGTTTTTGTGGTGAATCTTTTTTGTTTTGTTCGGGCATTGTTCGGTTTTATGTGGGTTTTTTCAGGCGAGTATATACCTGAATTTTTTTCAAAGCGCCGAACTCGCCAGAAAACGCCCGCACTTTTCACGCTGTATGCAGCTTATCGGCACCCTTGTGGTTTTTATTCCATAAAATAACTTTGCAAAAATGCAGGTAAACAAAGTGGAAATTTTTCCCGGTTGAACAAAAGATGAATTAGCTAAAAAGTCCTAATTTCGTGATTTACGTCTTAATTCTGTGATGTGTTTTTTTTCCAATGTGAGATGCGCTAGGCTCCACATATACATACTAAATAATATAAAAGCTGCTACGCAGCTTATTTCTCTTCGATTTGAAAAATCTCAACAACATAACAAATGCAAAATTCTGGACTTCATTGGCGATAAATTTGTGATGTAACCAATGATGTTGTTGTCTATAATAAAGTGAAACCTTGTGTTTACAATTATATTTGATTGATATCAAGACTTTTGGGGTGAAGAATCATCTGAAATGACAAATTTCAAGATGATCGTATCATCATAATGGAGATACAAAATCATTAGCAACACTGGCAAAAACTTTAGAAATAGAATAAAATGGAATAAAAAATAGAATCAAAGTCTGCAGAATGAATTTCCAAAATGCACCTAATTTAGCTATAGCTAGCTATAAGTTCCTTATAATTGATGCAATCAATATGTTTTAAGCTCCAAAATGATATTAAATCAATGTAAAACCATAGTTGAAAGACTAAGATAAGGACTAAATACAAACATTAAAATCCACGACAAGTAACCAACAGTAACCATCCAACATCCAATCCAACACATGTGAGATAAGACTCATAATGGCAGAAAAAATCAGTCAAACTTTTGTACGGAAAGCGAAATATGCGCCTTTTGCACAAAAATGAATAAACGGCGCGCCATTAAACAACTTTTCGTTCCTGAAGTTTCGTTTCCAAACACTAGCCACCTAAGGTGTGAGTCGGTAACTTGTACAGGAATATGAAATACGTTTATCTTAAGCTAGACTTACCTACACTATAATAAATACAACATTATGAGCACTAGATCTTAAGACATTCTTTTAAAAATCAATGTCAACCCGCTTTATAAATAAAATTTTTACCGCCTCGGCTAGTTTCTCATGTAATCTCGCACATGAATTGGCTCCGTCTAAATTATTCACCAATGTGTTCATTTTTTAATCCGAGACGAAGAAAGGTTAAACCAAACACACATTCCTGCGGATTGTGTGAAAAAGCTCTGTGGGAACTGTTTTGTTCCTTGGATTTAAGTTAGCAAACCATTGGTAAACCAAATACTCATGGATAAGTTTACATTTAATTTGCTGGTTTGTAATAATAATAAGTACATTTTTTCAACCTGAAAACAATATATATATATATAGATCATTTCCTGGGTTGACTTTTGCCATAAAATATTAATTTTTTTTAATCGAGTTGACCTGCCATGTCCGATGTTTTGTGAAACATTTTTGTGATCGGGATGCCATAAAGGTGTTTTTATAAAAAATTAAAGTTTTGAATATTTTTCAAAAGAAAAATGATGACAGGAAAATGTTCATTTTTATTTATTTAATTTTTACAGTAATGTAAAGTATATATCAAACAAACATGTCACGGAATAAAACACAATCTCGACTCGTCTTGTTTTGTAGAATTTATATCTGCAAATTTTGTGGGACATAATTTTGCAAAAAGGGTCAAAATTACAAAAAAGCTATTCATAATAACTTTAGTATTATGTAAGAGCACAAATTTTTGTGAAACACAAAAGATTTGAAGAATTTCTACTTTTGCGGATGATAAAGTAATGCAATATACAATGTATACACTTTTGCAGAAAAAGGAATATAAAGAAAACATTGAAGACATAAACTTTTATATTTTTTTAACGAATCCATCAATAAAATCCTTAAATCAGACCCAAAAAAATGGCTATATCCTAAAATCAAAAGCTATTTGCCGATATTTTCTGATTTCGTCATTTTTTTTTACTTTTTTATTAAAGTTTTGCTCTCTGTGTGTGGCACTGAAAGTTAGCTACCTAAAGAATAGTCAAATGCTAACAGTGAATATTGTTAAAATAGAGAGCCGAATTATGTTCTTGGTAGATATATTATGGCCCCTAATATCTGCTTTAAAGTCAGTCAACAAAAAATCAAAGGGAGCATACTTCGATTCTTCCCACCGCCATGTTTGTTTACATTTAAATGCTAAATATAATCAATCGCGGAAAAACATAGATCTCTAATAATAGACTAATTAGAATCCATCACATATAATACGTTTAAACATGTGACTAAGTCAGCAATTCGCAACAGTAATATTAACGTAAGCAAATATAGTAAGAATCCAAAGATCGGTGTTTGTATGTAAGAGTGTGTAGGAAATAGTTATTACTTAGGACGTCTTATTTGTATAAACATATATTTTAATGTCATTTTAATTAATAATATGACAATGTACAATAACATTTATTAGCATATAATACTCAACAACTAGGGGCTTGGTGATAAGGCTCAATGCCTTCTACTTGCTCCTGCCATTTTATTGTGAACAATTAGCGCATATGTAACTTTTTATTATAGGCGAAATATATATATAAATATCTATCTATCACCAGACGGGTTTAGAACTTTTTTCGAGGTTTTAATCTCGAAGAGCCCTGGGGACGAGAATACTCCTTAACAATTCATCAAACATTCTACATATTATCTCGACTAGCGTTTTATATTCCATACTGTAAACGAATTTAAACTTCTGGTATTATTCTTTTTATACGGATGCTGACGTCATTTAGAATATATCCATGAATGTACAATAAACTACACAAAAAAAATGTGGATTAACAATAATAACGTTGTTATAAAAATGCAAGTTATTTTCAAGATGAAAAAAAATCACTCGCATTTAATTCACCTACAGTATAGAATACTCAGATGTTTTTAACGGCCGTTCTTCCGATTGTTAAATCTTACTACTTAGCCTGGTTGCCTCCAGTTTGTTAGAAGTTCCAGCCTAACCCCAATATTTATACAACTTCGTACACGTGCAAGACCTTTTTTATTCCATCAGATCTTTTTATGGCGTTAAATTTCTAAAAACCTAATTTAGGTCTACATATAAGCCATTTTTGTTTTTAGCGTTAGAACTTAAAACTTAGAAATATTATATAAGGCCAAACGATACTTAAATTTCCATTGCTTAAAAAAACTTTATTTTTCTTTCATACACAGTTTATGAAGTACAAAAAACTTTATTAAAATCTAGCACATTTTCCATTAGACATAGGGGACCATACCTTTAGAATACTTGTTTATCTCATGCAATAAAGCAAACAAATTATTAACGACAGAACTTAAGACATTCATAAATATTTTTAGATACACACTCGTATATAGACACCTTTGTAGATTATACCAGTCATTTCTTTAGTCAATTAGAATATTTCTTTACTATATTATATTTGATATCTATAACGGCAAAATATATTTACCTATCTAAAAAATATCGTAGGACCCGAGTTACAAATCTCGCTTGCGGACAAAGGGGACTGGTTCCCACGCCGCAACCATTATACATTGATGGTAAATTATCAATGTGCGGTAAAAGCTTCAGTGGGGCAGATGTTAAAGACGCATGTCTTTCCTTTTGTTTTCAAAAAAGCAGTACAAAGCAGTACAAAGCAGTACAGTGCAGTACAAAGCAGTACAAAGCAGTACAAAGCAGTACAAAGCAGTACAAAGATCATGGTGAACCTTTTAACACGTTGAACAAAATTTATTTTAGCGAATACCCTTGCATCAACGCAAATTTCTCACATATACTGACGACTGTGTTGGTTTTCACGTTGTGTGTTTTGATATATGTGGATGGTTACATCACAAGGCTTCCATGCAAGTACAATGGCAACTTCTCTGATATCCAATATAACAGGTACTCCCCAGGGAATGTTATTAAATCGATCCAAACAATAAACAGAGACAATTGTATGATTGAATGTGTGGGAGAATCATTGTGCAAAGCGTGTAATTACCATGGCTCAACTCAACTATGTGATATTCTATCTTCTGATGTTGCAGCAACTTCATCAAAAACTGGTTCGATTTATATGCGAACGAATAATACAAACAGAAATGTAAGTCTTTTCGCTGTTGATAAATCTGTGAATAAAACGTCTCTAATATTTAAAACCATATAAAGCGATATAAGACTTCTTTTTAAATTTAAAATCTTAACTATCGCAATATTGTTTCGGAGGCTACCTATCACACGTCAGTCTAGTCAAATAAAGCACTGCCAACAACATACAAGGAGCCATTCAATAATTACGTAACATCCAAATTCGCCCTTTTTACCACCACCCCCTCCCCCACATCCCTTCCCTTCCCCGCATCGCAACAAATCTAGTATCACCCACCCCCTTGTTGAGTAATATTTCGAATCTTAAGTGAGGGGGGGGGAGTGGGTGGCACTTGTTAACTAGAGTCTCTAGACTAGATCACGAGCAAAAGTAATTTAAGGTTGTTTAAAGGAACTTTTGCTTCTCCAAATAGTCAAAATAGTTTTGTAATTTTCTACTTATGTATGTGAAATGATTTCCAAAATAGATGTCGCAAAAAATAAGAGAAATTTAAAGCTTTAAAATAACCTTGGTGATTGGTTGAGTATTAGATACGAGAAATTATATATTTCCAAAAAAAAAAAAACAAATTCTCTGTTACATAACAAAAGAGCTCTAAATTTTTATTAAGACGAATATGACTAAAGCTTTTATAACCGAAAAAGATTTATAAAAACCAAATGTCAGCGTATAAACAGGACTCCTCGGAACTTCGGTACAAATATTCTTTCCCTTGCTCTTCATCGCCTGTTTCCATACATCTTAAATCATCTCTTTAGAGAGGACCACTTTGTAAAAGTCTCAACCCATGTGCTGAATCAGAAATGTGCGATGACGCTTGCAATGATGATGGATATATATGTGGTAAGGTTTGCTGTTCTTCTTACCTTATATTAGATTAATTTTTTCAACATACACAAAATAAAAATCACTTCTCTTGCTAGACTCCCAATGCGTGTCACTCACTACGCAGACCCTTAAAGTTGTTATTTTTAACGGGGAGGACAAAGAGGAGGGCATTAAAAAGGCTGGAGTTTATCTTGATGGCGTCATTTTATAATTGGGTCACTGGAGTTTCACAACGTAATTTCACAACTTTTATTTTGCATGATAAAAACCTCAAGAAATATTTATAAACATTTACAAGACAACGATGCCTTGGGGAGCTTACATATTTGACAATTACCCTATTCAGTCAAGGATTTCTTTGACATATTTTGACCTGGAGGGGGTGGGCTGATTCCTCCCAACCGTCTTTATTACTGCCTAGCTATATGCTTTTTTAAATGAAATAAAAATTGGCACAGTCACTGTTATAAAATAGGACCTTCCTGATTTTATCATAATCCTAATGGGAGTTAATATATTTTACTGATTTGAGGATTTTAATGATGGTATTTTATAAATATTAATAGATTAAAAAGTAGGAACAACTAGGCTAGCCAACAATATTACTATCTAGTAATCAGTAAGAAAAAAATGTTGGCACATGAGTACTAATTTTGAAGTCCGTCGACACATGTAGTAATATCGGCTATTTTTATATTAGATTTGTACAATTTGAACTTGTCAATGTTCACGGCGGACATAGGATTTAAGGATATTTGGTTAAATTTTGATGACGTCAGCATGACCCTTTTTCTTGATATTTCTGCACTTCGTAACTATGCCATGCTTAAAAGATGCGACTAGTACATTTTAAACGATGTTTAGCACGCCCTCGCATATACATACGTTGCACTCTCGCAGCCTATCGAATTCGGAGTATTGGACACTTAACGGTTTCTGCCATCTTTGGAAATTGCCTTAAATTGCCGTTTTGTCAATTTTTTTCTTACTGATGGTAGATGGCAATATTATTACATAACTACCAATATTACCTAGCTATTTATGACTATAACAAGTACCGTAGTCAAAAGTTAGCAGGTACAAACAATTTGTAAAGCCAGTAGCGTGGTACATTGGTCTAACGTCTAAGGAAAACAAATAAATATCGAAACAAATGGGCCTTATATCGCCTATCTTTCCCTTTACAATAAAATTGATTTCTTGAAACTTACTTGTTTGTCAGACAGATCGTGATGACATGGACTTAAAAACAACAATTGAAACGTGTCTTAATCTTTCATTGATACCTTTTTCGTCACTTCATATGTATTTTTATTTTTATTTGTGTATTTTGCCACATGTATCATTTTCTAAATCTTTATTACGGCCCACGATGGAAATCTATAACAAGGAAATATGTTTTTTCTAGTGACGTTGCAGAATGTTGCTTCTCAAGGGATAGTATCCTTATCTACAACTAGATATCCTGGCCGATATGCTATAGACGGAGACATCAGCAGCACTCACTTTGCATCAACGGAATCGAAAAAGGCAGTTTGGATAAGACTTGACCTGCAAAGTACATACCATGTCTTATATGTTATAGTTTGGCGACATCACATTTATTCAAATGTAAATCTAAGAATTGGTATGTCTGAAGATCCTCCTAATAACCCGATAGTAGGCAAAGTATCAGGAAGTGGAGGAAATGGTTTATCGTACTTTTGTACAAGTGATAAAAAGTTTCTCAAAGCAAGATATATTGTGCTTGAAAAGGTGCACATTTCTAAACGAAGGATTCAAATTCGAGAAATCATAGTGTATGGCCACAAAGCTTAACAGATTACTTTCCCCGCATGTCGCTTTTGATGTTTGTCTGTTTGACAAAAACTAAAAGGGTAAGAAGCCAACCTTGAAGGTCTTTAAACCAGTGCCATAAAGACGACTATTTTGATTTGAGTAAAAATTTAAAGATGATCACAAAAACAAAATACAACTGGAGAAAAAAGATAACTTACTTTATTGTGACAGTGAAGACATTTATTTTTATCTATAATCACACGATGACCTATTTTTTCTTGTTTGGCGCTTCTTCTACAGTGCAAATTATATCGTAATTGCACTGTGCGGAGTGCAATTATTTCTTAATTGCACTCTAGAATCTTAACTGCACTCTTTAAGGAGCGCCGAAAATTTAAATATTTATTTTCTCGCGTTTTATGATAAGTCAAAAAAAGATATCTTTACAATGAATCGAACTAATTATAAATCGGGTAATAAAAAAATCAAAACATTGAAATTGACATCCTGTGCCACTCTTACAAAAATAGTTCATTGTGTGATTAGCTCGTAATCGAACGTTTACTCGTGCAATTGGAAATAGTCAAACTCGTATTTTTTTTGCTTTTTAAATTTATCCTCGTCCTAACGGACTCGGAAAATTAAAAGCAAAAAAAAATACTCGTTCGATTATTTCCTAATTGCACTCGTAAACGTGCGATTACATATATGACCTGCATTTAATGAAAGAAATGAAAACAGCCGTGAAAGCTTGCCGATGCTTTGACAATGACAACGAAACACATAATTTCAATATCAAGATTTAATACAACATCCGTCGCCCACAGAGAAAACTTTGATCTTTGTTGAAATAGTCACAGTCCACAAAGAGTTTAAACATCGCCTTCCGAATACCACTGATCACAAGTTACAATACGTACTAAAAGGTTGTCATATTTTCTGTCTCATTCTTCGGTTCTATCACTGCTTCGGGCAATTAGTGATTAATGTTTTGATTACCTAGCTACCGCACGATACAATGATTTTTTTATTTTATTTTTATTTGATAGTTGTTATTGTAAAAAAAATATTACTGTTGCCCGATTTGAAAAGGAAAAAATCAATGGTTGTATTTTTTTTATTTTGAAAAAAGCTTTCGTCATCCCCCGAAATAGATTTGCGTCAGAATTACTTATCTTTGCTCTCAGCCAAAATCAATTAAATTTATTTCCCGCTAGAATTTTCCCCTAGGGGGGTTGGAAACGATCATCGGGCTAGATCGAACAGACATTGTTTTCCGTATTTTGGAAAATGTTTTTTAGGCACTTAGTTTAGTGACAATGAATGTATACGATTCACAATAATTATAATATATTTGCTACGTCATAATGTTGGGAAAAATTTTCTGACATTATTCTCTTCGTTTAAAGTACCTTTGAACGAACTAACTTTCGCGGGTTTTTTAGCGATTCGGGTATAAAAATTTGGGTGTAAATAAAAAATTAAAGAAATGCCAGAGGTAGAAATCGCTTGGTTGGAACTTGGAGGAAAGAATACGGTTGGAAAGACTTTACAATCACTCTACATTTAAATCTTTAAAAAAATAGTACCCGCGAAAATTAACATACATTTATTTGACATTTTGTGTTATTTTACCTTTACGACCAGTTTTATTTATTGTACAGTAGAATTCGTGAAATCAGAACTGTTATAACTCTAAATGTTATCCAAATCGAAATCAGTCTTCTTCAGAGTAAACATCTTGTATTTCAAAAACTCGTTTATAGTACATCGTAATGCTTATTCAGTAACAGTTCGACTCGAGTGAGTTCTGCTGTTACATTAATTGCAAAAATTTTGTTCGTATTTATTCTCTGAATCTACTGCTACATGTGTTGATTCCTTTTATTATGTTGATCATGACGATCGGTTGGTGGTGCTTGCGTCTAACAAATCAACAAGAAGTAATTAGCTACTTTAGTCCGGTATTTTTCTGTTATGTTTCAATAATCGAATCAATCAATCGTTTAAATGCTAAAGACATAATACAGGTTAATTTTTATATTATTGATTGCTGTTTTTTTTTAAGTTATCCTTTATAACATTTATGTCCAAATTTTTGCTTACATTTAAAAATTCGTAATTACTATGCAACTGTTGTAGAACACCCTACATAAATTTGTAGCGCAGTATCTCTTGCGTCGCTATGTTTTACAATATTTGCTTCCAATAAAAAAATCAGACCATTAACTGGTGTGCATCAGTGGTTTAACAATTCTAATCTCAAAATGTTGCATAAACTTCATTTTAAATTCCTCAACTATAATATCCAATATGCAACTACCCTTCAAACAATTCTACTTCACTTCAATTGCGAAAACAATTACCCGCGAAATTTATGACAAACTATCATCCGCTAAAATTAATACTTGTTAAATGTAATTTTTAAACTCGTGAAATCAAGTACCCGCGGTAATTATTACTATTTAGTTTTCATGCAAAAAATTTGTAGAATTACAATTGCACATTTTTATCGACAGGTGAAATATTTCTATGTTTATGACTTATGGCTGAGTGCAAAAACATGATTTGTTTTATTTTGGACAAGCATGTTCGAAAAGTAGAATTTGGCAGCTAACATTTTAAACTGACATATTTTGGTACGACGATGATGCCCATACAAAATGAAATGTCATTTAGAAGAATTGATCTTTAACAAGACTAAATTCATTGTTTTTTTACGTATGCTTAAGTTTTTAAATACTCTATTTTATGAGATAGCCTGGAACCGAATTAGTGGGTTTTACAACATGGAAAGGACAGGGACGGTTTGGGTAATATATAAATTATGACAAATAGAAACCTTTTTTGTTACAGCACAGTAAAAAATTCAATGTAGCTACATTGAATTTTTTTTGCTCTTTAAACGTACTATTGTTTGAGGCACTGACATTTTAACGAATTTTGTAAATTTTAGGCAAAACCACGTAACATAAAATACACGAAAAAGGCTCGTTCTTGTTATTCAAATTAGCGCGGGAAAAAATGCGGGATTATTTAATAACTATCTCAAGCTCAAATTTGCCATTTACAACAACAATCTGCTCGTGTTTTTCCACCTCAACAAATCTCATTCTGTTGCGTTTCGTGTCTCTAACGAAATAGGGTGATCCAAGTAAAACAAAATAAGTCGAATATATCGTTTCTTTCTTGAATTGCTCAAATAACACAATATTCCCAGGTTCACAAAATTACTAAAAATAAGCCCAAACCACAAAGGTATCAATATCACTAATAACACGTGTTGATAAGACTTCACTCCACATCTGTCCGCCTACGCCCAATCTACACACCAGTTGTGTGACTGTGCGCATGTGTACAGAAACAAGCCAATGGCGAACGCACACAGGGGAAAGCCACACAGAGAAAACCCCCAAGAGCTGTGAGGGGAAAGCCACTAGAAAGACTACAAACACAACAATTCCATGTCAAGTATCCTAAGATCGCTTTCGGTACTTTATGGGTAAGTTTATTTCCGAAGATTTCTTTTCATACAGCTGTTTCAAAATATAAGTAACAAACATAAAAAATGGCAGATATTCCCGGAGTCAGTATACCTACAATCCCCGAATAAATATATTGAGGCTGCTTTTGTCCAACACCCCGGCCCTGATCTCCTAATTCAGTGATGTTCCAACGCGAGTCTTCATAGAGCCTCAACTTTGGTATGGGTGGGGGAGGCGGGTATGGGTGGGGGAGGCGGGTTTAAGTGAGGTTTAGAACTTCTAAAATGTCATTGAAAATAGTTTTTTTAAAGGAGTCTCGTTTTATTGGGTGATTGTAGTCCCCTCTGCGTTTCAACATTATCTACCTTCCTTGTTTGTTGGTTTGCTATCCTCCTTCTCGTTAAGAAAGCATACTGATAGTTATTTTAATTTTTTCTCCGTTGTCCGCCGACATGGTTAGGTTTGAATGCCAGCCGCAACAAGTGATAGCAAATAAGACATCACCGCACGTGAAGTAAAACTTTGACTTTAGAACACGAAAGAAGCTAATTTCAAACCTTTTCAAAAATGTCAGTAAAGAGGGCAAACTGAAATCGAATCATAATCTGCTAAAAGTTCTCAAATCTATTGCACCTTCTACAACCCTCCGCCAAATATATTAAAACGAGGTGTGAAATTCCAAAGTTCGACCCAGAAGTAATTAAATATGCTTCTTTTAAACTAGATTCACGCAATTTGGGCTTAGATCTAAACTAAATTTCAGGGTTTTGTGTCCGTGGCGTGGATTACTCTGTGAAGAGGAGTCGTGTTATAAAGTGCGAACATTTTACACGCTGTTTATCTACCTATTTGATTGATTGATTGATTTTTGCGAAGTTCAAAGATACATTTCGCGAAGATTAATTTTCGCGATTCAGTCATGCCGAGATATGTCGCGAATATTTTTTTCGCAAATGATTCATTTCAAGTTTTTTTTGCGAAGAATTATTATCACGAATCTAGTTTTTTTTTGCAATTTTAACTTACTTAGGCCTTTTTGTCACCTGGCCATTATATATATATTATATCAACTACAAGAAAAAGAAAATTTACCAATAAAAACTAGAAAAACTAGTTTTCCCAAAAGTTATGCGAAGTTAATTTACAATGTTAGGAACTAAAATGGCAAAAGAAAGTGCCTTCCAAAATATATAAAGAATATAAAAACACAAGTAACTGCACAACTCTTTAGACATTCAGTGATTATACTCCCACACCACAAGTGAACAAATGGGATGCGTAAATGAACAACTCAATAAAAGACTAATATTATAGTTGGATGATCCAAACGTGAAACAAAAAAAAACCACACAGTTGATTCACTGGATGTTCACATGGACATAGGCTAAATAAATACAAAAATACCGGTGTCACCGTAAAAACATACTCCCCTAAAAGTTTACTCCCCGGTAATAATTTACTAGGAAATAAGTACTCCCCAGTACTTATTTCCCGGGATATTGTTACTCCCGGGAGTATCTATTTACCAGAAAATTATTACACCCTGCAGGAAATTTTTACTCCCCTATCTTAATAAATAAAAGATGACCATTAGTATGGTGTTTATAAAAAGAATTTATTAAGAGAACTTACAGCGGACTACCGAAAGAGTTAAAAATCCGGTGGGGTGGGTCTGGCTTCTCTTTTTCAGTGGGACCATAAAATCTATATAAAAGCTTAAGCAAGAGTTGTTTAAAGAAATGTCAATACAAAAAGCTTTCAGAATCAAATGATTTTAATTGTTTCTTATAAATGGTTGGTATATATGCAGCTGAACTTGACTTTAGAATAATCATTTCAAGATCATTTGATAATCTATTTTCTCACGATAACTATGTTTTTTGATTGGGTGTCCCTACTCTCCAGTGGAGGATTCGAAGTATCGTATGTAGAGAAAGGATATTGTGTGGGTAAAGGGATGACCTAAGAAACAAGGGCTTCATCAGACGCACATGCCTTGTTTCTTATACCGCTTTCTGCTCGGGTAGTGAAATTGATTCGTGATAGAATCAAAACAACCCGACCTGGCGTAAGCGGTCGGTCATTTTGAAGGGTCTGTTTATAACGGAAGGGTTACCTCTATATATTTCTTTCTCGATTTGTTTGTCGGCCATGATTAACAGATTTGGTAAGTAATCGATAACAATGATTAGCGAGGTGAAAAAGGAAAGGGAAAAATGTGCTTTCTCGTTGCTAAAGAAGACTGAGTCACGTGATTTCATGGGTAAATATAATTGGTAGGTGAAAGGCACCTGTAATGGTGAGATTTTAAATTGGTTGAGAGCACCACTGCGCCTCGGGTAAGTGACGTAATGTACAGTTTGTGAGTAGCGAATATACAACAAGGTAGAGGGGGAGTGCTAGAGACGTGGAACACGCGCGCCTGGGGGTAATCTGGATGAATAGAAAACTAGGCTAACGGCCGAGCTAGCGTGTATGTACAGTGCTAACAGCCGTTAAATGTGCACAACGTTAGTCTTCACTGTAAAGGGATAAAGGAAATGGTGAAGGTACTCATACACCCTTCCCTCCTGTGTATACGGACTCTCGAAACGCGGGTCCACCGCAGAGCTGGCTGAGTAAAAAATTTTTTTGATTGGTGAACTACGCGGCGAGTAGGGTCTGTTCAGGGCCAAGTGCGCAACAAAGGGCCGGGCGAACTGAAATAAAATAGCCAAAGGAGCAATTAAAATCGAAAATAAGACTAAAAACATAAGGGGTTTGATATCAAAAATTGATGAAATAACAAGAGTTATATTGATAGTCGTGTTATATAATACAAGTATTATGCATAACATGTTAATTCGTTACAAATAGAATAATATCCATCTATTTGATCCGTACCATGTGGTAGTGGTAATTGTTTGTAATACATTCTATTTCATAAGGATACGGCCGGTATCGCAGTAGGTTGCTTCAGTAAAACATAAACAGTGATGGCGGTTAGCTAGGTTACATTCTCATGTCGTTTTAGTATAAAAATCGCAATATTGCTGTTTCCCACGTGTTTCTTAACAGGGTTTTCGTATTGTTGTCTAGTGTCGTAATAAATTATTTGATACTGGTATAGCAAAACAAACGTCATTATCGAACAGTAGGTGATTGGATTTACAATATTCCACCATTATTGTTACGTCATTGTTTATTTTTACTAACATGATAGTAGCTTTTTTGCATCACATTTTTTAATTTGATTGATAACGAAGATGTATATGCCAATGTCGAGGGATCCATGTCGGCGATTCCGAGGCAAACAACGTGTTGGGACGGGGGGCTAAAAAGAGAGAGAGGGATGTTCCTTACGGAAGATATGGTAATCCATCTGTTCTAGCATGATAACTAGTTTGTAAATACAAAGGGATTGGTAGTAAATAATGATCTTGAAAATTTTCAGGTTTATATTAAATCATTTTGGTTTTGTGAGGAATAGTGAGACCCAGTTAACCTTACGGTCGAGAGCTTATACAACCCTTGCCTTGAGAGTCAGACCAGATTTTATTGAGCTCTTGGTCATTCTCTATAAGGTGCCAGTGTTTATTAATAATTTTTTTGATTGTAGTATTGTCCTTGGAATAGTGTGTGAGGAAAAACTAGATACCTTTGAGTATTATCTGTTTTAGGTGTATCGTGATAGAGTACATCCTTTTGTGATAAGTCTTTTATTTTTTTCATGTTTTCTTGTATTAGTTTTTGGGGGTATCCTCGGTTTTTGAGGACCATTCCAAGTTTTTTATTGCTTTGTTTAGCATATCATCCTTGGTAATAAGCAGTCTGTATCTTAGGGATTGGGAGGATATAATGGAGGATTTCGTAAATGTTGGATGGAAGGAGTTGTAGTGGAGGAGGCTAAATGTATCAGTAGGTTTGGTGTATAAACTAGAATAAAGCTTTCGATCTTTTCCTACATGTATATAGGTGTCCAAAAAATTAATTTTATCCCTAGAATAGGTAAAAGTGAATTTGATATTTCGTAGGCATTCTTCTGTGTCAGTATATATGAAGAAAACGTCATAAAACGTTTCCAAAGCATAATAGCTGTGGTAAGGGGAAGTATTTTAGTACTTTCATGGTGGCCCATGTAAATGCACGAGTATGGGGGTGCACATTTAGAGCCCATGGCTGTGCCATGAATTTGTTGGTAATATTCATCCATAAATTTAAAACAGTTTTGTTTTAGGAAGAAGTCCTTCATTATTTTAATAGTGCTTAAAGGAGGAGTTTCTGGGGGAAGGATGTCTTCATTTTTTGATAGAGTTTCTAGTAAAACTTTGGTGCCTTCATCATGAGGTATGTTAGTGTAGAGTGATACTACATCAGCAGTAACTAAAATAGCATTTGGAGGAAGGGGAGGAAATTCTAAAATATTTCTGAGAAAATGTTTAGTATCTTTTATGTAAAAAGATAATGACTTCATGACAGGTTGGCATATATGATCTAAAAATGCTGATATGTTTTCTGTTGGAGAGTCGTTAGCTGACACTATGGGTATAAGGAGTACATTAGGTTTGTGTATTTTGGGCAATCCATAAAAAAGTGGTGTGCGTGGAGGAGTGGTTGGTTCTAAAAAATTAGCAACTTTTCTTGTTATTCTATGTCTGGAATATAAAAAGCGAATAAATGTTGATATATCATTCGCAATCTGAAGAGTAGGGTCAAAAGGTAACTTTTTGTAGTATTTTGTGTTCTGAAGTTGGCTGTTGACTTTGAAAATATAATCAGTTTTATTCATGATAACAAGACTGCCACCTTTGTCTGCTGGTTTAAATATGAGGTCAGGGTTGTTTTTCAAATTTTGTAACAGTGTACTCTCTTTATATGACAAATTGTGGGACATAAATGGTTGTCGATTGGGGGAATAATTAAAAGTATCTTCAATTTCACTTTTTATTCTACGGAAATATTCCTGAAGATTAGGATGTTGGGTAGGAGGCGGACTCCAGTTGGAGGATTTTTTAAGCCTTGTTAGGCTTGAGTTGCATGAGCGAAAGTAATATCCTAGGCTCATAGACCTTATAAATTTATTTAGGGGTTGTGAATGATCAATTAAAAAAGTGGATGTGGTGCGTATAAATTTTAATCCTTTGATAAGGATATTCTCCTCCAAATGTGATAATTTGTAAGAGGATAAATTTGTAGTTAGTCGTTTTAGGAAATTATTTTGATTAATTTTATTTTTTGTTTTTTTCTTACTATTTCTATTTGTGCTTAGTCACATGGCGGAGTATTTCTTGCGTTCCTTATGGTCAAAGTGGATGTCAAGCAGTGGTTGTGGTTTTTGTCTGTTTGTAGTTCTGTGTTGTATATTGTTATGTGTTGGTGGACGGGAAGGAGTGGAATTACGTCATTGTTGAAATGGCTCTGTTGTTGTCTGGTGCTTATGAGAGGTCTGTGGTGTGGCATTTGGAATCTTTCGTGGCTATGATGTGTAGTATGTGGATAGTTGTTAGTATTTTGTTGCTCAGTCAGTTTAATCTTTTTTGTCATGTCAGGTCGAGGTCTTGTTGTGGTAGCTGGTCGTTTTGGAGTTTGTTGTCCTGTGTTTTTTGTTACGTATGGTTTCGGTCTTGGGGAGGATGGTGGTCGTTTAAGTTGTTGTGAGGAATTTATAGTTACATAATTTTCTTTTAGTTTTTCAGTTATATTTGGGCTAGATAGGCTGTTTGTCAATGTGTCTATTTTCTGTCTAAATTTGTTGGTTTGTGTTTTGTGATACTCCAGCAGAGTATCTCTCAGTTGCGTGGATGCGTTATGTAACATGTCATTCCATGTGGTCATTAGGTTTGGAGGAAGTTCGTATACCGGTGCAAGTTTCACTGTGAGTCCTTCAGGTATTAGGTCAATACGTTTGGTTAAGGTTAGGGTTTTAAGTTGGTTAATGTGATAGTCCATGGTTGAGTGTAAGGTATTGTAAAGGGATTGTGCATTTCTGTAAGTGTGTGGGAGTGGTGTAGAGTCACTAACGTTGTGCACATTTAACGGCTGTTAGCACTGTACATACACGCTAGCTCGGCCGTTAGCCTAATTTTCTATTCATCCAGATTACCCCCAGGCGCGCGTGTGCCACGTCTGTAGCACTCCCCCTCTACCTTGCTGTATATTCGCTACTCACAAACTGTGCATTACGTCACTTAGCCGAGGCGCAGTGGTGCTCTCAACCAATTAAAATCTCACCATTACAGGTGCCTTTCACCTACCAATTATATTTACCCATGAAATCACGTGACTCAGTCTTCTTTAGCAACGAGAAAGCACATTTTTCCCTTTCCTTTTTCACCTCGCTAATCATCGCACGTGGTTTGTTATCGATTACTTACCAAGTCTGTTAATCATGGCCGACAAACAAATGGAGAAAGAATTATATAGAGGTAACCCTTCCGTTATAAACAGACCCTTCAAAATGACCGACCGCTTACGCCAGGTCGGGTTGTTTTGATTCTATCACGAATCAATTTCACTACCCGAGCAGAAAGAGGTATAAGAAACAAGGCCTGTGCGTCTGATGAAGCCCTTGTTTCTTAGGTCATCCCTTTACCCACACAACATCCTTTCTCTACATACGATACTTCGAATCCTCCACTGGAGAGTAGGGACACCCAATCAAAAAACTACAACCTTACAACGAAAAACTGTAATAAAATGAATAGGAAATAAATTTAACAAATACAAAAAAGTACAATCGGTTTTGAGTTTAGAAACAAAGTGATTATAGCTAACAAATCACGAGAGAAAAAGTTTTTCGGAGCTTGAAATCTTATAAAATCTGGAAAACATGAACTGCTTGAGCTTCAAAATTTATAAATGAAATAAATAATAGATTATTAGAGCTTTAAATAATAGAAAAACAAACTTTTGACCTTGAGCTTAAGAACTTATCGGATAAAGTAAATAATAGTATTTTGTTGTAGATAAAATAAACGTTTGAGTTTAAAAAATGTATCAAACAAAGTAAAAATAACTGGAGCTTGACACTCTAGAAAAACATAGAAAAAGAACTGCTTAAGATTAGAAATCGATAAAACAAAGTATAAAAATTATGAATAAAAGGAACCTCGCGCATTCAAATTTGCATTGGAATGTCTTCATGAGAGTTAGTTTTACTGGGAAAGTTAGTTTTTACTGGGAAGAAAGTACTGGGAAATTACCACTCCAGAAGTAATAATTTCCCAGGAAATTATTACTGGGGGAGTAATTTTTTTCGGGGAGTAATTATTTACGTTTACACCGGGCGATAGAAACATAGACAATTATAAAAACAAGAACTAAGAACACACACAGAAACTTATAAAAAAGAGAAGTAAGTAGAACAAAAACACAGCACATCGAACTAAAAACTAAGAAACAACAATATACAACAACTTACTAAATCAATTTTTAAAAACCACACAACACAGAAACCATACAACATACAACACAGAACTCAAAAAATTCCTCTTATGTGCGATATAAACATGAACGGCACGATAGTCCCAAGGGGAATAAGACTGTACTAGATTTAATTAATCATCTTTCGAGTCACCTCGTAGGAGAGCGCAATGCTGCATCCATGTGTGTTGCCTACACACGGCAACAACAACTAAATATACAAACCCCAACCTCGATCCCAGGGCTTTTTTTTCTCTTTTTGATCACTTATATCAAAAAGAGAAAAAAAAGCCCTGGGATCGAGGTTGACACAAACCCCAAAACAGGTACATTCCAACATGTACACCTTACTCTCTCAGAGTCTTGGCGACACTGACTGAAACACTGTGTTTGAACACTATGGCATCCGTGGAGTTGGCCTGTGGTTATATTCATTTTTGATAGAAGTTAGCAGTTTGTCACTATCTGCCACCCCGAAACTTCGGCGGATATTACACGGAGCACACCAGGGTTCGGTTCTGGGGCCACTGCTTTTTTATTATACATCACCGACTTCCATAAATCTATAATATATTGAACGGTTAACCTTTTTAGTGCTGTACGAAACTCCTGTGCTGCAACAAGTCCCTAAAATCATTGTCCAAAACAGTTGACATTGGTTTAAAGTGTTTATCTGTTTGGTTAAATACACAAACAAAAAATAAAAACAAACTAAGTATATTGAGTATATTGATTTTAAAGTAAAGCTTTAAGAATGCAATGTAAAAAAACTACACCTCTGTAATATTTACCTTATTTGAATTAACGAGACACGAAATTAATGCGGAATTTAATTATATGCCTCGTTAATTTCTGAAATAAGGTAGGTGTTTTTATTGACGAAAACATGAACCGGGGGGTATACACTGATTTTATTTATCGTCATCACCAACATCATCACGAACATCATCATCATCATCATCACCATCACAATCATCACCATCAACACCACCACCACCACCACCATCAACATCACCACTATTCGCCACCACTATTTATCATTCATCACCACCATTAACATCATCATTAACATCACCATTCACCACCACCACCACCACCATCACCATCAACACTACCAACACCACCATCATCATTAACATCACCCATCACCACTATTCGCCACCACTATTCATCATTCATTACCACCATCAACACCATCATTAACATCAGCATCATCACCACCACCACCACCATCAACATCATCATCAACATCACCATCACCACTATTCGCCACTACCACCACCATCAACATCATCAACACCCTCACAATCACCATTACCACTATCATCATTCATCACCTTCACAAACGCCTGGCAATGTTTCTAAAATGTTTTTAAAATTAAGGCAATTTGAGCCTCATGTTTCTTATAAAAAAAGACGTGTAATCTTTTATTTGACAGTTGCAAAAAGTCAACCACAAGCAGCTTTTACATCTTTTATAAGTGGCTTTAAACACAAGATAACCTACTTCATTAGAACGTTTCCTGAAGTACAGCTTCATATAGCAGCTTTCGATAAAGTAATTGACTCAGTTTTCATACCAGCATTCACTGATGGTCACATATGTTCTTCTGACGAAAGGTTTCTTTTGTCATTACCTGCTAGAATGGGTGGACTTGCTTTGCCGATCTTTGCAGATACAGCTCCGGAAGAGTATCAGAACTCGATTTTGGTAACTGCACAACTGGTTGACAACATTAAGCAGCAGAAATCAGAGAATTCTATTGATTTGGGAAAAATGAAAAACGTGAAACGTGAAATAGGAAAGAAACGTGAAGAAAATAGATCAACTATGCTATCACAATTGAGAGAAAGATTGAATAAAGAGGATATTAGAGCGAACGACCTGGCTACCATGAGAGGCGCTTCATCTTGGCTTACAACTCTGCCCCTGGAGTCAGAGAAATTTGTTCTAAACAAAAGAGAGTTTTTCGACGCAATTAATCTCAGATACAGATGGCCTCTTAAATATCTACCTTCCATTTGTCCCTGCAGTAAAGTGTATAGTGTAGATCATGCCTTGTCTTGCCCAAAAGTTGGAGTTTTATACATGAGACATGATGAAATGAAAGATTCGATCGCCAATCTTTTGCAAGAAACATGCAAAGACGTTGAGATAGAGCCGCGACTAATCCCTCTGACTGGAGAAGCTCTTCCACCAAATGCTATTCAAGGGGATGAAGCTAGACTAGATATTGCAGCTAGAAGTTTCTGGCAACGTGGTCAAAGAGCATTCTTTGATGTAAGGGTTTTCAACCCGTTCGCTTCAAGCCATGTTAATCAGAATCTTCAGAAGGTCTTTTGCAACAATGAAAAAGAGAAGAAACGAAAATACAACCAACGAGTGATTGAAATAGAGCACGGCTCATTTACTCCTCTGGTGTTTTCGAGTCATGGTGGTTGTAGTCGTGAGACAGAACGATTCGTTAAAAAACTTTCGTTGAAGTTAGCGCGTAGACAAGGAACGGAAGGTGTTGTGATGAGCTGGTTACGAACGAAAATATCATTCACGCTATTGAAATCAGCAATCTTGTAAGTAAGAGGATCAAGAACTTTGAAAAGGAATGACATGCCAACGGATCCATCAAACATCCTTATATCCCAGTCAGTTGGTAGAATTGACGTGTGAACGAGAACGCAACGTACCGTTGAATATTTTTATTTTTTTTTATTTTTTGTTTTTGGCTAAAGCATAATTTGTATATTATATTATATAATAAAAATTATCTCCTTTATTTGACAGTTAGTTTGCTTTAAAAATACGTGTAGTGACTAGTCTTATCTTCTGTTAGTAAATGGTGACCACATTTTCTGGTATAGCTACAAAAATATTTTTATCAACGAGGTGATGCATAGATGCATGAACGAAAAGGTATCGCTGCCGTAGTGACGTCGGTATACATATCAACTCCATAAAACCAAAAATACCAACCTCGTTCCCAGCGCCTGTTGTCTCTTTTCTATAACCGGGACGACGACGAATCGCCGTCCGATGTCAGAAAAGAGACAAGATGCCCTGGGGACGAGGTTGCAAAAATACAACAATGCTTTATTAGAATTCGTCTATTTTTCGTTTTATCGATTAAATCTTCTTTAGAAAACGCGAATACAAAATAAATCCTATTTACATGTGAGATATTCTGCGTGTAAGACTTTAAACAACCTCAAGCCCAGTCCATCACATGGAAATTATTACATAAAAAAGTAGGGATTGGAGTTGAAGCTGTTTAAATTAAAAACTATTATTCACAAACATATACATACTTCTAAGATATTTCTTAAATAGTTATCAATTCCAAACCTTAATACGATTCACAAAAAATTAGTTAAAATGCTGCACGTTTTCTAGGCTCTGAAAACAAAAACAGTATACCCTGCTACAATAGTTCGAGTGATGGAGGCATTCAACAACGCGAATTTTGGCAAAAATGAAAAATTGTTTTTGACTTATTTTTTTACTAATTCGAACTGTTGTTATATAAACCTTAAGGGTGACAATTGCAAGACCTTCCCACTTTTTCTGTAGTGGAGTTTGTCTCTATTAAGTGAACAATTTTTTTAAAAGACCTAATTTTTACACATTTTGTCTACCCCATGGTACTAACTTTCCCGGATATTGACCTCGTTAAATTAGCAATACCTTTCATATATTCCCTTTCATTTGAAGTTAAAGTATTAGCAAAAGTTCAATGAAAACAGTTCGAGTTACTGGAAATTTGAGTTGTCGGGATTACACTATACTCGACATTGAAAGCTCCAAAACCTAGTTAGTATCCGTAGTAGTTAAAGTCTACAATCGGAAGGTTTAAAAGGAGAAGAAAAGCGCGGAAGCAGATGGCTCGTCATATTATACCTTACAGAAGCTTTTGGAATTAACGAACGGAAATGGTAAACACTTTCGTCAGGATAAAAGAACGATAAAACATCAGAAATATACATCTATGTACTGGTTATCGCAAAATAAAATAACCTAACGTTTACTAAGAAAAATAAATTCTTTAAATTTCACCAATGCATAAAAAAGAATACGTTGAAAAAAGAAACAACATGTTATAACTGACTAGTTGGAGACGGAGGAGGAGCGTAATGAGGTCGCAGCTCACCCCTGTGCATTGGACTAAACGCTAGACTCTGTTCGGTCTCCGCCGGCGAAGGAGGCCTCTCCTCGTCCGATAAATATGTACAGGGTGTAGGAGGTGGATCAAAGAGAAGATGCCTTTGTCGATCCACGAATAAAGAATTTTGATCATAACGGTCGTCCATGTTAGTTTCACGACTTTGATACAAAGCCTCCAGTTCCGGAGCGTTACTGGGGTATCTTGAAAGACTGCTGCGATACGAGTGCTCCGGACGATGATTGGAGCGCCGTTTTTTACGCGACCGGCTACGCGAAGTCTCACAACTGTCACATACAGTCTTCAGAGGTTTCCAGTTATGTGATTGTTGTATTGGATAATATAAATCGACCTCTTCTAGTAATCCTGTCGAAGCTAACGTAGGAGGAGGAGCATCATGCAGGACCTCCTCCATAGGTGTCTCTTGAATAGAATTTCTACATTGTTCACACGTAGCAGAAGCATAAGGATCGTTTGTTTCTGTTATCGTAGACAAGGCAATCGGAGAAGGAGGAGGGTTGTACGGTATATGAGTATATCCGGACGCTACAGAAGATGATGCACCGGTCACATTATTTCGATCATAATATGATATCGGGTCGGTATTGTGTGACACTGCAGATATGTACGTCGACACAGAACTTTTAGCAGGGTCGTCACTTGTTACGGAGCCGCCTTTGTTTTCGAACTCTTCTATTCTCCACATCGCACCGTTCTCCTGTTGTCGTGCCGCATTCTTTTTTGAATTACGTAGTTTAACGTACAATAAAATAACGAATACGACAACGATAACACATATAACAATTCCCGATATGATTCCAGACATTAACCTTGACTTATTCGACCCCTGTTGTGGGTTTGGAAAGCCGGTCGGGGTTGTTGCGTTTGCTATAAAAAAGAGAAAAAAAAAATTTCCCTAAAGTGATTAATTTTTAGACTTATTTTTGCGAGGTCAAAAAAAATGCATTTGGCGAAGAATAATTTTCGCGAATCATTCAACTTCACATATTTCGCGAAGACTAATTTGTGCGAATCTGTCTATTTCAGATAATTTGCGAAGATTTTTTTTCGCGAATGGACCATTTTGTTAATCCAAAGGTATAAAAAGATGAAATGTACTGTCAGAAAAAATGAGGATTATCATGGGTGCTTTTCTTAGAAAAAAGGCGAATATTGACATAGCTAAGTGTAAATAGACTGCAAAGAAATTTGCGAAATGTTTAAAACAGCAGAAAAATCCAATGACAAAAAAAGATAAAAATCAATGTCTTTAAAATTAGATTAATTTTAGCGAATAACTCATTTCTAGTAATTTCGCGAAGATATATTTTTGAGAAAAAATCCCTTTCCGGGAAATTTCCCGCAGACCAATACTCCTTGAAAAAATAGAAAATTTTTCGCGAATATAAATTTCGCAAATTTCGCGAAAAGTAACCTTCGCGAAAATTAATCAACTTAAGATACACAATGAAATCTTAACAAAATACAGAGGGTTCATTGGGAAGTCGGAAACAAATAAATAAATAAATAAATAAACAAATAAACAAATAACCAATTTAAAATACTTCGACAATTTTTTTCATCCACACCATCACTACAATCCGGCTTGCCATCACATTTCATACCAAGAGGGATGCACATTTGCCCTCCGCAGTGAAAATTTCCTTTCACGCAAGGTGCTGAAAAAAGAAGATGCTTGTTTTAAAGAGAGAACGCCTATTGTAGGAAAAAAACGAGTTAGTTTATTTTCTCAACTGTAAATATTCTTTACAATATCGGAAAACTATCACACATCACCTCAAGTAAATTTAAGAAGAAATATTAATATCACGCGTTTGTTTTATATACATAGAAAACAAAAATTTTAGGTAAACAGGAATAATAAGAAAAGCACAAAGAAAAACAAGAACACAAGCTTACCGCAGAGGTCTTCACTTTCATCTTCATTGTCTGGACAGTCTTGTTTTTTATCGCATTTCTGTTCCTCAGAAAAGCAGCCTATTCCGCATTTATAAAGCGAAGGAGAACAATCTGTAGGATAACCTGGAAAATTCGGTAGGTGAGTTCAGAAATGAAAAATAACTTTCACTAACGTAAGAAAAGTTACCTTCAATTGTTTTCAAATGTGAGCTGAACCTCAGAGACGAGACCAAGAAAATTGATGAGTTATCAAATTTTTGAGTTCCGGCGTCATTCGGTAATTTAACTCTTTAACAACTCAAACTTCTTTTACTATTTGGAATTGTTACATTTTTTTGCTGACAGTTAAATTTCACAAAATGTGTTAATGCCATACCGAGAACAATCAATCAAACTCAAATTTTGTCTCTAATTCTGTAATGAATTTCGAGGAAATATTGATTCGTGGGGCACGCGAAATGGTGCGACTCAGAAAAGGATCGTCAACCAAAAGTTCGAGTTATCGAGTGATTTTTATAAGAAAGTATTAATGAAAACTCAAGTAGTCAAGGACATCAAGGAAAGGTTAACACTAAATATAATTGGCTTATGACAAGTATATTCAAATCAAACTGATTTGATTTAATTCAAAAAAATTGTGAGCTTTGAAGCCGTAATATATTGTACGTCGTGGTTATAGCTGCACAATATCTTACAAGAATATACAATTGTGTACAATTAATTGTGCAATATAGTGTAGCAGTGAAAACTACCCTTTAGTAACAAAGCTATACTGCATAGCAAAACGGATTTATTAAAAAAGTGGGGAAGTGGGGATTCCTCCATCCCAACAAACGCCCGCTCCCACCAACGCCCACTCCTTAAGTATATTCAGGGTTAATGTATATTGGGCAAATCTCAATGTTTGTATAGGAGTAAAACAAAAATACATACTGCATGATTTTTCATCGTGACAGTCCCCACAATCGCACTTTTTATCACATACTTTAGACTCGGGGACACATATACCATCCAACACGCAAAAAAACTCATTTTCTTTGCAAGCAGCAGCTAAAAACAAAAACAAAATAGGATATTCACAAAAAATAACATTGTCTCTTTTCAACAGGATTTCGGACTTCGATGCAATCACAAGGCAATGTAGTGTAAACAAGGGCTTAAATGCACGGGTGGATAATAGCCTACTTACACTGTACACACGTTTTGTTTTTCGCTTCCTGATGAAGCGGGCAACCACACAACGCGGTTTCTTCTCGCTTCGTATTGTCTATACCACTGACGTAGTGAATGGAACACACGTGACTGCAACCGCCATTATTGATGAAACACGGATGACTCTCTGAAGTAAAAGAATATAAGAAAAGAATTATAATCCGTAAAATATTTGTATTCAAATATTTACCCCAACCTATTGATTTTTATGGATGTATAATCACACTACCTCTCTTATTAAACAGGTTTTTTGTTGACCTCGATTTTGGTAACATTTCTGACATTTCTGACATTATTCACCTAGTTATGGCTGATGAACCAACTGACTGTTTAAGAACGAAGAAAAAATACAATATACATGAAGAGAAAAAAAAAACAAAGGATGAAACAAATACAAGCTAAAGATAGAAATTGACATTAAAAAACATCATATTAAAATAAAAAGCATATGCATCACGGGGACTTAGTGAAAAATTTAAAATCCTGTCATTTTTTCCAGACATTTCATTAAAAGACCAAATTTTCCTGACATTTTTTCTATATTTTTAAAATTCCTGACGTTCCTGACCGAGTGGACACTCTGTATAAATGGGTATACAGGAGTAAGCTGTGACATAAAGGGTGTTCAGAGAGTTGCAATTAATAAATTACTACACCTACCACGTTTTCTACTGTTGTTAACAACCACCATGTCAATGGTGAGAGGATACGTGCCATGAAAGCCTGTATCACCTTCGAATGAATCATTAGTAATCCACGCCTTATGTATAAACTTAGTGCTGCTATCTGCCCAGAAGACAAACTTCGAGAAAATACCCATCGAAACAGGGTTAGTTCCATGTTTTGGTAAGTCATGATTTCTGACTTCTCCTCCAAATATCGAGATGCTGCTTATTCTTCTCAAGCCAGAGTCTAACCAATAAACATTTTTTTGTATCACGTCTAGGGATAAATCTCGAACCACACTGTCTTTATGTAATAGAATCAGTACTTCCGGTTGCGTTCCAGCCAGAGTTGATTTGAAAATTCTGTTAGTGTTTCCGTCATTCCAAAACATCAACGCCATTTCTGGGAAAACAACAATGTTCCGCGGATGCACAATCTTTTTTGTGTCTTTATACACAGTTCCATTCGCCTTTGTTGTTAAGTGGAGAAAATTTATAGAGTTTTGTAAGCTATCAGTCCAATATAAAGAATTACTGAACGGGTCAAGAGAAAAGTCGTAAGCAGCAGACAAGTCTTCATCTGTTTCGTTAACCAGGTGGATAACTTCGTGCAGCGTACCGTGCTGTTGACTTTTGGCAATGACATTTTTCTTCGCTACCAACCAATACACATATCCGCGCATGAAATCGTAATCAATCTGACTGACTGCCTCGTCGTTGAATATAGGCAAGACTGCTTCCGGTTTCAACGAATCGAACATAAGCCGGATCAATAAGGACCCTGATGTGAAAATTATAAACTGCTGTGGGGCTGTGCATGTTTTGCCGTCAGCCAGCAAGGTGAAATGTGTACCGCAACCACACTTATGTTCAGTCAGTGAGGTGGCGAAACAAAGTTGAGAGCAACCGCCGTTGTTTACTGAACAACTATTGTTGCCTAAAAAAATTTAGACAAATTTAAACAAACACACGGTGAAATTTTAGTTATCTAAAACACATTTGAGCAAACAATATAACACACACACATGATAAACTTGGCACATAAAAAACAAACGATCTGTCATGTATAGGGCATTTTCTGACACTTTCTGGGCATGTTGTAAAGATTTTATTACTATATTTTTGTGACACTTTTCGGTTTCGAAGCACATAGACGCAAGAAAGATACCTAGGTACACAATTTCTTCAAGGTTTCCTAGGTTTTCACAGTCCGTTAATAATTTCTTTATTAAATTTGAAAGAGTAAAAGAAATACCAAAAGAAAAAGTTTTGGTAATTTTTCACTTTAGACACTTTTAAGAATTGATAGTTTTGTTACAACAAATTTTAATACGCAAATGTAAAAAAACAAAGAAAAAACGAAGCAGTTTACCTTTCTGCATGCTTCCATGAAACGCTTTTATATTGTGAATCCAATCGTCTTCATAAATAAGTATTTTAGCCGCCATCACAGTTCTGCCATTAATGGGAACTTCTTTTATGGCTCCAATGTCATGATCTGCATATATAAACTTGTCTTTAAACACCATGCCTACACTATACCTCGCCACATTGTCATACGGTGATTTCATCTGATTAGTTCTACGGTCGAAACTCTTTAATGACGTCATTCCTGTGCCTTGATTAAACTGTGTCCAATATATGATGTTTGTATGGTAGTCAATAGCAATGCATAATGGCTGTGATATGTTTCCATGTAGTCGTTTAGGGCTGCTACCATCCAGTCCAGCTTCCCATAATGTGAAATTAGCCACGCCAGGCCCTCTGTTGAACCAAAACATTTTGCTAGAAACAATGAAAATGAAAATAAGGTGTAAACATATATTTTAAACTTCAACAATTTTAGACAAATATACAGGAGCATACCATATGCACTTGTAACTTAAGTTACAGTTTTTTTTTACAATGCAAATGCATAAGAAAAGAAAAATTTTATGATCATTAAGTTTTAGAAAGCACGCGTAAAAGTCTAAATTTTTGCAAAAGTAAAATTACAATAAAAAAATACAATAAAAGTAAAACTATGTTTTGTGACAATTTTTACTCAAGGGTTTGCATATTGCAAATTTTCAATTCTTTGCCAAAGTTTATAATTGCTAAAGTTATATCCAGCTGCTTCCATACACACCTAATATGAGGGTTTACAGCAATATAAGCTGGTGCCACCATATCTTTACCATAAGCTAGAACTTTGCGAAAGGATCCATCCAACTTTGCCACCTCAATGCGACCCTGTGACAACCAATATATATTTCCTGCCATCCAATCAACTGCAAGGCCATTGGCATTTTCCAGCCCACCTTTAACAATCACTTTCATATCACTCCCATTTAAAAATGCAGCATTGATCGTCTGATGGGTGTTATTCAACCAAAATATACGTCCAGTTTGAAAGTATATATCTTGATATAAAGCTGAACCAGCATTGCTGAGTGGCAACTTGTGTTTTGTTCGGAATGTATCAATGGAAGTTTTCATAATTCCCTCACTCAATGAAAACAAAAGAAATCCACTTGGTACTAAACACAAAAGGGAACAGGAATTTACGCACTGAAATATATCAAGCATAAATGAAAATTCTTATGGTATCTTTCACTTGAAAAAACCTGTCTTTTCCAAGACTGTTCTTTGAAAATTTCTGACCAATTTCAAAACAATTTTTATATTGTTTGCACAATCACTTACTAGTATACTCATTCATATCGATGTAAAAATTTCCGAAAACTGTTTTTATCAAAAAATTTCTGATTATTTTATTTTGCAATAATCGATAAAAATTGCCATATTTTAGCAATATTAGCTCTCAAGCATCAAACTTAAAGTAAATCTTACACAGATGAATTTTCACACAGTTAGAACTAGCTAGAGTGTATAAAAACTGTTGCACAAGTTCACTTTCATTTTTCTATATTGTACTGTATATGCTATCAATGCTATCAAATGATATCAATGACATGTGAAAGTTTCAAACTGTAAGGAGGTTGACCAGTATATAATCGTTATTTGGATCACACTCGCACGCCTCCACAAACACCTTAAAACAGAATTGGTTGTGCTGTTTTCAGATCTTAACTGCAAGCGTAAAACTAATATTACACATGCAAAAGTGTAGACCTATATCATGAAAACCTAAAAATCACCATAAAAGCAACTTTGGGCATGTGATTTACCACACACCTAGATCTTTCTTCATTGACAAGACATCTTTATTGATATCTTGATAAACGCAAAGCATTTTGCTATAGCACCCTGGGATTGGACTTTAAATGCTAAGAAATATAATGTCTAAAACACGTTTTTGAAACAAGTATCTAACCTCTACATGATTTTCCATCGTTTGATAATTCCATTCGAGTTGGACAAGCGCAAACTGCACCTAATTTAGGTTTATGAAAGCACAGATGACTACACTTATTAGTTTTGTAAAAACAAGAGTTGCTCCCATAAGCAGGATCCATGTTAACAGCTTTGATACCCATAACATCTGATACAGCTTTGCCAGTCAGAATCTACAAAAGTAGAAAATCTTGTATCACACACATGCTTTAGAACATAGCAGGAAATATAAAATGGACTTATCAATATAGTTATAGTTAGTAATAATAACAACTAAAAATACTTAAGCACGATACTTAAAGCTCAGGAAACATTGGAACGTGAAAGTCCAGTGTGTGATAAAGAGAGAAAAAAGAACTTACTTCTATATTCCAAAAATTTTAGTACAAAACCCACCTCTTTGAAAGCCTTACTAAGTAAATACTGCCTGACAAAAACATGCATGGTAACTAAACATTTATGCCTTTATAGTGCTAACAAAAATCAGTAAATTTAGCAATGCATACTAAAACTTGTATCTATATTAAACTGAAAGGGATTTTTTTCTGTTTCTGTTGTATTGTCATAACCAAATTAACTTACATAGATCTCAAGCATTAATCATAGGATTAATAAGCTTATTATTTTGTGTGGTGGCCATATTTATTTTTACCTTACAAAACAAATCTCTGGTGCCCCTTACTGTTTTCGATGACACTAAGAAGCTAATTCCATACACTCAAAAGCAATAACCCATGCAAAAAAGAGAGACAAACATACCTCTTTTGTTTCTTTCGTATGAATATTCATTCTTAAAACCTTACGAAACCAGTCTGTCCAATAAACATAATCGCCTAACGCTGTTATATCATAGGGGTGATTATCAACACTTTTTAATTCTTCGATTTCTCCATTGTTAAGATTATACTTCTTGACCACCCTATACTTTGCATCAACCCAGTAAAGCATGCGATTTTGATAGTCCAAAGTTATGCCATTTGGCCATTTTAACCCTTTTGACACAAGAACCTTACGGTTTTCTCCATCTAAGTCTGCACACTCAATTCTTGACAAATTTCCCCAGTCACTCCAGTAAATTTTCCTGTAATACGAAAATTAGGCAATGTGGTGATAACATTCTTTCCCAGGCTTCAGATATTAAGAGTGCGTGAGAGTAACATACAAACATGTATAAAAAGTAAACATTTAAAATGCATACTATGAATACTTATAAATGTTCATAGTGAATTAAATGCCCTACCCTGACTAAATGCCTTAGCTGGGCAAATTTCTCAAAGATAAAATAACCCCCCCACACCTAGAATAAACACTAGTGTAAAAAAAAAAAAAAAATGTAAAACAAATTGGGCTTTCACCGAAATTTAATTTAATCAAAACTTTCTGAAAAATTTGAATTTTATTTTTTATTAAGTAACCAGAGAAGAAGCAATAGGCATGAAAGAATAACATACCCATCCCCTGGATCAACAGCCATGCCTCGTGGCCTTGCAAGATCCGCAGCAACAATAATTTTTCTTGATGAACCATCTAGCCTGGACACCTCAATTCGCTTTAACAAGGGATCAGTCCAGTACAGGTTACGAGCATTCCAATCGATAGCAAGGCTTTCTGGACTATTAGCTTCAAGGAAAGGAATCACATTTCGAACATCTAAGACAGAAAAGTATAAATTAAAAAAACACAGAAAAAGCTTAACTTTTTATTATTTAGTCAGTTGTTAGACTAACCTGTCCCGTTTAAGTAAGCACTGCTTATCGTCCCTGCAATGTTTACTGTATAATCTGAATTTGTAGTGTAATGATATAACGATGGTGCATCTGACCAGTAAACTCGGTTAGTTAATATATCATACTCAACGTCCATTGCACGTGTTAACCCTTTGATTGGTAATACAACATCTACACTCTTGTCTGCATCCAGAGACATCAATCGCAAGTTCGTCTTTCTTGCTATCAAGAGAAACTTTTTCATGCCTAAAAATGTTTGATAAAATTATTAAATTGTTGTTAAAATCAAACTATCAAGGGATTCCGATGGATAAATGATGAGCTTAAAATTTTTATGGTTTTTTAAAAGTTCTTTTCGTCTTTAAGATATCTGCACTTATATATTTTAGGATTTATATATATGCTGCATTATTACGATGCCCTGTTTAAGGAATAGCAAATTTTGACATTTTTATCATCAGTAATTTTGGAATTGTTAAAGGACATGGATTCAAACTTTATTTTATAAATATTTGGGTTTGATTTAATGGCTGGTCGTCAGTCACGACTGACCAGATTTTGATATACGACTGACCATAGCTCTGTCTTCTTAACCTTGTGGTCGATCAGATATTTTCTGTCCAGAGTTACAAAGTGGTCACAAAAACTATTTTAAAGTATTTTAAGGTCCTTGGTCACTAAAAATGTTTGTGGCTATGCCACTTGATCCCACTTGGGTTGCTTCCAGTACACCAAGTCCCCAAGATGCTTTAGCTTATTCTTTGAAAGCTCGTTGAGCAAATGTTTTGACCAACATAATTTAATAACAAATGTGGTAACAAAAATATTAACAACGTAAAGTTTCAATTTGAATCTTTATATCAGGTTGATTACAGAAGAAAAAGAGAAAATTTAAAATTTAAAACTAATTTAAAAACTGGCAAAATAATGGTCAGCTGTTTATTGATTGCAAGAGTTCCATCTAATAAATAAATATCCCATTTAAAAAAATAGATTTTTATTAAAATTATACCTTTTTCACAGGTCTTCCCATCTGCTTTTAATGCTATTCCAGTTGGACAAGCACAGGAGTGTCCAGTAGGTGTCAACAAGCACAGATGACTGCAACCACCATTATCAACGGAACACTTGGTATACACTACAGAAAGGGTGAAGAGCCAGTTTACATGATGAGCTATACAGAATGGTTTGTGTATTTTGTGGCAAAAACAAAAACACTACACATTATCTACTTATACGAATCCAAGCAAATCTGAGATTCAACACTTACCATTTAAAAAAATAAGAACAGTTCTAATTGACCATTGACCTAAATTTCCAGACATTTTCCTGACATTTTAAAGAAACATATTTTGGAAATTCCTGGCTGAGTAGACACCCTGACAAGGTTAAAGATGTATAAATTGCTAACTTAAAGAACGTGATGCAATTAGGGGCAACTTTAGAAACTGTTTTACAGTTCAAGACATCTAAAGGAAAAGAAGAAGAAAAAAAGGAAATGTTAGAATTCTAAAAAAACAAATTGAATAATATGATATAATAAGAGAATATTATTCAAGAGAACATTAAATGCACAAAACAAAACACTGTCCACTTATTATTAAAACAGTACAGCTATCAGTTGTGTCAAGATTAATTAAGATAAACGTTACCATACCATCAGGTTGAATATTAGCTGACAATATGACCAAATCAGATGGAACTTGACGAAGCTCAGGAACAGTATGATTAGTCACATTACTAGGTTTGTGTATGTCTAATGCATAGATATTAGCTTTTGGATCTGACCAAAACAATACATTTTTGAAGACAAACATGTGATGTGGTTGTACATTTTCCTTCAGAACTGTCCTGTTTTTCTTATCTATCGTAATATACTCAATTGTATGCATACCAATATCACCATAAAATAAGAGATTTGTTTCAATATCAATTGCTATGGAGTATGGCACAGCGTTGACTCCTTTGTTGACCAGAACAAACTCGTTTTTACCGTCCATATTATAACGAGCAATTTTACGATCGCCCCAATCAGCCACGAACATGTACCTTTAATTAAAAGCGACAAATTATTAAAAGATGAGGATTATTATGATGATAAGGCAGTGATAAATTAAGTCTATGGCTTTTATCAGAGTGCAACTTCTTAGACAAACAATATTGACACCAAATTATAGTAAAAAGGCATGCCTAGTATGGTAAGATTTTTGCACATATACTACTGTTTGTCCATATTATGTTCCACTCTCCACCAAAAATCATGTCAAATCTGTCTTAGGCAAAACGGATTCAGAAAAAATTTGTAATGTGTAGTGAAAAAAACATGCATGCTTTTGGGTGAGCTGCATTGGTCAACTTCTCGTGAAATTGTGTGTGGGCGTGTTGCATTATTTTTCATGCATCTCCTGAAAAAGCCTTGGTTTGATTGCAGTTTTTTCGAACATTCAGTTTGATAAAAAGTTTTTACAGTACACATTTCGTTTTCATAAAGCAACTCCATTTTACATTTCAATCTCAGTTGATAAATATTTGATTTAGCAAATATTTGATTTCAGATTAAAGTTGCTCGGCGCAATTTTTCAACTTTTAGATTTTAGCTGGACACATTCTATTTTTGGAATATAAAGTTAGATGATTAGGACACCTTTGGTTTAACTTTTCAAATTAAATCAGTTTTCACCCAAATCTCATCCTCAACTTCAACAACTTGATTGCTTTAAAAAATGTGTAGTACTTTGTCACCATGAACCTTGACTAAAATAGCTTTTAACCCTAATAATTTAACATACCCTTTTTGTGGATGAAGAGCAATTGCCACAGGCTGATCAAGACCTTTGGATACCAAAACTCGTCTATACGATCCATCATAAGGACAAACTTCGATTCTATTTTTCGCCATGTCAGTAAAGTAAAGCTTCTTAGTAACCCAGTCAACTGCTAACGCTTTAAAACCATTTTCAGTAGTGGATTCGATTAGTATAGGGGCATTGCCTTTATCACCATCCAAATGGACTCCTTTTATTACAGCCCTATCAGCCAGAAAATTTGTATAAAATACAAAATTTTCTTTATAGGCATATGCTATAGATTGAATATAATCTTTTTCATCAAAAACTTTTGAATACACTGACGATCCATAAGTGAATTTACCGATTTCCTTTCCGTTGGAAACTAAAATCCTTGTATCACCTAAAAAAAGGATTGTAATATTGTAAAAGCTATAAAGTCAGCCCTTAAAATTAGCGTCGCATTCGGCACTGCCGACGTAATTGCCGACGTAAAATACGAACAAACCTTAGTTGCGTCGGCAAAAAAATTGCCGACGTAATTTTGTTGTGAAATTTTTAAATAACAATAAATTTTGATTTTGTTTGAGCTACTCCCACTCATTGCAACTACAAAATAATTACATTCGATTTTCAGTAAGGTAAGCCATTATCACTAACTAAAATCACGCAGGCTACAGAAGTACTGTGGTACCATTCGATTCGTAATAATAATCGAAAAATTGTATATCGTATTAAAAAGAAGTCCAGAAGTTCTCTCTCCCACACGACACAGCAGGCAATAAGTCAGCCCTGCCCTCGGTTTTGTTAGGAGAGATGTTCTGCGAAGACTCTAACAATTGAGTCTCCTGTACAGTTTTGCTTCATGTTAAACTGTGCCGGTGACAAGCATTTTTGAAGCATGTCACCGGCGACTTCTGCGATATACAACCTAATGATGCCGTAACCTAATGAGTTCATCTCGAAACATAAAAAGCCAGTTGGCAGTGAACTATTAACTTAACGAGAGGTGGGAAAGGTGTACTCCATTCCCATTTGTCATCGTCTTAGGAGATCAATGCATCGAATTTATGAGAGGTCTAGCCCTAATAAAAAGTAAATGACGAAAGTTATTGCCAGCTGAAAAATTTCACTACAAAAAAATATTGCCGACGCAATGCCGACGCAAATCAGTTGAAATGTATCTCACGTCGGCAGTTTTATTGCCGACGTAAAAAAATTCTAATTTTAAGGGCTGTAAAGTATGCAACTGGCAAGGTGCAATTGTCATTCAATTTTTTTTAACCAGAATTCATTCACTCAAAACAAGAGAGAACACTTATGCATGGTTACTACTAATATTTTGCGGAAAAATAAAAATTAAAGGAAAGAAAATTTAAAGGGTGCCTTTAACCTTTATTTCCAACCAAAGGTAAATATAACCCAAATATTTTAAAAAACATGTGTTGCTTTCGAAAAAAGTATTTTTTGAAAGCTTAATAAAACTGCATTCACACATTAAGAAAACAGGAAAGTGAGAAAAAGAAAAATGTATAAATTTCTTATGGTGCACTACTTTAGACTAGAAGCATCATGCAAGATTTTAACAAGAATTATGATGTCATATTTAAGCAGTAGCAAATTTTGACATTTTTTGTCATCAGTAATTGTAGACCCGATAAGGGATGTGCATTCAAACTTTATAAATGCATAGATATTATAAAGGTGAATTGATTAATACTAAAATTTTGCCAAAATGAAACTCATTTGCACGTCCCAGGCCCTGATGTAGTTGAAAGTCAGAATATTTGTCAATTTTAGTTTCGCCAAAAACTTTTAATGCTTAGCAGGCAACTTGTGCTTTAGAAAAGCCTTTTTTCGTTATAATGTTGTTTGTTTGTACATGTGATTACACAAATCTTATGAACTTTTGTGTGCAATCAGCGTTTGCCATTTTGACTGGTTCATTAGATTGCAAAATAGTAAAAAAGATAAAACTTATTTCACTAACTTTTATAGTTAACTAATATGTAAGCAAAAGAATAATACAAAAGATAGGTTTTAAAATTTTAAAGACATTGGCACTGTCAAAAAAAAATTTTCATTAATTTTTTAATTTGTTGCATTTATTGTGAAAAGGTAAAAACTCTGATAAAAATAATATCCAAGATCATGCCATTTCAAAAACACTTCTAAAAATATTGAGGTTTAAAGGATTTTGATGACGTCATCAACCCATCTGTTCTGAAACAGCTGACGCAGCATCGAGAATTTGGTCCCAGGTTACACATGCAGGAGAGATGTCAGTTATTTTTACCCCTTTCCAAGTTATTTAGCCTTAAAGTTAAAAGTGCATTGCCATGGTTTCATTATCACAATTACGTTGTTGACATCAAACTAATGTAAAACGTCAACAAATAGCTAGTAATAAGTTTACGCCAGAACCACTTTTTATAACAAGTTACGCTTCACTGAAATTTTTGGAAAGGGAGGGGACAGAATTTTTTTTGTCAACAGCTCCGTAATGCAAATCAAAGTAGCCTAATTAGTCTATTTGGGTGGTTATCATCCATCATATTATTTTGCAGACTAACTTCCATTATTTAAAACAACAAGTTAGTTATGGAGGCTTGTGCTATAAAGTTGTTAATCAACGGTTCAAATAAGAAATAGCTATACATTTTGATATTGTTTCACATTAACTTTTACTTAGCCTAGTTACGCTATACATGCTGCATAATACAACGTTTCAAAATGTCAATCACACATGCGCAAGATATGTAAACATTCAGTGTGGAAAATGTGCAATAACAATAAAATACACATCTTCAATTAATATATTTTTTTTTTGGGGGGGGGGAGCAGCACCCATATTTTCGTACATTTTACAGCATGCTGTCACAAAATTGTGAGAATATTTATGATAATAAGTAATGCAATATTTAGGTTCTACTGCAAATTAAACTAGCTTCAGGCTAGCTATAGGCAGTAAATTAAAGTATGACCTATGTGACATTACTCAGATTTTTAACAAAGTAAAAGCTTTAGCTGCAATCATACCTACCACAGGTTTGACTGATTTTTCAAAAAAATTAGTATTTCGCGGAAGAAAATGGTTACAGAACTGACACTGCAAAACGACAGTGTATTGAGCTACCTAAGCGACTTGCCTAATTGAGTAATGCTAACATGCTGAAACTAGCAAGTTTCCACCCTTATAACATGCTTTTCTCAGCTTGTAAAGATAAAATTGCATCACAGGCAGAAATATTCCCACTAGGAGAAACGAAATTTACTTTTCCGTCATCTAGCAAAATATCAAGATTCATAAAATAAGGCCTGGGATGGCTTTAAACAATTGTATTAAGAAGTCAACTTTACCTGAGATATTGGCTATGAATGAAAAATAGATAAACAAGAACAACTGCATTTCGTAGGTCCATATTTGAACTACAATCATATCGATATTTCATCGCAGCAAATGCAAGCTTTTGTACATAGTTATTAGTGCTAATAAACGTAAAGTATTTAGCGAATTCTTGAGAAATCAATGTAAAATTCTAACGTATACAATTCGTGCGTATTAAAAAGTTTCTTCGTCAAATTCACAACAATTTGGTCGACTGCGCAGACACGATACTAATCACCTGGTGAAAGATCGTTTCTCCAACTTTGCCAAAGATATGTTCCTCATCGCACATTGCTTTCGGTCAGCGGGGATGGAATTAGCCATAAAGCGGTCCGCAAAAACAATGTGGGTGGAACCAAAAAACCGCAGTGTTTATGTAAGCTTACATCATTTGTAACTTAAGCACAATAAATTATTTTCTGAGGACTGCTTACCAAATAAATTACCAAATATTATCGACTAACGTCGCAACTTGCAAAACCTAACAAAAATATGATACCACCACTCCTCAAAATATTAAACAAATTACTTTTATAATTCTTAACCAGGAAAGGTTCGTAACTATAGGAAATCATTTTTTCACAACCTCCTTTCCGACGAAAATCTTTCTAGGCTGTTGCTGTTAGGTGTTTTTAGGTGTTTCCTGCCTTACGACAAATGGCGTAATTAGTTAACCTGTTAGTGGCGCAATTTTAAGTTCTTTGATTTTAGTCAACGCTATTTACATTAAACTTAGGTACTTCAAGTCTCAGAAATCCTGAATAGCGTTAAATTTGTGCCTAAAAAGCCATATTTCCAGTCACCAAAAAAAACTTGTTTACTTAGACAAGCCATGGACACTAGGTTGCTATAAAGATGTTTCATTGTCTCAAACCTCTTACTTAGATTACTATTATGATAATAGTGGGAAAAAGTATCCTATTTCTAGTGTGGAACAAGGCTGAAACGACATACGTTGTTCAGTCGTGTTTTGTGATGATCTTGTTTAGAGTTTGTTTCTTTGATGGTATATTAAGTAGTTTATTTCGTTCTAATTTATCTTTATCCGGCCATCAGAGGATCTTGACCTTAAAGCTTCAAGTTACTTAGGTTTGTAGGACTTTCAACAAGCGTTGTTTGTGGGTCTGAGGACCTTGAGTAATAAAAAGTTGTTCGATGGAAAAATAAGTAAAACTGTACAAAAAAATCTGTTGAAATCAATTGTTCGTTCGATGAATGACTTTAAGTTTGATTGACAACTATAATACAGCAGAAAACTAATAACTATTTATGTTCACATAAATAGTTTATTGAAATGAAAACAATATATTTTGTCTTTGTAGAAATCTCTTTATCGATAATTGATTTGTGAAGTGTTAAAGACGGGGGTTTGTCATAGCGGCTAAAGATGCAGCATTGCTTGTTTGCAAAAAAAAAACAGCAAAGAAAAAGCCAAATATATTTTGTAACCTCAATTATCATCTTTCCTGTAAATTTTAATCAGCAGTAAAATTTGGTTTGTAAGTTTTAATATTTTTTAACAAGTATTCGAGCCAACAATAACAAAAATATGAAAAACAAACAAAGTTGTACTACTCGCTTCTTGATAAATTCGCAAGCCTGAAATTTCACAAATTTAGAGGTAAAAATAAGAATCATGCAGAGGTAGTTGATCCAGTTCATAAACTAATTCTTATTGCAAGTTGGTCTGTTTCTTGATTTTTTGAGTCATGACAATCAAATTAGATCAAAATAGGTTTTCTCATGCAGTGTGACTCAGGAGAGCATATTTAAAGTCTATAACGCAAAAATAATTTTGAAGTGTGGTTAAAGTTAGAAAAAGCGGGAAGAATCAAGTGAGAATTAAAACAACCCCCGTATTTCAATCTTACTCATTATTCGTAGCTTGATGGATTTTGACAATAAAGGCGGGATTTCATTTCACAGACAGCCAATTAAATCAAAGTTGTGAAGTATTCGTTGACAGTAAGAACGGGAAGGTAATACGACGATAAAACAAAACAAAACAATTCTGTTTTACAATTTGCATGTTCGTTAGATTTTCAATGTGTGAATAGAGGTTTAATACCATTTAATACAGTATAATAAAAAGTCATGTTCAAGCTATTAACACATTTACATTGAACCAATAAATGACACTTTTTCCGTATCATGTGTAGGGAAACGGAAGGTAGTTGATTATATTTCTGAGCATAGGAAGCTATCATGCTGATTTTATATACATCAATATTATATAAAAAACACCGAGAGTTTGAATGTGTTGTAAGACGAAGATAATAATCAGTCCGATTAAAAATCAATATGCTCAGTGAATATAACAAAAAAAGGTTGAATCGTGTCAATCACGAGGATTTCAACCATGGATTTTAGCCTAGACATAGCTTGGTGTAAAAAGTTAGGAAGTCGCTAAACAAAAGTCACTTCCGACCCAAGTAATATTGGGGAAGTTACGATCCCCACAGCAAGTTAGTTCTCAGCTTTCTCTCCTTCGTTGAATTTAAAGGGTAGGTCAGATAGAATAAATAATAAATCTACTAAATTTGCAGTGCGAATTTGTTTTATTCTTAAGTGAATATTAAATATTCATAAAGCGCGTCCAACGATCGAACAAATAGTCGGACACCAACTTTAAATGTTGTGTTTTTACCACATTAGTATTTATAAAATACAGATCAATGCACAATCCACGATATTAACATTTTTACAGTCCATGACACTTTTAGTGACAACAAGCGCATTTCTTTTGGATAATCACACGATTTCGCTTCGAAAACAAACGTGCGCGGCTCGTGTGGTGCCCGTGTTTACGCAATGACATCAGTGGTCGCAGACGAACAGAAGAGCGAACGCCCTTTCGCGTCTGATCGTCTGATTGTTCGCTGCTGGACGACATACGTCTCTTTCTTGGAGACGGTTTAAGTTTTATAGTGAGTTTCAAATTTTCGTTGGATACAGAAGAAGTAAATTCTTGCAACATCGGATTGTGGATATGTTCCTCGTCAACGTCTGAGCTTTCTGCGCTGGATGATGATGAAGATGACAATGAGATTTCAGAAAGCTGACCCGCAGACCACACGCGCTTTAACGGGTTCAACCGAACCTCGGGAGTCGAATTCTTGTATGGTAATAAAAAACGTTTTCCGGATAAATCGGATTTTTCCTGCAAGCGGATAGGCTTGACAGCTTTTTGTCGTTCGACCAATAATAAATCGAAGTACGGCAAATCTTTAAGGCCAGGTATAAGATCAATATATGTTGCATATTTCATTGACAAACTTTTGTCTATGTGCTTTTTCGCCTTACTTGTAAAACACTGTTTTTTTCTCGTTGGATATTTTCTTGTCGGTGTTTTTGCATTTTCACTGTCTGCTATTGATTCGGAACATGAAGATGAAGTTCCCTTCTGCAAAGATTCAAGAGATTCGTCGTCTGTCGATGTATCTATACAAAAACAAAGTACCACTAATGAAAAAAAAATAATGTGGACAGACATAAATGCAGTGAAAGGGAAACATCTTCATAAAAAACATACTTTTAAACAAAAATTGTCTGTATATATTTGCTTCTTATGGCAGAACCAATTTAATTAAGAACTAGAAATAGCTGTATAATTAGAACAAAATAAGAACAATTGCAAGGTTGAAAATACTACTGATTTTCTGGGGGTTTTTTTTAATGAAAATTTCAACACCTCAGGGTAAAGCGAAAATTTTCTGTTTATTACCTTCGGTATGTCGCATCAGTCTTGACAAGCGTTTATCGGTTTCCCGTAGACCATACTTTCCTAACTTCTTTTCCTGAGGAGATCGTGGCTTGAGGTCAGCAAATGCTCCACTACCACGTCTATATAAAAGCATCAAAAGCATAGTTTAAAAAATGCTCACACAGTATTACAGAAGATACAATGTTACTGTAGAAATTGTAAGTAATATATTTAAGAAAGGGAATCAGAATCGGAATCGGAATCAGAAAAAACGGAGACACTTGGTTCGTTCGAAATCACCACCGGATACGTCTTCAAAAAATTAAGTAAAAATACAAGCACGTGAAAACAACATTAACATAACAATACAGAAGAACTAACCAATCACATTAATAAGAAAACAATAGATATACATCATTAACCAATCAAAGTTACTTTTAAAGCACTGGAGAGAAGTTGTGTAAAATGCATACACGCATATGCATTTTTAATTCTAATTTTGTTCTTTCTCGCTACACGCTTAAGAACAATTTTATAAGAAGTTTTGTTCTTATAAAATTACTCCATGCTCAAATCATTGTTTTGTAAAACCAAGAACGTGTAATCGAAGATTTCAATAAGCCTGACATTTGCCATAAAATAATGTATATCCTTCAGCAATTTCCTACACCCAGACCATGTTTCCATTGTATCGGACAGGTTTCGCGCCGAATCAATTTACGTAACGGATAGGCCTTCTCTATTGAGACAAATTGTGCCGAATCAATTTATCGGATAGCTTCTGGGCCACGCGGCTTTCAAAATAGATACGTCTCATATCCGATAGCTTCTTCTTTTGTTATTCTGTACATTTTCTATTATGGCGTAAATGACGTATATGTTTACAAAAGGCTATTCGGCATATAGAAACAGGTCTGTGCAGACACGGTTCGTATGTGTTTCCACTGTACCGGATCATAAATTAATTCGGCGCAAAAACCTATCCGATACAATTGAAACACGGTCCCAATATTTTCATATAAGCACATTAATTTCAGAGAAATTTTATTAGTTCTTACTAAAAAAAAGCGTGAAGCATAATTTCCTTGAAGTATTTAGTAATTTTTTACAGTAAAACGCATTTTCTTGGTTAATTGACAACGCTGTTGGACAAGAATATTTGATTACCTTTCACAAGTTATGCATTCACAAAAACAATTATCGTCACCAAAAAAGTCATCACCATAGTAACAGACCAGTTCTTCTCCAATAAAAATATCCCTCAGGACTTTTATGCAAGCTGTGTCTCGACCAGTGGAAACAAACTATGAAATAAAGATGAACTAAAAGCTATTACTAATTGTTTTTGTATACCTCAGGGGGGGTTGAAGGAGTTGAACTCCTTTGCACTCAGGACCAAAGATTCAAGGAACGTGAGAAAATTGTTGAAGAAAAAAATTTTCTAGGTTCCTTGTTTTTATTAAGGCCTTGGTGGGCATCTAGAAAAGAAGGTTTACATTCTTGGTGTTTTGGTAACTTGCAAATTCTCCAAATATAATGACGAAATAATACATACCTTGCAATTAGGACGACAGTCTAAAATAGAAGGAAGCAAAAAATAAGCATAATAATTCCTTGTTTTCTTGAATTATTCACACGCTATTCATCCTATCCTACCATTCCTTAATTAATCCTAAATTATACCTCCATTTCTTTCATACGAAAACAATCTACTGGTGCATTTAGAAGCAGCTTATAAACCATTAAACTATTATCTGATTTAATTTCTTTAAGGTGTCCTCTAAGTATTATCTCCTTATTTTCCTGGCATTCTTGACATTTTTTGTCAAATAATTCTGACATGTCGAGCTATTTTGGTGCAAAATTTCATAGTAGAATCTCGGATCACCTTAAAAGTGTAAATCTAATTACAAGCAATTTTAAGAACGCAGATCGGAAATTTTTCAAGTATTTGGAAAAATGAAAACCATTAAAGCCTAAAATTGAGGTTGACACATTACTGACAAATCCTGACTTTCCACACAGAGTGGACTTTAAGTCAAATTAGTTAAAACATAAAAATCTAATTATAAGGAAGAGGGTAAACTTGTGTTTCATCTCATATAAATTGCACTTGTAAGTGCTAATGCAACTTTCATTGATCGTAATAAAAAAGTTCCATTTTTTTCAAACGTTTTAACTACAAGACAAATAATAATATGCTGATGAACAAAAAAATATGTAAAGTAAATTATTACTCTGTCAGTCGCATACATAGACTAATAAATGAACTTAAAAAGATACTAGCTCGCACATTCTAGCTAAAAAAACTTTTAGTCATGCACATGTAATAGCGGAGTTGTAATGAAAATTTGAAAGCAAGCTGATAGGTTCTTGTAAACAGTTAAAACTTTCAAGCCAATCTAACAGAAAACATCCAGTACATCCCACAGAGGCTTCCCAGCTTTAAAATGCAAATACCTTTAACGATTTTATACAGTTATATAGCCATTACAACTATAATTTGAGCATGTGATGTGGCGACATCTGAACCACATCTGAGTCGAGACTTAATTTTTAGTTTTACTAAGAGGGTGCAAAAATTGTTTGTACAAATACCATTCTGTTTTAGGTTGAAATATCAAGGGTTTTGATGTGATAGATAGTTTACAGCCAAAGCACAGCTTTGTTAAGTTCCACCTACTACTACATGTCCCTCCAAGCATACTCACACACCCCTCCCTCTTTCTTTTAGAAATGTGAATTATAGTGTTACAAACATGAAGATGACTTTTGGGATTCTACATATTATGTATTTTTAAATTGTTATACCAAAACAGGACTTTTCTAATAGTATGGGCCTGCCAATACAACATAATATTTTTCCTACCATGATTCACATAGGCTGCAGGTCCTAGCCATAATTGTGAGCAATTTTTCCGCGTTGAAAACATTACACTGAAATCATTATCTCCAGGTTTTAATAAATCATCTTCTTCCTCTTCTGTTAATTCGGCAATACAGCCAACAAGATTTGTTATCCTTTCACCTTTGTCCCTAAAAGAGATGTGTGTTCTTTCATTTAATGCATGCCATCAACAATGAATCATAGTACACAGAATTTTTAAAGTCAGCTGATTTTTCACAGCTTTAATAGTGACATTATTATTAGCGACTATCATCGCCCACCTTGAGACTTTTTGTTGTTCAGAGTGTCTAGAAGGTTAGTTATCACCTTAAAAAAAATTTATTTTGTAAAAGACAAATATTTAGACTAAACCGAGGAAAATCATTTCATAATTTTTGCCACATAGCATATAACAAAAACACTCATCATAACCCGTTGAAAATATAACAAGGCTTGTGGAAAAATCCACTTAGGCAGAAGAATAGAAAAGATCCATCATTCGAATATTGATGACGTCAGCAATGACCTGACGAGAACCAAAAACATTTTTTTACACAAAATAAAATAAAAATTTACAAATTGCAATTATTTCAGTGTATTGAATCTGAAATGCAAAAAAGGATAGTTTGCAAGGAGTAACTCCTAATTCAACAAAAAAATTCTTAAAGTCTTACACAAAATGTTAAATCAGATTTGCAAAATTCAATTTTTCGGTATGATCCATACTGTCCTTAACCAAACATTTAAACCGAAATCAAAAAAGCGGTGATCAAGGAGTAAAATTTAAATCCACAAAGATCATTATTTTGGTAACATTGTATACGGTCCTTTCTTACAAAATTTTACACTAAATGTAAAAGAGAACGGTTTCTGAGGAGCAAATCCATGAATATTTGTGACAATAATGTAAAAGAGAACGGTTGTTGAGGAGCAAATCCATGAATATTTGTGACAATAAAGTACAAAAATTACTTATTTTCTAGATAGAGAAATTTTTGGTGTTCCAAACTCTGGTTTATATTGGTGTTGAAAAACATTTAAAAGAACTCATTTTTGTTGATTTAGAATTTATTCTCAACAAAAACAAAAAGGAGAAACAATGGAATTTTCTTCCAGCAAAACTGACAACACATACAGTTCTCCCCAACAAAAGTTTATAACACAAAATATAAAAAAAACATCCAGTTACACAACAGCTTTTACAGCAAGGTTTAATTCTACACAAATATATATATTCAGTATGTTGTATGTGGTTTATTTCCATAACAGTTTACAAAATTTTAAAAAACATCTGTTCGCAACACAAATAAAATATATATAGAAAAACCATACTGTCCTCTTCTGAAAAATTGGGAATACTTAGTAGCTATAGGTAATAGTTATAGCTATTTTTTATGCTTAGTAAAACACATAAATAGAAATAATAGTAACGTAAAAATTATAACATTGCAGTGATTTCAACAAACCAAAGTTTTCCGTTCGGACAGCAAATTTGCTTGGTAGCTATAGCTAACAGCTTAGTGTAGCATTTTGAATTTTAGGATTAATATACATTAGTTACGCACCAGGTAATACATATTGAACAAATGTGAGCAAATATGCTATCTTTTAAAACTTGAAGAATTTAAGGCTTTAAGTGGCCTTTTTCTGGGAATGCGAGTCTGCTTGGCAATTTAAATTGTGCCATATAAAAACAGGTAGCTCTAGCGTACATAAAACTAAATGTCTAAAAATATAAGTTCTAACTTTTTATGAATTCCAATCCTGTATAAATTCTAACCCACGTCAAACTCTCGCCTTCAACTTCTACTTCCTACTTTACTTTATTACTTCTAAGTCCAATTCTGAAGTAATTTCTCGTAGTTTTTAACTTCACTTTCTACTTCTACTTCTAACCTTTTTAAATTATACTTTTTAACCCTACACTTTTTCACTTTAAGTTTTCTTGATTTTTGCATTTTTTTTGAAAATGAATTGACCGTTACATTGGTTGCGTTTTTTGTGTGAAGGGTAACCCTTTTTAGAAAGTCAGCTGTTAAAATTATTTCAGCAAATTAAATTGAGTAGTTTTAATCACGTGATATAAACAAAGTAAACCAGCAGTCTTATATCTGGCAAAATAGACATACTTTTTTGAGCGACTTCAAAGAAAATGTCTGCGACTACAAAGAAAATGAACATGTGGATGTGTTATTTTTCTTTGTTGCCTGTCACAAACACTTATTTATTATTTATTATAGAAAATAATAAATTAGTTTGTTTTATTATTTTTTATTACCTCTATCTCCGACCAGGATGGCTTATTGCAGATAAAAAAGGTAGATTGTATAAGGCCCAAGTAAATGTTATATTTGGAAAGGGAGAGATAGGCAGTGAGGCAGAAAGAATTTGACATTTTGAACATTAAAGAACAGAGAATAGTTAGAAAGACAGAAGGAAAGAATTTGGATGGGCTAAAAACCAGGCTAGGTACTCATATAATTGAGTAATGAGTAATAAGGACATACTTTCTAAAGAGGAATTTGAGTTTAGATAATACCTTATTATAAGGCCATCTGTATTCGAAACTTTATTTATTTTCATTTGTAGCTTTAAAAAGTTATGCTGGATGCAGTGGATATGTGGATATTGTAAAAACAAAAAAGAGTTTAAAAAATTGTTTTTCTTTCATATTGCCATTCGTGGAAGTTGTAATTAACATTGATTGCTGTTTTTTTACCTTGTTGACAAAACTTGGCTGTTGCACCACAAAAGCGTAAAATATTTTTTTAAAGGGATTCTGTGGTAAAAAATGAAACTTTGTATATACAAAGATAAAAATTTAATCATAGATATATTAAAATCAAAACTTGAGCATAAATCCCTTTTTTTCCTTGTGATGTGATAGAATTCAATGAACCGGGTTGGCACATTACTCTAATCACTGTAACAGTGTGTGAGAACAGGGGAGTTTCACAAAGCAAACTGTGAATGGTAAATTTCGCAGCAAATTAGCTGCAAAATATTTTTTTGACTTCAAGGAAATTAAAACTGATGCAATGAGAAATGTTGTGTAATAATACAAGGTGAGAGCTTATTCGCCATTTTTTCGTTTTTACAATAAAAATAGTGCCAAGTAAATGTAAAGCAATGACGTCTTCTATTTTGATGAATCAAACAAAGTTTTCTAATGATCATACAAGATTAAATAAAAGAATATTTATAAAACTCGCAAAAACGTTAGCATTCTCTATGAAAATGTTCAAATTAGTTACCTCTTTCTGTACTGTTTTTTTTCTTTAGGGACAAGGTATGATAAAGGTCTCAATTTACAGGCAACAGCAAAATGTATTATTGCATCATTCTTTTGCATGCTGCTTTCTGGGATTCAATTTCTCAGAAAGATGGCTTAATGGAAAGTGTTAAATAGTACTACTTTTGTTTTTATACAATGATTTATGCTTACTAAAAAACTTATTGGGTTATGTAAGTAACAACTAACAGCAGCATTCTTTACTTCGTGGTATTTGAGAGGTTACTTATTTTTTGGGATCTAGAACTGAGTCGAAAGTCAAAAGAGAAGAAGTGAGCAAAGCAGCATTGGCGGACCATGTTAAATTATGATCATAAACAGTATGCTGTTTTCTCTAGCAATTCTGTATTCAGTGTATTGTATTTTGTAACCCTCCTGTTATGTACTATTGTTTGGCCAAGTACCATAAAATTTTTACCATAAAATCCCTTTAAAGGGGAACTACACGCAAAAATTATTTTTTTATATACTGTTACTACTACCATAAGAAAACGAATTCAACTAGTTTTACTGTTTCATATGACTTCCAAGTGCCAAGAATACGAACCTTATCACCCCAAAATACGGCTAGAAATCCCGACCCCCAATTCCGTAAAAAAAGACTGGGACGAACGTGATGTGTGACGTTGTAAAGTGCGGAAAGCGCAATTCTATGCAGGGGTTGGTTTATTAAAGCAATAAATTTTTAAATCGTTTATAGTTTTGATAAATATAGCTACTAGCAATTCCTTCTTATTTTATGCTTAATATGCCAAGTTGCTCACCTTTCGGTTGTACAAGTCGCTCCACGTTTAACAAAGGGCTTAGTTTTCATAAGATACCTTCAAAAAAGTTGAACAACAAACTTCGTAAAAAATGATTGCAAGCGATTAAAAGAGAAGGGTCTTTACCAAAAGATTCTGGTTTTTACATCTGCTCAAAACAGTTCACTGACGATTGTTTCCAGAGGGATATGATAGTAAGACAAAGTTCATCTGGATTTCTTGAATGCAGAAAATAAAGTTTTCTTTGTATTTGCATATATTCACTGGTCATCAAATCCACGCCATTGTATGATTTACGTTCACTTTTATTTTACTAATATTATTTCACTTGTTTGTTACCTTCTTCCATTTTTAAATTTATAAATTTAATATTTTGAAGTTAAATTTTCGTCCTGCTCGCCACTTATGATTATCTTTTCTCGCAACGCATAAGCAAAGTTTTGTTGTTTTTGTTTTGCGCGAATAAAAATCTAATTTCTGACAGGGGGGAAACATATTACTTTGCTAGACTGAGCTAATGGGTGAACCGATGTCATCAACATTTCGAACATCAAACGAAAGTAAAGCACGTTCTGGAAATAGTCTTCTTGTTCCTGGTGCTGTCCCGACGATTTTTGTATTTACTTCAGAGACTAAAAAAATTGTCCCTTTTACCCCCTGAATTGTTTCTCATTTAATATGCAAACTTTCCAAGGTGAGGTCCATCACACAAAAGAATTAAAAAAAAGATGCGCTACTGTTCTCCTTCGTCCATACAATTTCATTTTTTTAACCTTTTTCAAAATTATAACTTTTTATCAATGGGAGAGGGTCAATGCATCAAAAGTGTTTGAAAACATCAAAGTTTTTTTTATGAAGACTGTTTGTTCATTTGAGGAAAATTGTTGGTTATTGTTGTTTTTTGACGAATAAGAAAGGTTTTTTTTTTGGTATATACTTAGTTATTTTGGTTCTTGTTTATTAAAAAATAAGTTACAACAAATCGTAATGTCTCCTCTTCTTTTCAATGTGTTTTCTTGGAGGCCTCCCTCTGCGGTTTGCTACATGTCGCACTTTGCAATGTCATTTTTGTTACTATTTCCAGTCTTCTTGTTTTTACGCGGCCCGTTGAAAAAAGGCATATTTCTGGCAAAGAAATTGCTCTTATTGAGGTAAAAACAGACATAATTAAGTTGCACGTTTTTATTTTTTGAAATATATTACCCATTTTTGACAATATATCAAAAAATAATTTTTGCGTGTATAGTTCCCCTTTAAGAGAGTATTTCATCTATTTTTCCTGGGATTTGTAGCACGGTCGGTATAAAGCGTTCAAGTCATGTCTCTGAGATCCTGGGTTTGATCAAGGCAGTTGTCTAGTTGGGAAGAAATTTCAATGGCTTATTTAGCTCTAATAGAAGCTTTCGACACTTTTAGAACTGCTTCTGTTGTCCTTCCTGAAAACAATTGACAGGGTATACCCCTTAAAATTAGTGAGGCTAACCACATAAAATATAAATCACTACATCCACGCAAAACATGGCAATATCACTGGCTAAATCCCAAATGCAGGACTTGGACAGTGAACAAAATTCAAATATATATAAATGGTCTAGCCTAAATCAGATTTAAAAAGGTCATTAATATCCTATACAATGCATGTTGACATGAAAATGGGAATTAGAGTTGAGAATGACAACAAATGATGAAATTAAGAGTTGGGTTGCAAGGAGATAAGCATCAATTTGCCAAAAAGTGAAATTGCCCTAAAAAAGCACATTAGCATTATTAAATTTAAAAAGCAGTGATTCTTACCATTTTCTTGTACTTAAAACCTTTCCACCCACATTTTCCGTAGAGTATCTTGCACAAGGAACAATGACAAAGCCTGACTCTGGATCAAAAACTCGCATATAGCGCAGGAGCTAAAATATAAAATAAGATAAATGCTATAGGGTGGAAAAATAATTTCAAGTCATTGTTAGCTTTTTTGCTAATTACGTCATCAAATTTAATGAAATGGGTAAAATTAGCTTAAATGTGATTTTTGTAAAATATTTGCAGTTACCGACTGACAGACAGACACACATACACACACACAGTTTCTGCATTATTATAAGAGATATATATAATTGATTTGTATTTAGTCACACTACTATTGTGAGAAACATAAAATAATGTATCAATTTATATTAAGAAGTCCCCCAAAACAATTAAAAAACATTTTCAAGAGAAAAAATTCTGAAAAATAAAATTTAGATATGTTCTTATGCTTTCTTCTTTTTTATGTAAATTTCACCTCCTTTCTGAATTTTTGTATTTGTTTGAAGACCTATAATAGGACTGTGAATAAATTTAATGCAGATTCTTGCTTCATGATTTTTAATAAAAACAATATTACAATAAACTACAGCCATGGGAATCTAAAAATTAGGGTGCAGCAATTATAATTTAACTTTTGCCGTCGTTGTGATGTAATACGAAGGCACTACGACGGCAAAAAAATTATTGTCGCTAAAATGAAGTACGACAGCCGTTTTTAAGAGACTATAAATATTCCTTCTAAACAAAGTCCCATGATAAAAATACATATTGAACATTTAATAAAAGTATCAACAGGTAAGGAACACTGAAGTTTTCTAGCAACTCATTTTACATCTTTAACTATGTTTTGAATTATTGTTGCATAATAATGTATCTTTCACAACATTTAATTTGCTTTAACTTTCAAAGAAGCCAGGTGTTCCGTTATAATTTTAATTCTCAGCAAGAAGTTAGTAATAAAAATTGAAGTATTTTGCGATATTGATTCGTAAAACTTCAGAAAACAATTATTTCAACTTTATGGTCTTAAGTTAAGTTAACATGTAAATATTCATTCATAGAGTGGGCTGAGCGTTATGAAAAACGTTTTTAACAACAATTTCGTGTCACGATAAAGGCTTGTCAGAAGCAAATAATGTTGTGTAAATATACTAACCTAGCTTTTTGCAAACGTGAAATAATTTAAACGAACTTAAGTAATTAACATCGTTGTGTCAAAAAAGATTGTAAAAGAATAATAATTTTCCTTGTTCACCCATTCATTGGAAAAAACTAGAAAATAGTCGCGACAGCATTTTTTTGTCGTCGTCAGGTGCAAAGTACGATTCTATTATTGCCACACCAGGCCATTTCTTGAATAAAACTATGCCAGAGCTACAAAAAGCACCCGCTAAAAAAATTATGAGTGCCATGATGTGCGAAAAATCGCACTCGTAAGCAAAATTTACAAGTGCGATGTGAATATCTGCAAGTGTGATTCACACTTAACTATTTTTTGTTTACCACAACGTTATATATGTTATTTAATCTGTATAGAAATGAATTTCGTGAAACGTATTAACCACAAGTTCAAAGTTGAAACAACGTTGATGTGTTGGCAGATTTGCTATATGTTTTTGGCATTAAATATATTTCTAGACATTTTTTATTTCTCTTTCCCCTTTTAAAAAGATTTTTCAACATGTTTTTTCTTTGGTATTACACAAGGAGAACATTCGTCCGAAAGCTGTAATAAGGTACAGGACACCTAACCTCTCCCATGTTCTGGTTAAATTAACTTGCATGGGTGCGCACTCTTCTCGCAGTATTCTCTGTGACGATGAAGGTCGGACTGACTTGTGGCATGGTTCCAAATGGTCTTCCGTCTTTCAATCGAGTCTCAGTGTAGTGCACCAGCCGAGCATAAGAGTGTCAGCATGAAGGTAAGGGGCCGACTTTAATATTCTCTATACTTTTTAAACAAAATCAATCACGAAGAAATGAATGTTACATAATCAGCGTAATAGCCTTTTTCATCACTCTATAATATTTTAGAAAAGTGCAATAAAAAGCACTCGTAAATTCTTTTACGAGTGTGCGGGTGAGTGCGCGTGCGATCGCACTTGTCTCAAGGAATGGCCTGCCACGTTTCTGGCTTGGACGGGTTGGTGGGTTTGAGAAATAAATCTCAGATTGACATTCCTCATGGCAACTCAAGTATGGAGGCTGACCCCAAGCTGGATAATGCGATATTTTGTTACAAAATTATCTAATTATCCACATAAACAACTTTCCTGCAAAAAGTCTGGATTTTAACCTCTCCATATGTTTGTTGGAAAGCTGTTACCTTTCTCCCCTTTTTAAAAGGACACTGTTAACAAGTAACCTTACATTCCAGCCATTAGCAAAAATAGCCATTTGCTTCTATTTTCAACTGATCTAGAATATATAAATATAACGGGGTTCCCACATTGTATAACTAATATTTTAAGCATTAGCTACTAGCTAGCTATATGAGAATTTGGAGAATTTTAGCTGCTTTTAGGAGATTTTTTTAATTAGCCAGAAAAAAAAACATACAAAAATATAGATTATTTGAATTAGTGAATTTGAATTAGTGACCTAGCTAGAATCTCAAGAATCAAGGATGTCCAAAAGAAAGAAGACAAAATCATCAGATTTCATTTTCACCATATAAGCTGATGCAAAATATAAATATTTGCTTAATAAAAATTGAATTTGGCAAATTTGATGTTCTCTTAAAAATTTAGTTGTCATAAAAAAAAATATTTTAGGATTTTTCAAAGGATTTGTCAAATGTTTACCACACAGCGCCATTTATAACATATCACGTGACATAAACATTGCGTAAAACAAGAAGGCGACTTTCAAAAAATGACGGTTAAAAATTGAACCGGGCAGCTAAGATTTAAAAAAAACATACATGCTCTTTTAGCTCCATGACCGAGGACATTGGATTGGACTCACAGTAATCATCCCACCATTGACCAAGAAGAACTATTAACTCATTTAAGACAGAATGTTCATCTCCGTATCTTCGGTACAGCGATACGATTCCTTTAATAGCTGATAAACTTGGCTTGATCGGTAGTGATATAAAATTCATTTTATGGGTTCCAAACCCTAACATTGAATCTAAAATCATATAGCTTGCCACATCATCGTGTTCACCTAATATCTGACCAAAGGATTTCTCTAAATCCCTTGTTTTAATACGTCCAGCTTCGATAACCATGCTAAGTAAATTTAGTGTATAAACACAGCTGATACTCCGTAGTTTTCGTTTCACCGGTTCGAATGTTTTGATTACAAAAATATGCAAATTAGGACCCAGACTCTTTCTTGTTATCCGGACCACGGACCCCAAGCCTTTTTACCATCGATGTCATTAAGCGGTGGTGAGGAGGGGGGGGGGGGGGGGGGGGGGGGGTAATACTTTTTGTGTGTGTTTTATACTTTTTAGCTTTTTATGCCATGTGGGGATGTAGTTGCACTTCTTTTTTAAAGTTATGCCTGGAATAGCGCGTTACTTTGTTGGAAGAAAATTTATTTAGCGGTTTTCCGTTTCTTTTAAAGAAAAACAAGTTAGCTTCAGAGAGCTTAAAATGTTGTCTATGAATCTTTTTATTTGCAATAAGGTCTGGTCCAAGCCGAATTGTTTCAGTACTTGTTCTTGGAATGGTCTGTCTACACTGTCAACAACCTTCACTTGCTCGTCCGTCTGATCCAGGTAAGTTGCCGTTGTTTAGTTTTAGGAGTTAGATTTTTTTTGCTAATATGCAGTTTTGTATTTGCAGGTTTGTATCTCCCGCGGCGTAAAGTTTTTCATGAAACAGAAAAATTTCCGGTAAACATACGGCGTTTCAGGGCGCAATATATATCCCAACATGTCTCTGATCCGCGACGTTGTGACGTGCGCGAACGACCGAGACCTAGATTCGTACATTCTCACCATTGAGTGTTGACAGAGCCATTCGTAAAGGTGGGTGACGAAGCCACCTCGACAATAAATGGAAATCGAAAGAAAACCCATTATACTCAAACCGTTGACAAATTGTGTGTTTTGTAGGAGACAAGAAATATCATATATAACTATTTGCGGTATCGAGCCTCGAACTTGTCTACCACAACTTGTCTCATTATATTACGAGGCTGTAGAAGCAGGATTATTCACTAAGTAATACATCAACCATTTTTCCGGCTTCCATGCTTTAAATTGCAGTGATGCAGCCAGTAAAAAATAACTAAGAAGATTCCTGAGGACCAGCACTAACCCTAACCTTATCTCCATGACTCTCCTGCGCAAGCTGTCCATTCCGCAATATTATAGGCGAGACTTTAAGGCCATGTTGCATTACTTTAAGTCAAGATTTATTATAAATAAAACTACATCACTCTTTGACAAAAGTGTACATAACTAACGAGACTGAAAATGCAAGTATAAAAATCGACGTCACTTTCTCCAATACCCGTAACAAGGCTCGATTACGGCTTTTTCATCCAATTTCTCTAATTGTGGTTGTAGTTTTCTGCACGGTTCGTTCCACTCGGGATGAATGACAAATTCATGCGGTAAATTCCAAGGTGTGTAGTACGACATTGCACCTTGATTAAGTGGTATCACGTAATCATCAAATGATGTGTTTATTCTTGTCGTGTTTTCGCTTGTGACAGTCTTCACGGGAGGAGTAAGATGTTGTCTTTTCCTGGAAAATAAAACCATTATCTTTATACACTCAAACCTAGAATATAAAACCTCCTTGATAAAATTAAACCTTATGCTGAATCACACTGGCGGTACGAGGACACTTATTACCAAATGGTAGTTAAATGTGTCCTATCGTGGAAAACTTAGTCGAGAAAGTTCTTCGTTACTATTTTTAGTCAAATATATTCCCGATAATGCTGCAGTTATTGAATATTTTCAGTAACAGAGCATCCATGCAATAGCTCTTCCAACGTTTGCTAACGAAATTCAAACGAAATATAGCCAATCGTGCAACATTATACAAAGAGGTAGTGTCCAGGTTTTGTAAATAATGTTTTGTTAATTTTATAACAAAACAGAACGATGCTTAGACTTAGATTATATCGTAATACATTAATAATTTGGCTTTATACAATAATATTTTGACAGTTTTGTACCGAAATGAAATATTTAGCGCTTTAAACAATACCAGTCGTCAACCGGTGAAAAAATCCACGTGGTCTTCCGTCCTTTATATATCGCATTTCGTGTTTCCGTAACACGACTTTTTACTCGCGCACAAACAGACAGACGGAATACAGCTATTATTAAAGAGACGAAATATAGAGTAAAGGCCGCCTTATATTTACAAGCGATTGTTTTTTTATACTACGCGATGGATACATATATCGGAAATTTGTTCAACGAAAGTGTCATAAAAGTTCTGCCATTTTTGACACTTCTCTAACAAAATACCCTTCTACGTACTATCTGTGTCACCTATATGTTCCTTCGCACACGTTAGTTTTAAGCATTAAATTTTTGCTTATTAGTTTTTTGTGCGCCTTTGTAAACTTCGTTTTCACCCACATACGATATCCACTTGAATACAACGGTTTCGAAATTGCTGTATAGGACAAGTCTATTTAATGTGTGATGTGCCAACTTGAACTTACTGTTTAGTGTTATCATTACTTCCACATCTTGAGCAGAGCTTTGGCTTGATGTCTTTGGGACAAAGATTCGGTGAAACAGCTGAGAGCAAGTTTAATGCTACATTTTTCTCTAAAAAAAGTAACGGATTTAACTTGTTCACAAGTAAACTGATAACTGTACTAACGTTAACAAAAAGTTACTTTTGCAGAAGTGTCATGCCAATGCTTAAATTGGAAGATACATGGGTGTGTCCGATGATTAAATACTAGTCGGTGGCCCGTGGATAAATCCATGGGTTCGCCCGTCCTTTATATACCGCATTTCGTGCGTCTCGCTACTTGAGGTACCATCTTGCGCGAGACAGACATAATACAGCTATTATTATAGAGACTGATACTTGGTTGTAAAAAAAAAATACGCCTATACATTGTTTGATCTAGAAATATTGTCACAATAAAACATAATCCTTGTAAACTCAGATGGCCACCTCGACCCCAGAACATTTTATGTCTTTTTATACCAAGACAACGAAGCGAGTTTTTCAGATTTCACAGATGGAGCCTATTTTTAACTGGGCTCACCCTTCTCCGTGGCAGTTGCGAACCATTGTCTGATCTTCTCTTGCTGCTTTTCAGTGTCTACATGTGTGTTTAAAATTAAATTAGCCTATATTAATTAATTTACTCAAACTACAATTTGGGACAATAAATACGTAAACGATTTACACATTGTTGGCTAAGACCATCTGGACTGCAAAAGTACCGCTTTGGCAGATACCTTGCATACATTACAACCCTGGTATACACCTGTAAAGCCCTTGGATTTAAGAAAAGGTGTTATACTGGCGTCTAAAGAAAGGAAAATCAGCCTGCATATCCAAAAACTTCCTAGGTCCACTGTGAATATATACAGGTTTAAATACGTGTGCGTTATGTGAAAACCATCTATGGGGACTTTTGTTTAAATTACCCTCCCCCTTGACCTCTCATCCCATCCGCAAATATTCTTTTCAAAATTGTAGTCGCACGGTCCCAAAATAAAGACAAACCCAAACTGGGGCGCCCTGTTAGTTTGAGTTTCGAAAAAGCATTAGCTCTAGAGCGGCATAGATGCTTCTTATTATTCTTTGCTTGGGATGCTAACTTGGAGTTGCTGTGTTTTGTTTTGTAATATTATGAAGTTTCATTCTAACATCAAATGAGATTTTTTTCTTCAGCAATTCACCTCCAGAATAAAAAAGTGAGACGCGATAATTTAAGTAGTTGTCTCATAGAAGGTGCAAGGGATAGCTCTTTCTATTTTTCTAGGGGTAGAAAATTCTAAATGCTAATAAATGAAATTACGCTTTTTTTATAAGAATATGCTTTATAATAATATTAGGCTGGGCATTTGGGTTAAAAACAATAGGTCTATTGCTTAGAACAATAGAGAATAGAATAATGACTCGCCTGGTTAGAAGTTTGGTATTCTTTTTATAAAAAAGCGTGTACTCTATTACTAACTTACGACTTTTGTTTGATGTGTGAGAAGTGCGCGAATCTCTTCTACAGTTTAATTCTGGACTCTAAAAACAGACGAACACTTAAAGTATGGCATCTGTTTCTTATCACGCTCATTGCTTTGACAAGACAACTTGATTGGTTACCTTTGAGGTGAAGCTACTTGCTGAAGCGCGGTCGTCTATTGAAGGGACTGAAGAATATAAGATTGATTATGTTACTATGCAAAAGAGCAGCAAAACAAAATAGACGGCGACAACAAGACGCCACGACGACGACGACGGCGACGGTGGCGGCGACGACGACAAAAGCAAGAAAAACAAAAACCTACTTACGATGCGTGTCAGGGGAGTATAATACTGGTAACGAGATTGCTGTTTGCGTTCTTGTTATGTGTTTATTTCTGTTAGCTTCCTTGTATCGCAGAGACAGTAAAGTATCCAGTGATCTGTTGGTGCGTCGAGAGACTAGAGTGGAAAAAATTAAGAGAAACAAATGACGCAAAAGTGAGCGTTGATCGTGCGATACAGCAAAAAAACTGTTACACAACTCCGTGCACAGGTTGCAAATTCAACTTCGCTCAATGCCATTTGAAGCAATCAATCTTCATACATTCGGAGAGTATTAACCTTAGTTGCAGGCGAAAAGATGTACCATTTAAAGCCATTTAAACTTCTTGTTTCTTTAACTTGTTTCTGTTGATGAGAAAGTCGTTATAAACAAAATAATCATTTTTCCTCTGTGATTAGCAGAAGAGGTTTAGCAGAAAAGCACATATTTGAACAACCTTGACAACGTTATTACAAGATATAGTGAGAAAAAAAAACTATCTTCCACATTGTACAACTCTTTGTAAGCAGCTGTTTAATTGAAGGTTTTTTAAGTTTTTATGTTTAATATCTGTATTGGCAATATAGGTATTGCGCTATATTTATTCTATAGTAAGAAATCAGTAAGAGTTAGGGAAAAAATACGGTGACTATACCACGACTAAAAATTACATGCTGTGTTGTGTTACCTGTTGAAGCCCTGGAAGATGTAGTAAGACTGGAGCCTTTCCTTTCTTTGTCCTAAAGGAGAGAAAAACACAACATCTTTGCAACTATTTAGTATTCAAAATATATATGAATCCAGAATCCAGTGAAAATAAACATATATATATCCAACAGGTATTATATAAGAATGGCTGTTACTCACTTCTGCTGCTACAACAAGCATTGCGAAATATTCTTCATTTTTAGTAACGGAGCGGTTTTGTTCAGTTCATTTAAACTTTCAGGTTTAACCCTATTAGGGCTGAGGGGTGGAGCACTACCTGTTTAACTTACGTTCGTAATCTTTTATGGGCTTATAGTTACACCTTGATATTTTTTTACTTTTTCTAACTTTAATTAACGCAGAATTTTTTTATTTATTTTTTTTCCCAAACTTTTTACATAGTTTTTTAACCTTTAAGGGACTTTTTAGTGTGTAAATTGCTGCATTATTATTTGTTTGTTACATTAGTGTAACCAAATACAAATTTAAGCTAATTTTTACCCATTTTCAGCAAATTTGTTGACGTCATTAGAAATGCTGACATTAGCAATTAGTTATGCCCAGCTTGTTACCTAATATCTGGTTAAAACATTTGTGGTAAGTTTCATGTCTATTGTACAGCAACTGTAGAAATTACAAAGGAGGGTGACGGTTTACTCCCTCCCCCCAGCATTAAGGAGCCCCAAAATAACCCAGCAAGAATAGGGTTATAAAATGTGACGATTATTCTAAGCTGCAATATGTCACAATTCGTTTGATATTTCAAAGCTGTATTTACATAAGTTTCATTTAACTCCCCATTTGTGAAGTGAAATCTCAAGTATATAGCAGTTCGTTTCACGTTGTTAGAAACCTCGTTCCCAAGGTATTGCATGTTTGATTAATGGTCCACTTCAAAAATTTAGCACGTGACGAACCTATGGTTATTTAATATTAGCAGCTTTGTATTAGGGCTTAGGGATCAAGAGACCCTGGGGACGTGGATGCTTTGTCTAAAGTGAATTAAAATTTCATGCTGCGCTCTGGTTTTTGCTGACCATATGACCAATACATATGCGCAGTAGCACTCACTTCTTCTTAGTTTTACTTCGTTGAATTTACTTGAAGTGAAACTCCTTAACAAAATACTTACGGACAACTTGGATTGTGCAATGCTACCATTTTGTTTGTTTACATCACGTGTTTGATCAGCACGAGTCAGTGGAAACACTCTCCCATGTGTAGCTTCATTTTTCAGTTTTCGTAACCTTGCTTCATGAAATGCAGGAGTTAAAAAATATCTTTTGTTTCGATCAACAAACATTTTACACTTTTACTTACAGAAAAATAATTGAGACATTTGTGTTAGTTTTGTTGCCAATGACAACGATATTGATATTGAAATATCTACTGTTGTTTTGGGAATTGTAATTCTTTCATGCGAGGCTATACTTTTTATCTAAACGTCAATAACAACAGTGCGAAATGAAATTTGAAATCAAAACATTGCAAGAAAAGATGGCGGATATATCTTAAAGTTCATTTCGCTTGGAAAATTATAGTAACGACCAACAACTTTTTATAAGTCATGGATTTTAATGATATTCAACTGCAAAGGAGTAAAAACGGTAGCCTGCCACAGTAAGTAACTTAACTTTACGTATAAATAAATAGTCTGTCATTTAAAAGAGATGCGATGGAATTCAATTCGTCTGGAAAAGAATTGAATCAGTTCAACGGCTTTAATTGGCGAGTGTGTATACATGCTTTCTTTATATAAGCAACACTTTATCAGTAAATATAACAAAAAGAAAAATACCTTATCGGGCAAAAAAAGTCGGTAAAAAATTTAGTTGGTAAAAATTTTAGTCGGGGAAAAATTTAGTCACCTAAGGAAATTTTAGTCACTTTTCCCCGACCAATTTTTTAAATTAGTCACTTTTCCCCGCCTAAATATTTTCAATATAAGAATAAATATAAATATAAATATAATAATATACAATTATAAAGAATAAAATGAGGTTTATACATGTCAAAAATTCGATAAAAAGGATCGGGAGTTTTTTTCAAGGAATAACCTTGGAAAAAAAGTTGGGGGAAAGTTTTGGTCGGGGATTAAAAAATCGGGGAAAATTTTTGATCGGGTGCAGAAAAGTCGGGGGGAAATTTGGTCGGGGAAAATTTTAGTCACCCTCCCCCCCCCAAAAAAAAAAAAAATTGGTCAGTTTTCCCCGAATTTTTTTCCCCGATAAGGTAGCAAACACAGAAGCTTTAAAAAGAGAAATAGTTTTCAAAACATATTTTTGTCTTTTCATACGAAAAATGGGATTGAAACTAAAGTTTAATTTCGATGGGCGCACTAGCCTAAACAAGCACAGGTATAAAATTGATTTTCCTGACCAGATAGCAACAATTAAGCATCAGTTTAGCCTTCAAAACAGAAGAACTGAAAAAAAATGAGTTTTCAAAATTTTGTGTTTCTTTTTTTGAAAAATCATGTGACTTACGGAAGCTGAGGTTTGATTCAAGGTACTTGTCCTTTTGTCTGTAGCCTTTCAAACTGGTCAAGACATGAACCAGCATCGATAAAAAGAAGTGATTTGGGCAACACCGACCACTGGGCGAAGACCAAACACAAAAACGTGACATTGTTTACAACCGGTGTTGATAAAAGGACACATTTTTATCCAGGGGAGAGATACCCGCACGAAGTGCCCCCAAAGCGTAAGTAAATATGTGGTCTTGCTGCAGAACATGGGATAGGTGTATGGCGAAAATAGAAAATTTAAAATACTGAGAAGTTTTCCGAAAGAAAACCGTATAGTAGAAATGCGTCCTCCTTCACAAAATTGGAACGTAGGGGCGCTATTGTGAGCGACTTGCGTTATTAAATTCTGTATTTTTTTCATGTCCTCTCGTTGAACATAACTGTCTAAATGAGTTTCCTTTGTCAAACTTTCCAGCAAATGGTTTAACTTTCTTTCCCACAACTTCTATTTTATTCAAACCTGTTTTGTTCAAAATTTCTAAAATATTTTATTTTTGTTTCGTCAAGCTTAGGCAGTTCCCTGGATTGCTGATCACATCGTTTTCTAGCTAATTACGCCTTCTTATTAGAACAATTTTAAGAAGATATAAAGACTAAGAGCTGCTGCAAAGTAAGAACAAGATAAGAACAATGGAAAGACTAAAATTTTAGCGATATTGTATTTTTGCCAGAAAAAAACACAAAAACATGGGAAAATACATCTTTCAACGCAGAATTTTTCGCGAAAGTTGTGGCTACTTACGTTTTACATCATAAATATTTGTACAACCTCGTTCCCAGGGCAATTTTTCGCTTTTTTGATATCCTTTTTGTCAGAAAGAGAAAAATGGGCCTGGGGTCGAGGTTGATATTTGTAGTGTACTGTGAAACAAATAAAAATACTCAAAAGAGCAAAATAAGAACAATATTATGCTGAACATAAGAAGAAGTTGGACGAGGCCAAATTTCCTATTTCTTTGATATGTAAAAAGCTTATATGTCCTTTTATCCACCATTTTTATTTCTTCTTACAGACAGCAAAGGGCTGTCTCTGCTGTTTCTTCTGTTACGTTAATGGCAATACAAGGCGTCGAGTTATCCTTGCTACTTTGAACGTAATTACAATGGTAAACCATTCGCGAAGGATATATTTGTTCACTCTTAACTGTGTTCTGTATTGCAAACAAAAATATATTTAGCAGCTCACATCCCCTTTCTCAACAAACAACTCAGATAAAAAATACAGTGTTCTGACTTTAAGCGTGTGATATGGGTCAGAGAGATAAAGTGAATACAGCCAGATTCCACTTGAAAAAACCGTTTTGTTTTTGTGTGGAAATCCGCCTTAGGAAATACTCCGATAAATCATATTGTGCCTGGTTTTTTTTTTTGTTTTTTTAGCTGCTTCAACTTTTATTACGCCTCATTTTCAAGTAGATGGTAAAATGAAACACATTGGAACTATCACCTTCACTGACTTGCTACTTAAGGAACTCAATGGTAATTGGCCTGGAGATTATCAAAAAACGCGAATAGTGACACCCCATAACATCAGGACAAATGCTAATCGAAGAGCAAGGGACGGACTTGAGTACTGGTATAAAGATCCTATAACACTGAAGCCAAAAGGTATATGATGTTTTAGACTAGCTTTTTACTCAAGTAATCCGGCGACACTTTTGAATGTTTATATTTCGGTAGTCAGGTGCTCAAACAAACAAACGCAACAGGATCTAAAAATAATAAACATTACTCTTTTTTATTCTTTGTATTTTGCAAAAACTTTTCCGCAAATTTTGAAACTTCAAAGGAGAGGCGAACTGCGTTGCGGCAGGAAGTTTTTTTCTTTAATTTTTTTTCCCATTTAATATTCCTTCATTCGCGACAATCCATGCCCTAAATTTTAATGATGGCATCATCTTTGAAACCCACAGAAAGAAATATCCGAACGCCAGGCGTTTTTTTCTATTATTTGTACGTTTTCTTTATAAAAATTTTAAAGCCTGAATGTGCTTATTTATATCACCTTTTCAACTTTGAATGTTCTTATTTGCGTTCTTCAGAAAAAAACAGAGAATTATCTGGTCAGATATGTGAATGTTGATAATTTATGATAATGCAAACAAATAGTTGATGTTAAAATTGTCTCATCGTAAAAGATATTTAGCATATTGTTACTTGGTAATTCTAGGCTCGCAATTTTGTTCTTATAACGTACGACGGAATTCAGACTGAGTACATTCTTAATATGTTCTTAATTTTTTTGTCAAATTATAAGCCTCCACGTTCTTATTAACTAGGTTCTTATAACGTGTAAAATAATTTTAAATAATTGACAAATAAATAGTCACTAAGTCTGTTATTTATTCCTTCATGCCTTATTTTTCTTCGTTATTTCGCGAATTTCTTGCTCTGCTGAAGTTTGTAAGACACAATTTCAGAGAACTCGAAGCTGTGATTATAGGTATTTTTGCTTATTTGAGCAGGGGTGCTTATTTACAATCTTTTTCCTAACCCCGGGGCGCTTATTCGACAGGGGCGCTTAATCTGTCATTTACGGTATTGTATTATGTTTTTAGCATCCAAATCATGGATTGGAAACGGTGGTTCGATCCTTGGAACATCGCAGAAATGAACATGACTGAAGTAACTAATCTCTTTTAAATTGATCTGGAATTCACCAATCGTTCACCATAACTAACTTCATTATGTGATAGGAAATAAAGACAGACAGAAATGAATAATCTATTTAGAAATTCACTTTGTAAATATAACACTACAGTAAAACTCACTTATTCAGCAATATATATTCGACATATACATCTGTTTTTGAATTATATGAGTTTTAATTTTACTTATCTATTATATTATTACGCCATCGACACAAACGAAATTCGATTTTATTTTTCGTTTCCTTTTTTCTATTTTATTCCTTTCTAGATTAAGAGTTGCTAACTTTCTTTTTATTTTATTTAATGCTACCTCAGATGTGCACGAGGCAAGTGAATGTGAGGCCAATTCCAAGAATGTGGGCACATTTCTAATATTTTGTATTAATTGATCTCTGTTCGAAAACGAGACGAGAACAAATTAAGCTTTTATCCTTAAAGCTTTGAAATTCAATTTTGAGAAGAGATGTTTTAGGGCCTTTTAGCGTGGTTGCTTCTTTGTAGTCCTTGTCCGGAGCCTTGCTCCACTGGCATTTTCGAACCCACCGTTTCCCTGAATGATACGTGTTCTATGGCTGTAAATTAGCTAAATTAAATGCCGCGGAAAGTGGTAGAGTTGTCCCTTCCTTCCCATAATAATGTGGAAAGATCTCACCTTGCACTGTTCTTGGCGTCTGACTAATCTGTACGTGTTGATATCCGAATGTGAAGTAACCACCTAGTAAGTAAGTAAGTAAGATGTATTTCAGGGTATCCATATATTACAATGGCTCTTCAACCCGTTAAAAAATAATATAAAATAAATTCAAATGTTATCAACAATAAAATTTTAAATATATATATATATATATTAAGGATACGGTAACCCCCTGAGGCACATACTCAGTATATTTAAAAAATCCCCTGTGCTCGCTATATTAACCCTAGCAAATATATATATTCTGAAAGCCGAATAAATTATCTCTAGAATGATGATAAAATATTTCCATAAAAAAAATCCAAAAAGTAGAAAAAAAGTTACATACAAAAATTCACCCTTCCAGTTCATTTTGTCGAACACTCCCCTCAGTAAAATTTTTGTTCGTTGAAAAAAATATGATTGCGAAGCTCTTATTCAGCTCTAAGAAACTTTGCTTTTTTTACTCAAAACAACACGTGGTTCCAAAAATATAGCATATTTTGTGTTACAATAGCTGTTTTATGACTGATTTATCTATTTTTAAGCATGATAGCTCAATAACTTGATATTCCCTCACTTTCTGCGTTAGAAAAAGCAAAGTTTTGTAGCCAAAGATATAATTGTCGCAACAAACTTGTTTTCGTACAATTTCGACAAGATGGAGGGGAGTGTTCGACAAAAATATATACCGTTACGACTGAAAATTTCATTTCGAGAAAAAGCAAATCAAAGACCTTTGCTTTTACCTGCAAGAATCATGGTTACACCCACTTAAACGTTATGAATAATTAATAACTCATGAATATTTTATTTAAAATTAAAGGTAAAGTGTTTTCGCAGAACTATGGGTCTAGTTATTGTTAAACAGACAACAGGATAACATAACATAACAGGATAAAAACGAAAAAAATAAAGAAATAGATTAAAAAGGTATAGATGATAAATAGTAATATATTTGTATAGATTATTAAAGTGTGAATGTTTCCTATGTTATATGTAGAGATGCAATTTTTTATTCGTTCTGCATAACTCTCTTTAATTATTATACAGATTAAATATATTTGAGGAATTTGAAACTTTGAGCACACTATTGAAAACACTAAAAGATAAAAAAGATTTTTTCTCATTTTATCCCTCTTAACAATAAATATTTTTGATTCTTTTTTTAAAAATATTAGGAAAATATGCCAAAGAATCGAAATTAAAAAAAATAGTTTTTAAAACAAAAATGACCCTGAAGGGGGTTCGGTAACCCCCTTCAGGGTCATTTATACTTATCCTTAAGTATTAAATAACAAAAAAAAAAATTCATGGGGGAGTTAGCGCAAGCCAAAGGGAATCACATCGCAAAGAGAAATTGGCAGTAGCTGCGAAATATGGACTGAAAGAGAAAACAAAATGAAAATAAAAATCGAAAAGGAAATAAAATGCGTGACAAAAAGAAGTGATTCGATAAACTATCAGAATAAACTATCGGACAAGCGAGCAACGGACTTATCTAGTAGATATGATTTAATACTTCTAGAAAAAATATTGAAGGAATCAGCAGTACGAAGGTTAGCTGGTAGACTGTTGAACACTCGCGCTGCTTCATCTTGAAAGGTACCATCGATCGAGTGATGAAGGCTGAGTTCATGTTGGTTTCGGAGATTGTTTCGCTTTATACGTACCTTTACTTTACAGGAACTTGACCAGTTGGTGAAATTAATAGCTTTGTACGTTAGTTTCGATAAGTTGAATTCACGACGTTCCTTTATAGGGAGCCATTTGAATTTGATGATATCTTGAATTTTGGCATAACGTCCAATAACAAAACTACATGCAACTTTTTGAAGTTTTTGTAATCTTTTCATTTGTGCTTCAGTCAGCGACATGATAAAATCGTTATAATCAATTTGAGAAAAAATTAAGGTTTCAATTAACTGTTTTCGTAGTCTGAAGCTTGTGAACTTCTTCAACTTTCGTAGCACAGATATTTTCCCATAACATTTTTTCAAAGTTTTGTCGATTTGTGCGTTCCATTTAAAGTGTTCATCAATTGTTAGTCCCAATAGTGAACAAGTCCCAACACGATTGAGTGGAGTACTCCCTAGCTTGATCGTCGAACTGTGTTCATTAAGAATATGAATATTGGACAAGCGTTTGGTCGAAATCAACATGAATTTAGTTTTTGCTGCATTAGCCGCAAGAGAATTTTCTTCGGCCCATTTGTCAAGCTCATTTAGTGTATCGTTAATGGAAATTTCTGAATTCACAATATTTGCAGGTTTACATGATCTATAAATCGTTGTATCATCTGCGTAGTGAATAGTGGAAACATCAAAAGCGTCCTGTAAATCGTTGACGTATAAATTGAATAATATGGGGCCAAGGATTGAACCTTGCGGTACTCCGAATAATGATGGTAATTGATTTGAATTATTGCTATCAATTTGCACAAACTGTTGTCTATCCGAAAGATAAGAACGGGTCCAAGTAAGGAAATCTGCAGAAAAACCTTGTAAAGCCATTTTCTTGATAAGTTTGTTGTGACAGATAGTATCAAAAGCTTTCGAGAAGTCTATCAAGACCATTAATGTGACTTCATTGGCTTTCATAGCTTTTTTGATATCGTCTTTCAATTTCATAAGTGCTGTACTTGTGCCGCAACCTTTACGAAATCCATTAACAGTATCCTTGTAGATGTTGTTTGATTCGATGAATTCTATAAGTTGTTTCAACACAATCTTTTCGTATACTTTGGATAAAGAGGACAGTATTGATATAGGTCGAAAATCTGAAATTTCGACAGCATTCGGCACTTTATTTATAGGCACGATTCTTGCAGTTTTCCAAATACGTGGGAATTCATTGATGTGTATGAATTCGTTAAGAATGTGTGTTAATGGGGAGCATATAAACTCGGCAATTGGTTTCAAAAAACGAACAGGGATTGGGACCAGTAGAGCAGTCATTTTTAAGATTGCGCAATTCTTTCATAACTTCGCTATATGTAACACAACGGAGCGTAAATTTACTCTCATTGTCATTTGGTAGGGTGTCTATGAATGCTTTTGTTTCTGTCGGTGATATTGGATCCTTACCAACAGTACGCGATGCCGCAGCGGCAAAAAACGAGTTCAGTGAATCCGGTTTCATCGTGTTCCTTTTAGGCGGCGGATGTAAAATACTGTGTATGATTTTCCAGACGTCTTTAGAGTTTGAAGATGATAATGATTTTCGATAATATGTCATTTTTGAATGGCGCATTTTCTTTTTGGAAAGATTTCACAGTTCTCTAAATTCTTTCCAGATTTTTGGGTCCTTAGTTTCATGTGCTTGTAAGCGTAAGGTGTTACGTTTATGCATCAGTGACTTCAGCTCAGCATTGTTCATCCACGGAGCAGGAGGTCTTGTAAGTTTCATCCTCCTCAATGGAGCATGACTGTCAATACATGATAGAATCAATTTATTGAATAACTCGAGTTTCAGGGAGGGATCGTCAACTCCATAGATTATGCTGAATGGAAGGCTTGCAACATCAGATATGTAAGCTGGTAGGTCGAACGTTTTTTCTGATCTGATTAATTTCAACCTCGGTTCATATCTCGGTACTTTGATATTAAGCAATGCGAAGGTTCCATCGTGATCACTAATTGCGGAACAAGGTAGAACACCTGACTTGGAAACAATGTCAACATTATCTACTGCAATATGGTCTATGAGTGTGCTAGATATTTCGGTTGTTCTTGTCGGACTTGTTATAATTTGGGTTAAATCGAATTGATCCAAAGTCGACAGATATAGCGATTTTTCTGGGCTGGATTTCAAAAGATCTATATTAAAATCTCCAGTTAACATCAACGGCCCATTCCAGGTAGATTTTACACGAACTAAGATATCTTCGACTGGGAGCGATAAATAACGCCGATTAAGAGTTTACTATGTTTATTTTTACCTGGTACTTCCAACCATGTATGTTCCAGTTGACTGTTAAAGTTTTCAAGGTCTTTTCGCCTTTTCACATTAAGCCTTGAACTAACATAATATGCAACACCACCACCTTTCATGTTAAGGCGGGTGTTAAAATGTAGATCGTAATCTGGGATGGCTACATAGTCAATAAGGGCTTTGTTTTCTTTCAACCACGTCTCTGTTAGAGCAACGATGTCAAAGCGATACGTGTCTAACATATAACGAAATTCGTCGAAACTGGAAACCAATGATTGCGCATTCAGATGTAAGAATCTAGGATGTTTCGAAGATAAAATGGTAGTATCGATTTCTCTGTCTTCATTGGCTAACCATGATTCATGGGAGGATACATTGAAATCTAAATCAGGTATATGAGCAAACGGAAGAGCTCTGTGGATGCAATTTGGGCACGTCCATTGAGATGCACTTTTCGATTGATTGACAAGATGGACTTTATCAATACATTTGGCGTGAGTAGATTCCAGGCACTGGTCGCATAAAAAACGTTTTTGGTTACATTTCACAGTATTACATGCTGTGCACTTTGGTGCATGGAAACCAGGTCCAGGGTTACGTTCAACATCGCCTGACAGAATCAAATTAAACAAGATAGTTGCACAGCTATGAAGCTGTGGAACCAATGTTATAACGAAGCTGGGTTTTTTTTGTTACTGAGGATACACAAAGCCTATTTCTAATCATCAACGTATTGCAAACCAATAAAAACTCAAGCCTCGCTTGCCTAGCATTTGCAACAGGTGATGCTAGACTAATTACTAAAAATCGTTTTTATTACTTTTCACAAACGCAAGACTGAAATATAATGAAATAGAAAAGTTACATCATTTTTTTAAGTAAATAAGGTTTCTAATAAAAGTTAAAAGTTGTACCAGTAAAAGCATGTTTTAATAAAACAATATCCCTGCATAAGAGCTAGTTTATGTCAATAAAATATATACAGCATCGAGAACACACTTTAAAGCATTGAAGATAAGAAATTCATTAAGGCAACAAAAGGTTGACTTTGCAATTTAGGTAGCATAACTAATGCTTGGTGCTTGTTTTACAGAGGAAAAATTAAACAGGGTGGCTAAATTGTAGAACCCTCCTGTTTAGTCACTGAGCAGCGAGCTCAATAATAATATGCATATTTTATTTAAAGTGGTAGCCGAATTGTTATTTTGTGCCAAGGACGCCTGTAAAAGGATGACAGGGAGATATATCATGGGCGAAAATCTAAAGATATCTGTGATAGTCAACCATTGTTTTATGGGTTGAAGACTAGTCCAACAGAACACCCTTTGAGACATGGTCTGCAGAAAATTTCTACAAATCTGAGCAATTTCAGACTAGTTCCATTGTGATGTGGTGTTGAATATATTCCCAAGATCTTTTGCACAAATCGACAGGCAAAATAAGCATGCGATAAGCCGTAGACCAACCAGCCTATTACAAAATTTAATTTTCAGTGAAGGCATCTTAATTTGATCTTAAAATTAAAATCTAGTTTTTGCATGCAGATTATAATTTACATTATACATCAGTGAAAAAATGCTACTAGATACTTTTTAACCATAACTTGCCCTGTCAGGGTGAACTGATAATTAGCCTTTAACCTTAGTTAGCTATTTCAGGATAATTATACGATACATGCAGTAAAATGAGCTGCTTGTGCGGCTAATTATACGGTAGAGATCTGATTTGCTTAAATTTCTGTACTTTTCTTCGATATCGATCTTCCAATAGTCATCTACCTAGTTCCATAGCATGTTATGCTTCAATAAAAAGCAAAAAAAGAACAAGAAACGACTGCGCGTGAAAGATATTTATTTTTAAACTCATACCGGCTAATTAACCGTCTAAATTCAGACTTTGCTGGCACTGCATGGCCTCAGCTTCATCACAACAAATATGACAGCTGTTACTGTATAATTAGCCGTATAAATTTTGTATATACAGTATACTCTCGATAAGTGGGACACTCAAGGGACCGAACAAAAGTGTACTACTTAGCGGGCGTCCTACTTATCCGAATTTCCTTGTAAGTAGGGTTTTCATACAAAGGCTTAATTTGTCCTAGTTATCGAGAGATTTTTTGTAAAACTTAGCGAACAAGAGGACTTTGAGGCTAAATTCATAAATAAGAAATGGTGATAATTGCATTTACTTTTCTATTCCATTCAATATAACATAAGATTACACTACATTAAACGGAAAAAAATTCTGTCAATTTGCTTTGCCTGGAACCAGCTATTACTTCATTTTCGACAATTCTAGAAACTTTGATCGTAAGTGCTTTCAGTTCGGTCGTGTCAATCATCATGGAGTAGTTCATCAAGGTATCAATGGCATCGTGTAATTGAGATGTGGTTGGTTTCTCCAAAGGGCTAGCTCCATCTTGACCATTATCCTCCTCGTCTTGCATTTCCTCAACCTCATTTCCCAGAATATCCGACAAGATCTCTTCATCGGACATCAAACCTTGAGTTACAGGAACTGCGTCATCGAAAGAGGCGACATCTTTAGCAGACAAATCTTTGAAATTTTCATCCAATCTGCTCAGTTGACGGATGGTATCATTCAGCGCGCGAAACGGATCGTCGGATGATAGCGTGTTTTCATCGATCTCAGTAAATCCAGCTTTTTTGAAGCAGTTTTGAACGGTTTTCTCTGTTACCTCATCCCAAGCCATTTGTCCCACTTATCCGAAGTTTTTGCCTCAAGGGACCGAGAAAAAGTGTACTACATAGCGGGCGTCCTAGTTATCCGGGGTCCCAGTTATGCGAAGTTTTTTTGCTTGAATAGGGTAAGCAAGTTCAAGGGACCGAGAAAAGTGTACTACATAGCGGGCGTCCTAGTTATCCGGTGTATCACTTATCGAGAGTATACTGTATATATATATATATATAATTAGCAGATTCAATTTATGAATGCTTTTGAAACGACAACGCTGATTTTATGGAAAAGCATTGAAAAGACGTAGTCAGGCATGAAAAACATGGAGAAGTCATATATACATTACAATATCGACATATTAAAGAAAATTGTGGAAATTTAAGCGAAAAAGATCTCCACCGTATTGTAGTCGTATAAGCGTGGACTAACTGTCTGTCCTGTTACATGCTAATTATCAGTTCTCCCTGTATGTTAACTTTCTTCTTCTATATAGTCTGGCCCATTTTATAATCTGTCGATTTTTCAGATTTTATGCACAAGCGTGGAAATTCCGTCAAAACGTAAACATCGAAGCTCGTTTATACCAATAGGATAAAATATTTTATTATATTGCTATGTTGAAGGAAACACAATAAATTATGATGTATGAAAAAAGCATCATAGCTAAAATTTGCAGGATTATTATTACAAAAGCTATATATGCCTCCCTACTACTTTGTGGCTACCTTTAGGTAAAAAACAACACAAGAAGTAACAATGGCTAGCCCAAAATGGACCCATACCAAACTAAATGGAAAACTTGAGAGAAAAGCACAAAATAGCTAGCTAGCTAGCTGTCTGTATGTATTACATTGCCATCTAACTGACACTGACTACGGTAGCTGGTCTGCTATATACGTCTGTGATAGCCAAAATAATAAAAAACATTTTACTAAGATTTATACATAGGTGTGATAGTATAACGTCAATTTTACTAACTGCGTCCGAGATACGCATATCTTCACTTAAATCCCAGAAGATCAGGATTTTGTTCGAGATTTCAGCCGAAACTAGAAGCTGTGTGTTCCTCCACAGCTAATGAGGCGATAGAATTGTTATAATATAATACCGGTGCTTTTGCTCTTTTGATTTTACAATTTCTCTTTTCTGGTATATAATTGTTATTAATCCCAGTAGAGTTGAGGTAATTGTCTTTATCCCAAGGTGATGATATCAATAACCAACTTGATGTTAAAATTGCAAACAACGTTACTAACTTGAAAAACATGGTTTCTATTACGACGTTATGAGAGACTTGGTTGACAATAACAAAAATTCAAATTTCTTCTCTATACCAATGATTTCCAAATAATTCACTCCCTTCACAAAGTAGCATGAAACTTTCCGATAACTCAGTACGTAAGCAACAAATCAACAACAAAATACCATCAGGTATCAGGTTTGTAATAAAAGTGTTATACGAAGAGCACAGCTAAACACGTCCGCTCACGTCCGTCCAATGCTCACCTGTTGTTTTTTGTGATCACCTGTGTAATGTCTAGCATTGTTATTCTTGTTCTGACAGCATTTCCATGCTGCTTAAGATGGACTCAATGTTTTGATCCAAAAACCATTGGCAAATTGAAAGCAATCACAAGCCACATCACGTCTGCATCGCACGAGATTCAAAAATGACTAAGGACATGGGTAACTCAGGAAAGCTGAATACTGATATACTGCGCATATATTCTTCCTTTATATGTTACACAAAAGTCATGGGTAATTAGCCTTTACTGTTCCCTTAACGCATTTTTTGTTACAAATAAAACAACGGGTAAATTATGAGTTTGCTAAATGACGTGCCAACGTGCCATACGTGTCTTACGTGCCAACGTGCCATACGTGTCAACGTGCCATACGTGCCAACAAAAATTGACGTGCCAACGTGCCATACGTGTCAAAAATATTCGACGTGCCAACGTGCCCTACGTGTCAAAAATATTCGATGTACCAACGTGCCATGATTTTTCGACGTGCCATGATATTTTGACGTGCCATAATTTTTTGACGTGCCATTTTTTTTTCATAAAAAATCCTTTATCTTTATCTGCAGGTACATGATGGCGTCGATGTAACATCAACAGAAAATTTCGATTTTCCGTTACTGCTATTTACAACTCTGAAGCGATGTTTTTTTGATGCCATTTTTGATGCGAACGTATCTTCATGATTGTGGCACTTTTTATCGTATTTTCGTAACGGGTGTTGAACATCTTACCGTTATCTGGAGATACTATTTCAAATTTTGAATGAGAGCTTTTACCAATGTTATCAGCATTCTGCAACAAACTCAAACCCTTCTAGTTCGCCATAGCTACATTCCGGTCTTCAAGCCTTCTTTTCACACCAGCTATAGATGGTCCGGATCCCAAGCTGGTGCCAGAGTCTTTGTACTGTGTTATCTGACTCTCCAATATCAAAGAGTCTCTCGTATCAAACTCTGCTGTTTCCAGAAGATTCACGCCAACATCACCTTTGTTCACCCATCCTGCATGGACTACTTTAGCTAAGTTAGATCTTGGAGCATTAATACTGGCGAATGCGCGAAATATGTACTGACGACGTTGGTGCCACCATTGCAGCCACGGTTGAAGATCCAATTGCTCACTGTATTCAATAATGATACTGTTGATGTATATGCGGAGTTGTATGCTTCCGGTGTCGCTGCGTAAAGTAACTGTTTCGCATGCATTTCGATCCCCCCCATGCTCCTAATTTCCTTGATTGTTCATCTACTGATCTCAAAAAATGAAATTCACAACCTTTAATTTTTTCTAAAACATCTTCGCCATATATTCTCTCCAGACCCGCAAAATTTGCTGTAGCCATGTCTACCACCTAGCCAGTTGGATTAAATTTCGCTTCGCAATTGTTAGCTACTTTAACAGCACAATTGAAATCTTTCTAAAAGGCATGGATGTTCTCAGTATCTTCACTAACACACTCTATTATCGCGATTGGCACCTGCTTTTGTAATAATGGATTATACAAGCTCGCAGTCAGTGTAGTAAAGTTCCTCGTCCGCTTGACCTTTCCAACAAAACAACAAAATTCAGTAGAAAGAAAATGGCCAGCATCTTCATTTGCATATTTAGCCAACTGCAGCTTTTGCAATAAAGACTTGAATACACGCTGATTATTTTCATCAACGAATAAACGTACACACGCGGAATAGAACCAACTGAAACCATCAATATAAATATGGCATATAAAAATAAATTATAGAATAAGTTCTGTTCACGTTATCACTTAAAATTCTTCTAATTAACCTTGCTTCTAACAACTACTTTCTTTTCTCTCTCTCATCTGCTACTGCGAAAAATTTCTTTCAATTCTGAAAATAGCGACAGAAGAAAAAGTGTCTGGGTACTCAACGAAAATCCCAGTTTCCATCGGTCTTCATTCAAAAGAAAATTACGATAAAACATTTAAAAAACTTTTTCCTTGCAGCGTGAAAATTTGTAGCAAAAAAGTCTACACTGAAAAATCATGACACGTGGAAAAATTATGGCACATCAAAATATCATGGCACGTCGAAAAATCATGGCACGTCAAAATATCATGGCACGTCAAAATATCATGGCACGTCGAAAAATCATGGCACGTTGGCACGTCAACTTTTTTGCCACGTATGGCACGTTGGCACGTCAAATATTTTTGGCACGTATGGCACGTTTGCACGTCGCCATTTTTTGACACGTTGGCACGCATGGCACGTTAGCACGTCAATTTTTGTTGGCACGTATGGCACGTTGACACGCATGACACGTTATACGTTGGCACGTCATTTAGCAAACTCGCAAATTATGAACAATTAAAATTACTTTTTCTAATTTCGTTTGTAACTTTTTTATTGATTTCCGCCAGCGAAGGCGGAATCTTTAAAATCGCCTGAGGAGATAGATAGATAGATAGAGACAGCGCAGCTAGGCTGGACGCCCGAAACTTATCCAGACTAAATTTTTTTCTGGGAACGAGGCTACAATAAGTTTTGCCAATAGGAATCCTAACAGTGCAACAAATTGTTTTATTATCCAATGAAAAATACTTTATTTTAAAGTTTATATGCTATCGAAAGTTAAAGCTCGTGCAGTGTAGCATAATGAAGATCGTCTTATAGTGCGCCATATTTCATGTTATTAACGTTTCCCTTTAATAATTACGTCATTTCCTTCTGTACAATTTTGCAAGCACGTGTTAGTCTACGTGCTTGCAGCAGAACTAATTAATTATTCATGAATTTTAATTTAAAGAGGAATTGTTGAGGCTGAATATTTTTGGTGAAAGATAATGTAATATAGCTATAAAACCGTGACAAGTGTGTTATAAAAGAAAAAATATGAATATGTAGTCTGAAAATAACCTTTCGTAACTGATTATGTAAAAAAAATTGCTGCCACCTTAAAAGATATTTTCCAAGTTGTTTTTCAGAGAAAAAGAGAAAATCGATAAATTTTCAGCCTTGCCGTTGTTCTTATTTTGTTTTTATTGTTCATCAATTTTCAGGTTTATTATTTTTCTTTTAAAATTGTTCTTATAGAGAAATGAAGTTTATGTAAGTTAAGTTAGCTATGATTTACAGTTACAATAATAATCAAAAAAAGAATTTTAAAATTTTAGAATATTCAATGATTTTGTTCCCCCATATTACTCATTCCTCTTCAAAGTTCAGTACTTTTTCAGATTATTGCTAATGGCGGAAATCTTTAAGCCGCAGGGCTTCTTGTTATTCCTGATTTCGTTGGAAATAAAGGCGGCGGTTTGTAATAGAAAAAGAAAAATTAGAATTTATTTGGTGAGTTTTATTTCTTGTTTACCGTCTCAGGGCTTTTCTTATCACATATTTCAAATTTTAGCTCAAGCTGCATGTCCTTATTTAAGGAATTGAGTCCAAAATTATTCTAAACTAGTTATTTAAACCCGTGGAGAATCCACTTAAATCTATTCTGCTTTTTACCAGAAAAGGTTTGTGAATAATTTTGAAATGATTGTTGTCAATTTCATTTAAAAGACACAAACAATCAATTCAAACTTTTGAACGAAATGGACAACAACAATAACAACGTTGATTGCCCGTGTTTTTACCCGTGCAATAATTGATAACAAAGCACTCGTCACGGTAAATTTAAATTAGAATGCAATAAATTCCCAACTAATGAAATCACTAATCACATTCTAGCCAATTAAAATCGTAAACAAAACGTTTATAAAATACAGAACATTTTTATAGGGGATGTATTATAGATGCTTTTAAAGAAAATTGAAAAATATCATCCACTTTGCCTGTTACAGACAGACATACACACAGACATACAGACAGACACACTTTTCGTATTATTATAAAGATCCTATTATACCTGGTATTTTTTAGCCTGTTTAACCCTGGCGCAAGCATAGTGTTCCCATGGGAATATATCTTAGCGGATATATATCCCGATGTACTCATACTTGAAACATTTTTGCAGAAATATTGTGTCTCATGTCATTAAATTTCGGACTATGTTAACATTACATTTGAAAATGATCGAGGTAAGGAAAACAACATAATGACGTCATTGGGATCAGAAGTGACGTCATTTTGTTGAATCATAATTATTTTCAAATCTGTTTTTTATTCAAACACTGTTACATGGATAACAGAAAGATTTGAAATAATAATAATCGGGTTAGAGTCGTATAAACGTGTCAATCTGAGCTATTCAAACGCTATTTTACAACTTCTCATTCTTTACCCAAATTTGGCAACAAGAATGCGCCAGTTAGTTATTGTCAGATATGTTTGCCAAGAAAGAGGTGCAACAGTACTAAAGTTTTTAGCACAATCTGCTGACCTTAAATAACAATCGGTTGGGGCTCAACATGTTCTTAATGTGTTTTTAACTTTAGGCCATATGTCATCCTAAATATTCTTATAAACTAGGTTCTAATAAAAAAAAAAACGAGCAGTTTTTAATTTTTCCGTGCGCGTAAATTTTTCCACGGACCATACTCTAGTCTTATACTAATACTAAAGTGATGTGTGTCTGTGATAAGCAAAGGAGATTTTTTACCATAATTAATCCACGGTAATATCTCACAATTGCAAATCGAATATTTTATTATATTTTGAATTTATTTCAAAAGTTTTTTTTAAATTTAAAAATTTATTTTCAAAAAGTCACGAGTAAACGGTCCCCTTGAATGTATTTGTTTTGTTATAAATAAGTACACCGTCATAAATTTAGTTTAAAACGTTTCTTTGTTCCCGCCTTTTTAACGAAATGAAACGAACACTAAATTTTAAGAATTTATTTCAATAGTGTATGGTATTTTATGCTTGGATTTAATAGTGTATTTCAGCCTTAAGTCCATACTTTGTATATTGTTTTTTTATTTCTGCCTTCTGCTTAAAAATCACAAGAGGATTTAAGGTGTGGTGCATCCCCTTTGCAAAAAATTCTTAAAATATTGGTTTAATGAAGTTAAATATGGGTGGTAAGCAATATTTGTGATAAAAATAAGTCAAAAATAGGTTTAATATTTTTTTTGCATAATTAATTAAGTACTTATTAGCATAATTAGCGTTAATTTTACGAAAACTTACAACCTACATAAAATGTGTTCTGGTCAAGCTTTTTGTTTCAAACTTGCAGGAGTCATTCTTTATATGATTTTGTAGGACATGTACTAAAATGATGAAATTTTATGAAATATGTTTTTTGATATGCCATTTTGAATATTTGATGTAATTTTGTCAATAGTATGACACTTTGCGGCAACTTAAAAACTTATCGTAATAGTGGCTGTTTCTCTTGGTTCTAGTACATGTCCTAGCATGTATGTTAATGAAACTTCTCACAAAATTTCAAGGAAAAATCTTGTTCAGAACTCTAGATATGAGATTTGATATAAGTAAAAACGCATAAAAGAGGAAATCGCACTTAAAAATAAAAAAGCTGGGACAACAGGGCGGCAGTAAGGTTACATCTATTTTGTTACTATTTTCAATGGCATTTTAGATGTTCTAAGTGTCACATTGAATTAGGGGGCAAGGGAATGCTGGAAAAAGCAGTCTCAATATATTTATTGGGGGATTATAGCTTTTTATGTGGTCTTAAAATTTAAAGTGCATTTTAGCTAATCTCTAGTGGGTTAAAATTTTACTCAATAGACCCGAACATGGCGGGCCCTCCTTGTTCATCTAATAACGAACAAAGGTCCATAAATTTACGAAATCGCCTATAAAACTAAAAACCTGTGACTATACATACGCTTCTTGTAGGAACGCGTGATAAAGTCCTAGGAACGAAGTTGCTTACCTCCTTACCTCATAGCTCGTAGGTAAGCAATCATTATTTATTAAAAAAAATTTAATTTGCAAATAAAAATTTTGTTCTTATCTCAAAAATTTTTAAAGAATGGGATTGTTGTGTTAGACATCAGCAGGACAATATTCGTCCTCAAATGAGGATCAAATATTTAAATTACAATTAGCAAGTTAATTTTGAAATTGTTGTCGAGAACAATAGCTTGAAAATTAGTAGCTAAAGCTGTTGCCATGACAGCTATACTTTGTTATTATTTTTTTAATGGTGATTCATTTGTGAGAAGTAGTTAAAATTGAAAACAAGTTTGGGAGCGAGTTAGTAGGTAATGTTTTCTCAAATTGTCTTGTGTGTATGTTAACCCTGCTCGCGGTTGTTGTAGGTTACTTCTTCTTACCCTGATAACTTTATAGAGGGAAGTATGTAAACTTCTCTCTGTAAAGTCTCTTAGACCTTCTTTTCTTAAATACTGCGTTTACACTTGAGTAAATTTATCCGGATCTATGAGTCAAGATACTAAAAATAGAAAATTATACGGATTCCGTTTATTCCACTAGATTTTACAGATTTAGTGAATTCAACATGAAAACGAAATAAACTGGAAAAGTCTCTGAAAACGTTTTTCCCGGATTCGTATGAATCCGCATTATATGCTTGAATCCGTATAAATGTAAACTGATAGAACCGCATATATCTGGATAATTTCGGTATGATTTATTCCGGATACTTTTTTGAATCCGTATAAGTGCTTAAGAGTAAACGCGGAATCAGTTGGATAATATTTTCGTAGGCAGATCAACCAATTCATTGCCAGCCTCGTACCAGATTTTCTTTCTTAGAAAACGACTACGCATCAAAGATACAAAGATGGGTGTTAACGCAGGGGGATTGGTCAGCATAATAATCTTCTATGTATTGATATTATTGGTTGGAATATTTGCGGCTTGGTATAAGAAACGGCAAAACCAGAACCGGGGAAGTCAAGCAGCGAGTGAAAGTGAAGAACTGATGTTAGCAGGCCGTGATATTGGAGTGTTTGTAGGAATCTTCACAATGACTGGTAAGCCGGCGAAGTTTGGGTTAAACTTTGGTCCTTTTGTTATTTTGAAGCCAGTTTTCTTATTTCTAGTGTATTATTATTCCGCAAAACCTTTAATTTAATAGCATATTCAATTTTGAAGAAGTAGAAAAAATAATTCTTTTTTTAGCGACCTGGGTTGGAGGTGGATACATTAACGGGACATCAGAAGCTGTCTATACAAGTGGTCTTGTGTGGACTCAAGCACCTTGGGGCTATGCCATGAGTTTAGTGATCGGTAAGCAGAATCCATTTTCGTTTGTTGTCAACATTTAAGGAGGACGAATTCAAGATTATCTTCGAAATAAACATTTATTAATTACGCAATATGAAACTTAAAAATTGCTTTATTTGGATTAAATTACGCGGCAAATAAACGTAATGGAATTTTTTGCACAATATGCCAAAATCTGATGTTCCCCTCCGCGAAATCTAAAAATACAAAATCCGCGAAATGATTTAAAAAGAAAACTATCCGCGAAATTTAATCTCTGTGGAAATATTTAGATTTTGCGAAAAAAGCCAACCTCGAAATCAAATTCCCGCAGAACTTAATCCCAGTAACGTAAAAGTGAAAACAGTCATTTGGCGTAAAACAATATACTTCAAATCCACAAATATATTTCAAATCCACAAATATACTTCAAATCCACAAATATACTTCAAATCCACAAATATACTTCAAATCCACAAATATATTTCAAATAAATTTATATCGGTATAAACAATAAGGTCAGTAAAAATGTATCACTTTACCGACCAAATTACATGAACATAGTCACTTTTGCTGACAAACTTTTGGCAATTCTTGAAAATAAATTTATATACAAAGAGCTTTATTACAAATTCTCCTTTTTTTAAAGATAATTTCAACTACAAAGTAATTGAAAGCATCAACGTTTGTTTACTCATAAGGCATTGTGGGTTCTTAGCATTCTCGTCCCCAGTGCTCTTTGAGATTAAAACCTAAGAGCTCTGGAGTTGAGAATGGGTTCTTAGTGCACTGAAAAAAGAAAAAGAAAAAATTGACAAAAAGAAAAATGATTGGTAAAAAATAAAGTCAGTAAAAATAGACGCTCGATAAAAATATCGGTAAAACTGGTCGGTACAAAAGAGTCAGCAAAAACATTTGGGCGGTACATTTAGTCACTTTTTTATGCATAAATAAGTGACTTGACTAACATTAAACAAAAACCTATTTTAATCTTCAGGTGGCTTGATATTTGCTAAACCAATGAGAGAAAAGAGATACGTCACAATGTTGGACCCCCTACAAGAAAAATTTGGAAAAATAATGGGAGGATTCCTATACATCCCGGCATTACTGGGAGAAACGTTTTGGTCAGCAGCCATATTGTCCGCGCTTGGTGCTACTTTAACCGTTATCTTGGATATCAACATGGATTTGTCCGTTATCATTTCCGCGTTCATAGCTGTGGGATACACGTTCTTTGGTGGCCTGTATTCAGTGGCGTACACGGATGTAGTTCAACTGATTTGCATTTTTATCGGACTGGTAAGTTAAATAAATCAGCAAAATATTTGGATTAATTTTCGGGAAAATCAATTTTTAGGAATATTTGCGATTTTTATCTACATTCGTCAAAATGTTTCTACGCGAAATTACTGGAAACGTCTTATTCGATAAATTTGGCCTAAATTTTTTTCTCTCTGTTTTTTCCTGGTAAATTGCTACCTCCATGATTAGAAACGTTTTGAAGTCAGTCAATTTCTATGGTTGTTACTTTAATAATTTTTCCTGCTTGCCGCGAAAATTAATCAACTTCCTATTAGATGTTTTCGTAACATTTCTGTCATTACGGTATGTGCATTTTCACCGTTGCTTTTTTAGTGGCTTTGCATTCCATTTGCGATGACTCACGATAACGTAGGTAGCATAAGCACAACCAAAGATAGTTGGCTGGGCGAATGGGATAGTGATTATACAGGAGTATGGCTTGACTACGCTTTATTGTTGGTAAGAAAATACGACTTTTTTTAACTACCCTAGAACCTTGAATTAGAATGCAAATAGTAACGGGTGATGGGAAGAGAGGCAATAACATTGATTGTCTCGTTTATACACACCACACTTGTGGTGATAACGATTTATTAGATGCTTAAATTGTTCAAAATGGTAGTTGACTTACTATTTTGTGCATATTTTGTATGCACGAAATAGAAATGCCAGGGGTATGGACGGGCGATAATCTAAAGACCGAAGGCGGGGGAACCTGTGGATTCTTCCACGGGCAAACGACTACCTTAAGTGGATAAATTTTGGAGAGGATTAAATTTGGCGAATTTCACCGAATTAAATACCCGCCAAAATATTGATAACTGACTATTCGCCAATTAAATACTCGCCAAAATTTATCCACTTAAGGTAATACCTATTTAATGAGATGTAAAATTGGTTCCACGTTTGGACGGTTTTACCTAATAAAAACCTGCGAAATATTTTTACATTTCTTTCTAGTATTCTGCGTAAGATTTTACTCGTATTTGTTTACAGATGTTCGGTGGAATACCATGGCAAGTATACTTCCAACGGGTTTTATCGTCAAGATCTGCAAAACGAGCACAGTTTTTGTCATTTATAGCTGCTTTTGGATGCATTGTTATGGCCGTTCCCGCTGTTCTGATCGGCGCAATTGCGAAGTCAGCAGGTAATAAACATTCTTTTTACCTACCGCGCGAAGTCATTTTTTCCCAGTTGTACGCGCAGAGAAATTACCAACTTTAAGCAGCTGTATCTTTCAGTCTTCCTGTCATTTAGTCGGTAAGATTTACGGGGACCGAAAGCCATAGCTTCTTGCCCATGCGGAAGAGTTATGGCATTCTTTGCGTCAGTTAAATAAATCTTTTTGTTGAGCTTATAAAATAAATACAAAATGTTTTTCACGTTATTTGATTTTTATAAAATATTTTATTTATATCTACTCAGAATGGGATAAAGTTGGAATTCCAGCCCGATTTTTAAAAAATGGAACAGGGGTCATTCACGAAGATCACTTACGCCTGATTTTACCACTGGTGTTGCAATATTTAACGCCAACAGCTGTTGCTTTTGTTGGATTGGGCGCCATTTCTGCAGCCGTTATGTCATCTGCTGACTCATCAGTTTTATCAGCAAGTTCAATGTTTGCGCACAATATTTACAAAATGATTTTCCGACAACAAGTAAGTTGTAATTCTATCGAATTTTCTCTTGATCAACTTTCAGAGGATTGGGCCAACCTCATCCTTAGGTCCTTTAAGTTTTTTTTTTGTTGAACATTCCTAACAATTCCTAGAGGCTAGGTTGTTAGGAAGCCGCTCTGTTGTCAAGACTGCTGTATAAGCCTATTTTATACTATATCTCATCTTACTCTCTGTCTTGCAGGCTACTCCCAAAGAATTAGTATGGGTGATCCGTGTTGGAATCTTCGTTGTAGCAGCCATTGCTACTGCTATGGGATTAACAATAGACAGTATATACGGCTTGTGGTACCTGTGCTCGGATCTTGTCTTCGTTGTACTCTTTCCTCACCTCCTTTGCGCCGTTCACGTTCCGTTTGTTAATATCTATGGATCCATCACGGGTTATATATTTGGATTACTTTTGCGTCTCGGCGGTGGAGAGCCGTTGATATCTTTGGAACCGTTTATTGAATATCCGTACTTCAGAAATAGCGAACAACTCTTCCCCTTCCGTACCTTTTCAATGATTGTTACTCTAGTCACGTTAATTACAGTGTCTTTGTTAACCAACGTTTTGTTTGAATCCGGAATGGTTCCTGTGGAATACGATTTTCTGAAAGCGATGGAGAGACAAGGGAAACATAACGAGACTCAACAATATGAACTCGATGTACCAAAATACGACAATCCCAATTAGTGTTGAATCAATAGAAGCACAAAATGCATGATTGACTACTGCGCATGTGTCAACAGTAGAACAAAATAAAACATACTTTAAGTTGATTAATTTTCCAAAATCAGTCATGTTGAGAAATCTTTTGTATATACACAAATTATGTAGAAAAGCAACAGTTATCTCCTTGCACGCAAATACACAAAGATTCGTTTTTTATACTCAGTAGTTATTTTTACCAAAATATTTCCCCTCGATATGTTAATACACCAGGGCGCACTTTCAGCGAAGGTTAGAAAAAAACGCCCCGCCTTCCTTCAGTCCTTGTTCAGGCGACTTAATTTCAAAGCGCATCAGGTGAACGTTATTGAACATCGTGGAAAAAAAGATGTTGTATATCTTTACAAAATCACAATAAATAAAAAGCTCACAACGTGAATATCTGTTTCGAAAGCGTGTACTGAAATTTAACGTGAGTAAAATAGAGGAGGGAAGAATTTCTGGAACAGTCTTATTGTAAATAGGTGATATTCTCCGTTACTGGAAAAAAAGTGAAAAAATGTTTCAAGGGCTACGTAAATTTTGTCCGACGCAAGTTTTGGCCGATTATGTGTTATATTGTTAAAAAAAAACGGCTAAAAACTCCTAATCGGTAAAAAATATTAGTCGCCTGCACAAAATTCAGTCACTTTTTACGGACTATATTTCACCAACGTGGTCACTCTTTCTAACTATAGAAAATAGTTGTTGAGTTTATAGAACATATAATAATTCCAACTAAAATTAAAAAACAAAATTGGGGAAAAAAACTTAGTGAGAAATATCTGACGAATAATTTTGTCCCGATAAGATAATTTTTCATGCAGATATAATTACTCAACATTTTTTTACGCAGGACTAACTCTGTTCTTTCTCGATAATGAAGGCCTACAATAAGTACAGATAATTGTCTTGAATGCTTTTCTCCATTTTGAATTCATCAAAATATAACACGCTGGATTAAACGCTGAATTAGAATAATGTAATATTTTGAAATATTTCAATAACTCGATATGCACTGAGTTACTAGCGTCGAAGGTTCCGTTATAAAATTTTATATTCATCGAAATGAAAGGCGTCCATAAACATAAAAAGATTACCATAACAACGGTCAACATCAAAGTACCTTTTAATTCCCGACGCAATCTTCGCAGATGGCCGACAATTCTCAACGTTTCTCTTCGTAATAAACTTTCCTGCCGACGTACTGCGACATTTCGAAGTACAAATGTTTTAAACTTCGGACGTGACTCAGTGGATAAGTCTTGTTTACGATGCGAGAATTCACCGAATGCAGAAATATTACGATTTGCGTCAGTACTTTCTGTGTTTTTCTCTGCACGAGAAGCAAGCTGATCTTGATTAATCGAGTCATTACTCGTAACTTCTGCTACGATATTAGTGGGTTTATAGTTTTGTTGTGATTTCAGAATACCTTGAACTTCTTCAGGAACTAAAGAAAGATTTCGTTTAAAATCACACTCTAAAGCATTTTCACGGATTTGCACGGAAGGTTTTGTCTCGGAAGCATTTTCACGGATTTGCACAGATGGTTTTGTTTCAGACGACTCTAACGCAAAAGCAGACTTCTGAAAAACATTGGGAGAATTCACCTCCACAGCAGAACACGTAGTACTCGTACTTCGAATAGAACTGTTCAAAGTCGATGCGCGCCTGATGCGTGGTATTTTACGAAAAAAAGATTCCCTGGTTGACCTTGCCTTTTTACCCTGCCGTTCAAGCGTTATTATTGTATTTGCGTGACGTTTGGCCACTACTGCAATGCGAATATGACAAAACAGCATAAGAGAGGTTGGTACTGCGTATGCGGCGATGACAATAAACAATGTATAATGCAGAACAGTAATAACCAAACTCAACAGAGCACTGGTAATAGCAAACAACCAGACAAAGACCGACACAAATACAGCACCATATACGGACATGCTTCTCTCGTATTTGTAAGGGTGCATAATAATGAAATAACGATCACATGCTATGGCTGTCAGAGCAGACACAGAGACTACACTCGACATGATATCCAACACTGTATATATGGAGGTGGATACGGTATCAGGTTGCCAAGAACATACATATAAAGCGAAGGCTAATGGTAACGGTACCAAGGAAACAAACAAATCAGCCACAGATAAACAAGCCACATAGACATTTGTTGGAGTACGAAATTCTTTGAATTTATAGATAATGATTAAAACCAGAGCATTTTCAATAATTGCTAGAATTATGATGATGATGATGACAACACCATCAAACACATTGCTTGAAGATGGTTCACAAACCGAATCAACGTCACTTGAATTCATCATGGTGTCCTGGAGACAAAAAAGAACAAACCTAAATTTTATTACTAATACATAAAATTTTCACGTTTTCTTAGGAGTCACGCTTGAACCGTTCACGCAATTAAATTTCCGTCCATCAGCCTAGCATAAAAAAGCACTTGCGCAAATATTTTATGTAACGGCAGTCTATGAATTTTTTTTGCTAACATGGTGGTCACAGATATAAAAATTCGTAATTTCAGGAGAATTTAGCAGGTTTTGGGGTCAAAATTTCAGGAAAAAACACTAGAAAATGTATTAAAACCATTCCATATTTTGCTAAAATCTTAGTAAATGAAGTTACTATATAATCAAGCCTTTCTTGTTTCAATGTCAGAGAAGCTGTTATTTACGCATTACAGTGAGTATGTGAATATAATTCATCAGTTCTGTTACAAGATAAACACATGCTTAATTTTTTGTGAAAACATAATAATAAAAAGTGACTATTTAGAAAAAATAACTGATGTACCACAAGGGTCTCCATTTTGTTAGGTTATTTAGGAGACATGGCCACTCTGTCTAATATATATTTTTTCGCGATTAGTATGAAAAAAAGAGAATTAATATTCAAAAACGTAACTCGCTTGAGGAAGCCATCAGTTAACTTTCAGAATCGTAAGTAGAATTAACACTTACATTTGAATAGATATCTCCTTGTGACCTCTCTAAAACGCCAGCACAAGACATAGCCAGTACATACACAGATGACATAAGGTGTGTAAGAAGCTCCTCCACGGAGCTAAAAACAAAATTCACGACAGGATGTAACAAGACAATACGGTACAAGTATCACAACGGTGTTAAATTCATGTTAAAATTAACAACAAATCGTGATAGCTTTCAACCATCATGATTCGCTGCAACGAAACGTCTGTTCAAAGCTATTTTAAAAGAACGACCGAACATTATTCCATAGAAACCATCTGTCTTAAGTCAAACAGATTCATTATGTGTTACTAAGGAATTTAACATCTTCAGAATAACCCTCTTTGTACTTCGTAAGTAGGCAAGCTGAAAATGAAGCAGTGAAAAGAAAATATTACCATGTCGAAAACACATGATGTTAAACCTTACATAGAAGAATAGAAAATATTTTATTTAACTAAGTGAAAATATTGTATAGTGATAGAAATTTACCTGAAAAACGACTGAAGGCTGCTTTGCTAGAGCTTCTGATCACGGTTATAGGTGCTTTCGAATTTCCTTGTTTAAAGGCCGGTTTTCACTTAAACGAAAATTGGTCGAATCGTTGTACGTTGATCGATAATAACTAAGACGCAATTCTACTTTTGCATATTGATCAACGTTGCTCAATTCGTCCAATTTCTTTTTAAGTGGAAACCCGTCGTTACTATGGTGGGTGAAAGTTTTTACTTTAAATTTTTGAACTTTTAACAGTGACGCACGCTCAGACTGATATAATCAATGTTATGCAGTCTAAAGAAGTCTTTCAGAATGCTGAAAGAGAAAAAGGAATTGAGTTTAGTTCTTTAGGGGCGTTTAACTGGCTTGATCCTCCGTTTAGTTGAGTCTCAGATGCATTATCTGTCTTTTTTTTCATTTCGGGCGTAGTTTTGAAGAATAAAGAAGATTTTTATAAAGAAGTGTTTTGTAGGTTGCTTGTAAAATTATCTAGTTTAGCAACTAAAAAAGTTACTTAGACAAAAGATGGTGAGATAAATATTTAAGTTTTTTGTACGGTTCTATTATTTGCAGATCATCAAAAGCCACTCATTCCAAACCACGAAAGAACCTACAACTTAATAAAAGAAACAAAGGATTTCCAAAAAATGACGTCATCTATTACTTAAACGATTATATAATTCATCGTACATACGAAAACTCAAACAATTTAATTAAGTTATATACAATTATAATTTATATAAATTAAAAATATAAATAATCATCACAAAGATAACACTTCTTAAGAACTTCAGGTAACCATAAGTAGAACAATAGATAAAATCAATAGATAAACTCAGAATCAACAACTACTTCGCGTTACGCAGTGTGTTCACCAAAACTAGCAACGTAAAAGGATAAATATTTACGGAAACGATTTCGTAAAATTGACAATATTACTCATACCAGAAGAGGTATAAGAAAACATGAACATAAGACGCATCCTATTTTTCTAAAAATTTATTTAAATTTTCGAGTCTTTTTATTATTTTTTCAACATTTTTAAAGATTCGAAATTTGCGCAGAGATTTGAACGGAATCGACTGAACATATTCAAAAGCTGTCGATAAATAAATAAATACCATGCTATCTCCATGCTACGTTGTCGTGATGTTTACACACACATTGGTTCAGCGGATACACTTGTCTTTCTGCGTTTACGCGATGATGGACTGTTTTGACTATCAGAAACGTCAAATCTTAAATCCTAGAAAAAAAATTCGATTCGAAAAATCGCTAAGTTTTAATGACATCATAATTATGAAATCTTCTGCCAGAAGTAGTTCGGCCTGGGACTCATTTTCTTCTGGGCATAAACCAAATAAGTTGCGAAGACATAAAATATGATTTAAACAATACTCGATGTTCACTCAAGATTACAGCTGCGAGTAGCGACGGCCGGATTTCTGTACAATTTTTTACGAGCTTACAACCTCTTCCCCAGTACTATCACAAGTTACCGTAAGTTGGGTTGTAATAAAAATACAGGCGCACATCGCTTGCTCAAAACACAATTTTTTTAAATTTCTTGACTCGATATTGACCTAATTTTTCTTCACCAGTTGATACACTTAAAAGCTTCGTCCACACACGTCCAAAAATTAGAAAAGACAGCTAACACTTCGCCTTATTATAAGTAAACTAAAACTAAAAAACTAAAACAACAATCTTTTACATTAAATTTCGTCCATTCTAACTATTTATCTATTTTTATACATGTCCTAATTTTCTAGACCGAACGGATACCGTGCATAATTAGCTTTACACATGTTCAAGCAGTTTACATGATCGCCATATGAGTTTTGTGTATAAAGTTTATAGACTGAAGTATATACCTTGTTATGAATGGACACAGCCTCTCCCCCAGATTTCCTCTTTGATCCTTTGCCTTTTGCACCCTTTTTAAAAAATGAAAGTTATTATTATTATTAAGTAGTAATGTTAATTTAATATTTTTTTAACCAATAAAACTTTACACTAAACCAAGCAATTGTTAGCGTGAGTCACTTTGACACAAAGACAGTTTATAAGCTACTGTACTAAAATCTACAAGATTTTTGAGCAGCTTTAGTGTAATATTTTAGCTTGTCTCTGCAGGACTTACATTGATTTTGACAATGTTTAGCGGCATTCAGTCCTCACCTGCAGTCTTAAAGTGGCGTTTCGCTTCCCGCTTTGTTTGTCAACATTTTTTAAATTTAAGGACCGTGTTCCCGAGGCTTTGCTTTCAAATGTGGTTTATTAATTAAAGTGAAGTAACTGCAACGGTACTTATTTTGCCAAAACTAACCAACATTTAAAAAAAGGGACTCTGAACATCTGAGAATTTTCCCTGTGAACGGTAAGGCTGTTAAAAGTGCTCAGTTTTATTCCGCCAAGGAACACCTTTGGTTTAGCTTCCTTTAACAATTTTAGTTTCATCACATCGGCTCCTAATAATTTTATTTTAGAGATTAAGGAAATCTTAATGATCTATAGGTAAATCTGTACTTAACAAGAACATATCGTCATCTCCATTATATATTTTTAATAAACTGTAATTATTCGTCTGGGAATATTTATTACCATATTTGGTTAGTTTATTTATAACTTGTTGTATATAAACTCTTTTAATATATGTTGTATTTCTGATGATGGCCGCGAAAACGGCCGAAAGCTCTAATAAAAAATGATTCAAAACGACTTTGTCTCTTTTTTTTACATTTTATATACATTTACAATTATGTCGTTTCTTTACATTCACCAAGATAGTTTATATTCATATGAAACAGCTCCATTTTTTTTTGATTGTGTACCGAATAAATTATTTAGGTTGGGTGTAAAGCAAAAATTTAATATTAAATCGAACCAATGTTGATGAACACCGGATTGGGGTTGATAATTTTCAATTTTTCCATTTCCCGTTATGACCAAATTTAAGGCAGTTGGGTAAAAAAAAAATACGTGTAATTGAACGTATTTGCGTGATTAGTAACATCTTATTCCCACACCTTGCAAAGATATTAACACTTCATACATGTGATATAACTGACTCAAAAGTTGGAAACAAATTTTTCTTCACTGAATTTTAAATTTTTAAAAAATTTAAAAATATAGGTCTTTTTAGTTTTAGTGCGTGCATTTTTATATTTTTATCTTGGTACTGTTGCAAAATCTACTTCTTGTTCCGCATACTTCTTTTTAAGAAAAGGCTTGTTTACTTAATGTGTGTAATTTTAAAATAAGGATTTCCTGATTTTATTTCTCATCAAAATATGACGACTAAAGAAAATGATATAAATTACCTTAAGGTCTATTTTACATTGAAAAAAAGAAAGGCTAGTGACACTCAATGAACGCTAAGGGTGGATTTCATCTGCAATAAAAATTGCACACCAGTATTACCTTATTTGAAGTAATCTGCATATTGGAAGCTTTCTCCGTCATAACGCTGAGCTCCTAAATGAAAACAAGACAACCCTAGTGGTTTAACATCCGGCCTAAGTAAAATCTGGATATTTAATAAGGATAAAAAAAATAAAAACAAGCCAGCCTTAAAAAGTGGGCATTTAAAAAACTGTGCAAGCAACTATTAAGTAAAACAGCTGCGGCTAAAAAGGTCCCCCGGCCCGAATATGGTTAATACTAAAGAATAAGAATTGTGTAAACCTGTTTTCACCCTCGCCGTCTTTCTGTAGCTTCTAACAAAGAACCCAAAGCACAACAATGGACTACGTTAGTTTTGTGTAACATGATTGGGAGTTTGATCTAATTATTTTCGTCACTAACTGAGCCGAAATAAGTACGCATATCGCTGCATTGTTCTGAGCTAAACATCTTCTTGAATGTTGCTGCAACGTGGAAGCCATGCGCGCGTTAACGTAACCCAATTGCGTCATAGACGGAGATAGAATCGCCATCGAGTTACAATATTTATACATCACTAACCTCTGTTAAAAACGCTTAGCAAAAGAAAATGAAATCATACGAATAGTCACAAAATGCTAAGGTCTGGTTAGAAGCGTGTAAAACTTAAAAAATAACCACCAAGAGGGAGGGAGGGGTGGACACGTATCTGAAAAGACGATATCCCAACCTTTCTATACCAGAGGGTTTGTATCTCTTATTTCTTCCCAAGCCTGTATTCTATTAACCCTAATAGCTAGAATATGGAAAAAAAGGCATGCTTTAAAAGCTGCAAGTAAACAAACAAACAAACGAAACAAACAAAACAAAAGAAATTGAACACAATACCTCGGTCTGTTCATTGTTCGAATTGTAAAAATATGTATCAAATCCTCGTTCCGCGATGACCTTCTTTTGCACAAGTTTGCCAAATCTTATAAAAAAAAGGTTTTTAATGAGAAATATTTTCACAAGACATTATAGTAACGGTTCACTTTAAAAAAGAAAGATGAATTGACAGATGGAACATTATTAAAGGAAATTTGAAGTTTTACTTATTATTACCGCTTTGCTTTTCCTCCAGGCTTAACAAAACCTTCAGTCTCCAATCTTTTTAACAGAGATGTAGCAACAGCAAGCGGGACGCCTAAATGCAATGCTCAAAAAAACACAACCAACAAAATTGTTTTTCAGACAAATACAAATCAAACGAACAACTTTCCTATTGTTTATTATAGGGTTGCATCCCAAACATTTATGACACAAAGATATCCCAGTATTCTTTATCTGAATTAATTATTCACACCCTTCGATCTTGTGAACTGACCTAAATCTTATCTTGTCAGGACTTCCCCCAATTTCTAACTAATTCCTTGGTCCCTTAAACATTTTGAATAATATCAATTAAGACCCTATTCACAGAGCCCTCGGTGATAGCAGTATTAGTAGAAGGGGTTTTCCCGGGTAAATAATTTCATTAATAATAACTTAATTTAAATTTAAATTTTTACTCTATTTAATTTGAAATTATAACCATCATTTAAAAAAACATAAAAAACTTCAGTTCAAAAAACTCTCCCTCTTTCTCTATGCATCGAACCGATTACTTCACTTTTTGCTGATTCGGGATGGGGTTTACTGCATGAACCAAACCAGGGTGGGCAACATAATTTAAAAAAATATCAGAACAATTCAAGGACACTGTAACATTTTTCAAGAACGTGGAAAATATTAAAAAAACTTTTTTAGGTGACTTTCAGCTAACCTACGAGGGTTACTTATCAAAATTCTGAATTTAAATACAATGCCAAAACAAGCCTTAAAAATGCCACAATTTAAGGAATTTAACAACCGTTTGTCATGCTACCAAAATAACTAACAAGATTTTTACATCAAAGAAGGAATGTAATCAACTTAATTTACTTCAGGCAGCGGTTCAGTAAAAAGACAATTATGATAAAAACAAACATACAAATTTTTTGAATTATTCAGCTTACCTACACCTGTTTAATTATTTGGTTAGTAAATTTAATTTAGCACAGTGGTAAAATGTTTTCAACTAAAACACTGTAAAAAAGGTTTATTGATGGTACAAATGAGAACAAATGCTAGTTGTTTTACTACATAGAAGATCACTAATGAAATAATTAATGCAATTCGAAATTGAGGAATAACCGTTGCCAGAGTGGGGTTTCTAGTCTAGAGGAAATTTAAAGCTTTTTAAAATTTTTTTAGCAGATATTGATGCTATAAACGAGAACAAATAGGAAGATTTCTATTCGTATATTATGACACTAGAGAGAAATTAAAGGACACATAAGTATATAAAACTGTGTGATTAATATTTTTGCATGAAGATGCCAATATAAATAAAAAATGTTCCAAATCAAAACACAATGGACTAATCCAGAAAATTATTATCAAAGGTATATTTTGAGGATTTTAATTTCTGGGAAATCTAAAGAATTTCGTGAAAACGAGGATGGTGGCTAATTCTTGAAAAATTTTCACAAGTGTTTACTACATTTATATCGAATCATACAGAAGCTGATATAAAAGCAGAAACTCGATTCGTCTGCCTAACAAATTTCTTGACTCTTTCCAGACAAATTTACCAATTTACCTTCTCTTTGCGAAATACCAATGAAAAACAATGGTGAGAAACAAACAGGAATAAATATCGCGGATTTTGTTAAGAATTTTTTTTGACTTATTGTCAATAATAAACAGTGTTAATGTAAATAAAGACAGTGTTGAAAATTTCCATTTTGTAAGATTGTTGGAAAGAATCAATACTACAATCAGTCAAAAAGAACTCTCTCTAAAAAATCATCCGCAAAATTTAATACCTGCGAAAATAGTAAATTTTCTACTCGCGAAATAAATCTCCGAGAAAGAGGTCAAAAATAATCCAACTATAAGATACATTCACAAAAGAAATCTAATGGTAATTCTAGGCGTGCGGTGGAAAAAACTAAAAATACAACTCCTACCCAGTCTTTTTGATAAATTAGAAGCAAGGATGCGAGTTGTTTCCAAAACAGAGAGTAGACTGCGGCGCCATAAACAATCAGCCTGAAAAAAAAAACGATGTTAAGTAAAGGTAAAAAACAATTTAAAATATGCTTAAAGTATAAATATCGTAATTTTTAAACAAAAAAGGAGAGAAATGAACTCACCCTACAACCTAATTCTATCCAAATATATAGAACAACAAAAATAAATTAGACATACCCTGATTTTATTCGCATCTTCTATTTTCGCAAAGATTTTGATCAGTGCATTGATACTCATCTGAATTCTAAACAAGAAACAGAGCAGTTTTAAAACTCACGTCTTCATCTACCATTTTTATCTCCACTAAATCGTTGAGAGTGCAGTAGAAAAAAATACAAGAAGTCTAACTGCGATTTCCGATGCCAAAAGTGTAACAAAAAAGCTTTTGCACGCTTGAAGATTTTGAATTATCAGATACACCCATTTTTCATAGAAATAAGACTTAATTATTATTAATTAAGACTTAATTTATTTCTGTTCGTTGTAACAAGGAGCTTTAATTTTTGCATACATTTAGACCTAAAACAGTAATAGGTGTCAAACCTCAACAGCCGGAACCAAAAACCACTCGGAGCTACAAAAAAGGGGAAAAAGTCTTATCATGACCACAGGGCCTTTTTATCAAATCACTTTCTCCGTGCGTGCTTTAAAAAGGACGAGAAGAATAACAAAAATGTCTACAGGTATAAGTTATTGTAAAACTAAAGATGATCTGTTACAGCCAAATGGTGAGATACAATAAGAATATTAATTTACCTGTGTGCATTCGACACAGTAATGTGTTTCTGGTGCTTCTTCCGGTTTTATGATACCAAAACAAGTTGCATGCTGCCACGTGTTGCAGGCTGCACATAAAATCATCAGACCATCATCCTGAAATGAAAGTTTCAGCTAATACGGTAATACTATCCATGGGAATTCACCCGTCGCAGCAAAGTCGACAAAAATGTATTACATTATTGTTATTTTGAGCTTTCAGGTTTCGTGGGTAGTTACCACGACCCGATTTTGGCCGGTAGACAAAATATGGATATTATTATAAAGACAAACATGTTTTAATTTTTCTTGCGAATTTGCGATTTAGAGGTGTAACGTATTATAAAGTCCTGCTAGTGAAAACGCTTGAGTATTTATTATTTTACATGAAATCGATAATTTCTCAATTAGCCTGGAGTTGCTAAGTAGCTGCTAACAGAGAAACTTCAGGAAAGTTGCTATGCATGCAAATTATTTTTGAGAATTTCACCAGACAAGACTGCAAGACGTTTTTTCCTTTCCGATCGTTCAATTCAAAAACACCTAGTCTACGGGGAAATTCCCTGAAAATTCACACTTGTATATTCTACCTTAAGAAACTAGTATAAAAGAAAATCATTTGATTAAGACCGTTTGAACAATTGTTGGACAAATTTTTTTTTTTTTATGTTAACGACCATATTAAGTGCATTGTTTTGTCTTAAATTCCGTTCGTCTATTCCCTGTTTATTACTTCAATTGATATAAGTTGCAGGAACTGAATAAGCGATTCTTTTTAGTATTTTTAGTCTAAGTTGATGCCTTGATTAGCAAAACATAAAAAAATAACCTCGACTCGATCAATGCTTTAATTTAACTTGAATTTAAGGTTGATTCACAGCATGTTTTCACTAAAAAGTGTGTCGAACAATCTAAAGTGGGGGACTGAGTTGATTTGTATACGATGGTTGAAAGGGCAAGAACCCTTTAAGAAATGTTCGCCTGTTCCTAAAACTCAAGTTACCAAGAATTTATAGGAATTTCATTTTTCCTCCTTTTCCTTTTAAAAAACTTTTGCCTATTGTTTGTTGTTACAAAATATTATTTAGAAAAACAGTTGGGTAAGCTGCAGGAACTGATCTATTTTTCGAAGACTTTCGCTAAAATAGTAGCCGTAAGAGGAACAAAAATATGAGAGTACCTCATTCACACCACAAGGACATTTCGTCACCGTTTCTTCTTGTTCGTCATCAGGAATAACCGAAGAGGCTGGAGTTGAAACTCTTGTATTTGACTGTTTTGATTGTTTGGGTACATCTAGGTGAAGTAAAAATTACGAGTTGTAAAATAAAATGTGATGGGAATAATTCAAATAAATGCTACTTGGAATTCATAACAATATATCAGAATTCGTGGCACCACAATCCTAATTTCAATTTACAGCGGGAGAACTGAACAACTCATTACTTAAATTTTAAAAAGTGTATCCACAAGAAAAATAATCGACATTCCCTGAGACTTTGCCATTGATATTTACATAATTAACTAGTTCCTCAAACATCTGTAATTTTTTAAACCGTCATGCAAACCATTTTGGGGATTTGTAGGAGTTTTAACAACAACAACAACAACAAAAAACCAGGAAATTTTAGGTTATTTAGGGATTTTTAAGGAGGGGTGGGAACCATGATATTTTGGAAATGAACTTGCAGATAAAGATTTTTTTTGGATTAGTACAAATAGTTATTGCAAGTTTTAGTAAACAGGTCAAGCTTTTCACCTAAAAATGCTTTTAAAAAAGTTAGACACGACTTACTCTCCGGTTCTTTGTTTTCCTTGTCCTCCTTATCCATATCAGCTTCAGGCTAAGTATAAAAGTAACTCAATTTCAAATTTATAATATTGTCTGTTTGATTATATTTTTTAAATAAGAAACCTAAACATTTATTTGAGCCGGGAGTTATACGAAATTTTGATAATTTAAGCCAGTTTCTGATGAAAATGTTTCTTAATTTTCCTTCTTTCATCCAGAAAAAACCTATATACACAATGCGTATTAGAGGTTTTGTGCCTTTTGATTTATTTTAATGACATTTGCTATTTTTGTTAGGGTTAGGGTTATAAAAACGCACCACTCATAATATGAATCAAAGTAACTTTTTTTTTCAACTAGAAGATAGTATTTAAAAAACAGTCAATTACTGACCCATTTTCTTTTGCTCTTAAGCAGAGGAAATATTCTCTCCTTAAACTTAACTTTCAAGACATACGTTGTAAAGACTTTGCACGTCCTCGTTTGCGGTATTAAAAACTTCTTCATCGGGAACTCTAGCTTCTTCAGTTTCTTCATGATTTTCCTCTACTTCTTCGTTTTCACGTTGTTCTTGCAAGTCATGATTTTGTGTTTTGATACGAAGTTTAAGCCTGGAAAGGAAATTTACCAATTAACAACACTCTGTCACTATGATAATTACATTTCTGCTTACCTAATTGAAAAAAAGAACTTATAGAACTAGTGGTGCATCCAATCTATATCTTATTGAATCCATCTACAATGACTAAGAAAAAATGTTGGCACATGAGTGCAAATTTTGACGTTCTTCGTCACAAGTAGTAATCTCGGCGATTTCTATATTACATTTGCATAATTTGAACTTGTCAAAATTCATTTCTCAATGTTCACAATGTTCACAGCGGCCTTAGGATTTTAGGTTATTTAAGCTGTGCTTATTGTTGCTAACGTCAGCATGGCCCTTTTCCCATATTTCAGCACTTTGTTGCACCTGACATGGATTTGAAAAGTGCCAAAAAAACTGTCATGGTGCCAAGTTTTTTGTCATTCAATGTAGATCTCATTAAATCCATCTAGATCCTGTTGTGTCCATCTAGATCCCATTAAATCCATCTAGATCCCGTTGAGTCCATCTAGATCTCATTGAATCCATCGAGATCCCATTGAATCCAAATGGATTCCATTGAATAACGTGAAGAATAGTCAACGTAAACTTACGAGTGAAATTGCTGAAACGAAACAAAACGTAAAATGCAATCAAATTATAAAGTTTACAACAAACATAAATAATTTCCACAAAAAACAGGACATCGAGGCTTGGTTTGAACACTTATTACACAAACAATGCATGATTCAATTTGCACTCATATAGTTGACAGCTAAATTTTATACAAACATCGGACTTTTCCTGCCCTTTCTGACCTAATTTTAAAATTCCCTGACTTTTTTAGGTTGTCTGGGTTAATGACCTAAATAAACACTCAATTAAAATGTCTCAATGTTACGAGTGAACAGATTTATTCAGACATTACACGTGACTTTCATTGTCAGGATGTTACAAATTAGTCACTTACTGTAGCCACATCACCAACTTTAATGTTGATTGGCTCATCTTTGAAGAAAAAGCTGTCACAGTTGTAATCCTATGATGTATTTGGTAGTTGTAAGTAGTGTAAAAATGTCGTTATAGAGTCTATAACTCATTAACTCTCAGGGAGTTGAAAATTGAAAGCCGAAAATCTCGAAAAAATTTAACTTAGCCCGCAATATAGGAATGTTAGGCAAAATTTGCACATTTTTACTTTTTCATGTTCTTTGAAGCAGTATTGTACCCAGATCCTCTAAAAAATGTCTCAAACAAAGTTTTTTCATTATTCCTAAGATATTAGTTTGTCTTATCACTGAATGTGGGTCGTCAAAACCAATTTCCCTTTAGATATAAGGCTGTAAAGTTATTTAAAAGTTGTAGAAAATAGGTTACGATTCTGAAATAACACCATCTCAAAATATCTAACAGATAGATAAAAATTCCCTCTTTCAAGGCCTTTTAGGTCTCTAACAACCTGTTTCTCCTATAAGTTTCCAGTGACATGTTTTGGGGGATACTGGGCTGCCAGAACAAAGTAGCCTAAACAACATAAGCCACGCTATTTTAGCATTTTTGCGGCACAACAGTACCTCTTATCAGAGCAATATTCACATTAGTAAAGATATGTTTCCAGAAAGATATTTGATATCTCCTGTTCTGCTCTCAAGAGCAGTAGACATTAACAATCGTTTTAAAGGTTTTTTACATTTATTTTTTGGGTTAGTCAGTTTTTTGGCCACCATTACCAGCGTCCCGAAAAAAAACCCTCTCTAAATAAGCTGCTGCTTTAATACCTTAAATCCAGGAGGGTTGTAATCTTCTGGGGTCACTAAAAAGATATGGAGACTGAGTAATATTTTACACATAAGAAAGTTAGCTAAGAAATATATTTGTGACATGCATAATGCACCTTTAAAAGATAAAGATTTTTTTAAATTCGAACCATACGCAATAATATTTTGTAAAGAAAATTGATAACTGGTAACCATTTTTAGTGATAAACAAAAAAGCATACCTTCATCATAATACAGTAACTTCATTGTCATCATCACATCATCTGCAATAGAAAAAATGTTACTTTAATGCTACACAAATGTCCTAAGTGGATTTAATTCAGGATAATTTTTGCTACCAGAAATTTTTGTAGAATATATTTTCGCGAATCAAGGGTCCATAAATTGCGAATTTTGCGAAAGAAATTTTCACAAGTTGAAATTGAAAGGCATATTTCGTGGAAGTAAATTAGGACATTGATGAGAATTGTTCTTCTTGTGAATCAAGGCTACAAAAAAATCTTCTGAACAGTGAATTTGGACATTTTTTGTAGGTCTTTGGAATTAGGTCAGGAAGCTATAATTGAAATTACTTTTTTCGAATGGGTATTTTTGATTTATATCACAGAAGAAATTTTTGCGAAGTGGGTACTATGGTGCCCTATTTTAGGTCCAAGACTTTTGAAATATCGATAAATTAAATTTGAATACAATGAAGTAGAAATAGTTCTTCCAACATACACGTTTTTTTTTTATAAGAAAACCATTCTTTGACCTGAGCCTTAATTTTCTTAGCAAAATACCTGAATATAGGCTGAAATCTTTTTAAATATTTTTATTCATCATTTTTAATTTCTTTTGTAACCTTTCAGTTGCATGATTTTATTTGAAGTTATACCTTATTACACGAAAATAACGAAACAAGTAAATAACGCGAATTTTGAAAATCTGCGTTAATTAAAACGTTAATTTATTCATCGCATAAATTTCCCGTAAATTTAATTAATGTGTGGTGCTAAAAAAAAAACGTTAATCTTAATTCTTAAAAATAATTTTTAAACGCCTTCAAAATAACTTGTGGATATATAGTTTTGTTCAATAGAAATAGAAAGAGAACAAACATGTGGAAATTTTTAAGCACATTCAATCTCAAACAGAAAAGGAGATAATCAAAGCAGGATGGAAAGCAGCAGGTATGACAGAAGACTTGACAAAACACTAAAAACACTAAAGATAACCCTTTTCACGGATGACATTTCATTTTTTTTTATTCTCCTAGTTTGAACCTGTAAAAAAGTGTCTACCTTTTTGAGAATTCGCGTTAATTAAATACCATCTGAAAATTTGAAATTCGTTGATACGCGTTAATTACCACACACTTTGAAATCCAAATTCGAAATCCGCGTTAATTTTTGATTGTATTTATTATGGACCCGTTAATTACTTGCTTCGTTATTTTCGTGTAATAAGGTAGTTAGGTATTTTATTAAAAACATCTTTTATTTTTTATAAAGAAATAAGACTTCTTTTGTTATTTTTAGGATAAAAATTTGTTAGGATGTATATTTGACTGAAAAAAAAACCTTCATTGTGTTGTGTTTTGAGATTATAGTGATTTAATAACTGTAAATGGTCTACAAGATTTTGAGGCTCATTTTCTTATAAAAATCTTTGTTATGAAAAAAAAAACGTGTATAAAACATTCACATAAAATTTTTATGAATATGTTAAACAAATTTTTAACGTAAATGCCTTTTAAACATCATGGTTTCTCTTACCTGGTAAGGGATTCAAAGTCTGACTAAGCAACACAATCGTCCTGTAAAAAGAAATTATAATAAAAAAAATCACTATGATTCTCGCAAGAATGACATAAGATTTACAACTACTGAAAAAAGGCCAAACCTTAGTAAACGTATGGTTGCCTTCTTTGTTTCTTTATCAGATTTGGCATTAGTTATTCTAGTCCCATTCCTATAACGAGATATTTCATAGATATATTTTAAGTTGCAGCATGAAACAATGCAAAATTGTGATTGTTCGAAAATTATTTTCAATAAAACACAAGATTTTAATCAAGATCAAATGAACCATATTTCCCCACATTTGCAACATTTATTTTTGTGATTTAAGAGAAAGTCGCTAATACTTATACGTCTCAAAATCATTAACTGAACTTTTTTATCAGAACTAAATTTATATCCTGAAGGTATTAAATCTATTACAACCACGCACAGGACCATATTAGGTTATAAGCCCTACTTGACCAACAACCTTTTAAAATCTAAAGTACTTAGAAGAGTAGCAAATCAGAGAAGTTAGGAAACTCATTAAACAACCTGAAATCTCACTGAGCAAGTAAAAAAGCAGACACAAGCACGAGTTTAAAATAACATCAAATAGGGTAAAACAACATTACAACTATATTTTTTATTTCACTCAAATAAAAATGTGGGAAAAAAACACTATCAATTCCAACAGGGTAATGATGACAAAGCTCGGAACTTTACCTGTAAATATCAACACCACCACCATCTCCATAAGCAAACTAAAGAGGATAAGTCGCCTATAAATGGGCCTTTCTTACCACACATTGCAATTCTACTCACATTTCTTAAGACAAACAAATAAGTAACTTAACGTAACAACTGACTAAATTTTCTAACCTTGAAAGAATATTGCTCAATAACAGTCTAAAAGAACAAAATTTGTATTTTGAGTAAAATAAAAAAAAAATAAAAAAATAATAATAAAACTATGAATAATTACGCAATTAAAACATTTTTCAGCATCTTTCTATACATTTTCGCTGTAAAGCCCATGCCACTTTAAGACAGCTGTTGCTTTTTAACCAGCAAGATCTGAGCTAATTAAGTTAGTAAAAGCTAAGTTATCAACATTTCTGTAAAATCCTTTACCTGACTTTTTCTGACCAATGTTAGCCTGATAGTCCCTTCCAGGCTTTTTATGCCAAATATACTTTTTTTTTGGCTCTCCAGTGTTCCTCTGAACCCTTTCTTATGCTTAAATACACCCCATGTTATTAAATCAATTTTTAAAGACTTATAGTTAATTACTCACTCATTTAGTTCTACACATTCTACTAGCAAGCACAAAAATAGCTTGCTGCTTGCTCTTTTGAAAGATTCAAAATTTATTTATAGAATTTGAAGCTTTGCAGAAAACTGCAGCACATCAGCGAGTTAGGCAGCATTGTTGTAGCTTTATGTAGTGAAATCTGGTTTAAGAACCTTTACCTAATTGTGTATTTATTGAAGTTAGTAATGCTAACTTTTATAAACCATGGTTCATGGGCTACATACTCTTTCCAAAACAACCCCATTGATATGTCACAGAAGATAACATCTAGTGGTGTACTTAATTGTTTTAAAAATTGACTCTTCACTAAAAATGTTCTAAACAGCTGATTTTATGGGTGTGTTTTCTACTCACTGTAACCAAACAATTACGATGACTAAAAATTATTTTACATTTTTCTACTGTCACAACCAATTTGAACTGTGGCAGCAGTGTTTGAATTAGTGAACTATCCAAACAAGTCTCATTGACTTGTACTGGGTGAGCATTAGAGTAAAGAATAAACAGGATTTTTTAAAAGAATTTATGCTGTTGCTAACTTTTGCCTCTCACCCATTAAGAGACGTGCCATGAAATAACATAAATAGCTGTTATATAGGTTAAATGGACATATCCTAAACCAGCTAATACAGGTTTGACTGTTACGGTTTATAGATTATAAAATATCTATTAATGTAGCATTTGATATTATCGCTGCAAAACACTTACATCCGGATCGTCTGGGTCTTCATATATCTAGAAAAAGAAAACGAGATATACAACCTGGCAAGATTTTAAGTCAAAGGAAGCAATGTCTTCCTTGTATTTATATAACCGGTTACACTTTGTTCTGGGTACCTATCTAACAAATTTACTACTTACTCCAACCAACACAGCTCTTAGCTGAAAAATAAATAAATAAATGAAATAAGACACGATAACTGTGCATTTACAGGGGTTGACATTTTTTCTTTCTTGTATACCACCACTGTAACTTTTATTCTTAGTACGCCTGTTAGCGAAGACTTGTGCAGATATAGAACTCAACCAAAGTTGCTTGGTAATTAGTTCAATCATTGACACTTCAACACAATAAAGTTACTTTAAGGCGAGAAATTTTCGCGGATAAAATTTTTCGCAGTTTCACGGTCGGATCCAAAAAACGGCAAAATTAAAATTCCGCGAAAAATACTTTTTTGGGCCAACCGCGAAATTAAAATGCACTAAAAAAAACAATTTTTAAAGACCGATGAAAAAATAATTGAGGGCCCTTCCCGTTTTAGAATTTAGCCAAGAAAGATTTGGTCTGTAGCATGAAATTTTTGCTAGGTCAAATAATCAGTATGAAGTCAGCATTTGCTGAATTCACAGAATAATTGTTATAATAACGAAAAAGAAAGTTTGGTACAAAAAATAGATGCATTTAATTCTTTGTTTTTATGTCTGTGGGACTAATTTCGACACATGCAAAGTAAAAAAATCTGAATTGCGAAATTAAAATGCCATGAATTTCTTGGTTATGCTTCAACGCAAAAATTTCTTGCCTTAAAGTACAATGCACGATGCAGCATTATTAATTATTTTCGTTTTCAATTGGTGAAAATATTTTTAAAAATCTCGATCACCAATACTTTTTTTATAGTTTAAACAAAACATAAGAAAGTTCCATGTTAATTCCGAATATTGTTTTTAGAAATAAATGTTTCCAGAATTTTAATTGAATTTTAGTTAAAAATCTTTGTAACCTCCTGGATAAAAGTCTTCAAACATCACTTGCTTGATTGGCAACAAATTTGTTTAAGTTGTTTTTAAACATGGCCTGACACCCAACATTTTTTGGATAGTTACTGCAATGGATATTGGGTTGAATTAAAAACGGGCTAAAGAAAGTTGGGAGAAAGAATCTGAGAATATATAGTAGGTGTGCCTTGGATCAACATACAAGTATGGTGTTAATATAACAATAAAATAAGTCAACATAATCATAATAATTTATAATCAGTTTCTGTATACACATACATAAACAACCTATTCGTCAACCCTGGCATTTTATATTGATCATGTAAATCACGTACCGCGTAACAAGTAAAAAAATGCAAAATTGATTTTAGGTAAAGAAAGAAAAAAAATTCTTAAAAAAAATATTATCCAAGAGTTTACACTACTCCTCTACTTACATATTTCTTTTCCAAAGCGTCAAAACAGCCTCTAATCCTATAAAACAAAAAGATAAATAATTTGTAAATAATAAATAATATTAAAATCAACAGGTGTTGTGTTGAATTTAAACACTTACCACTGTATTACTCTACATGCTTCAGGACAAGTACTATCATCCCTTAAAATTTTCAAGTTAACATCTGTAGACAAACAAAATGCAATTAATTTTTCAAGAAATAATACATGGGTTAGTATATGAATAAAAATTAACCTTCTAAACATCTGTCTCCAAAGGCATTCTCAGGAAACAGTGCCCTAAAATAGAGTTAATATATTTAGATATTTTAAGTATATTAATACCCTCTTAGTCCAAGTTTGATTGAAAGTACAAATCTGTTCTGGAAAACAGTGCGTTAACCTCAATACGCAAAACTAGAAATGACGTAAATTATTATTGACAATGTACAATAGGAGCCACAACACCTTAATCATTCAATTTCAATAACTCTTATACTGGTAAATTATGGTCAACTGTTAAACTCTTTTCTTTAATCATCACAAAAACATAGAACCACCCGAAACTAGCCCAAGTCATTCTTTCAACCAACCTAAACCAAACAAACATGATAAACAAGCCTAGGTGGTAACATCCAGCCTTTTAAATATATTTAATTTTGCTTGACATGGAACTATTAGTTTACGATTTCTTGTGCTAATTTCCTTTAAACCTCTGCTGGTTATAATGGTCAAGACTTAAACTCAAGTTCTATTTTACTGTGAATCAGCATTTTAATAAACATCTTAGATTTGTTTCATAGGTTGGAAATATTTCCACAACATGTTGCAAACAAGACAAACAAATACGTTTCCTCTTCCTTAAACTTAAAACATTTTATTTTAAGTTCTGGTTGAAATAATCGAGTTTTGTGTTTTGAGCAGTCTAAAAACTGTGCAAAAGTAGCTAACATCCACTTCTTTATTTCAACATATACTTATCATTGTTTTGGTGAATATATACATACACAGAAGTGTACAGGGAAGAAAAGGAAATAATCAGAATTTTGAAGCGTCCTATAAATAAAATTCATTTAAAAAATCAACTACACTAAAGTAAATGATTTTCTACAGAGAAATTAATAATGGAACAAAAGGAAGAGTCTAAACACACAGCCCATGAAAGACAGAAGTATTGTTCCTTATTCTGATGAAAAATCAACACTAACAAAAATCTATATGAACATATTCCTACATTCTCCTATCAATAATTCTGTACGGAATGAGCGAACAATGAATGATGCCTGATGGTCGATTCATACAGAAAGCAACTCTAAGCTATATATTACTAGACTATATTAACATAAAAGCTAACTTTCACCTGAGATAACTGATACTTGAAACCTAAAATGTAACATAAAGCTGATGAATAAACCAAGATACCTATTTTACTTTGGTATACATTCCACATACAAACTACATTCTATAAGTTCTCAAGCATATATGCAAGAAATGGTATAAATTGTTAGCATTTACCGCAACTGCAAGAAGTTTCTTTACAAACAATGTTGACTGAGTTTCTAAATGAAAGTAATATATATAATTCTGTTATATAAAATAGATAAATCATCAAAATTGTGTTTTGTAAAATTACGCTGTGTTAAATCCTGGGGAAATCCCCGTATTAGATAACTTTATCCTAGAAACAGACGGTTAGTAGAATTTATATACCACTATCTTCAAATAAAATTGCTTTAGTTGTAACATGTTATTGAAAGTTTCTGAACATATTTTCCAGTTTTTACACAATTCGCATGAAAAAATGCTAAAAAATTGGAAAATCTGATTTTTCAGAAGAATGGCTACCATCCTGTTTTAAACAGGTGATGCCTATAAAAGTTCTCTATCATAGAGATGCATTTTTAAACCAAAATATCATAATACTTTCCCCTTCAGTCAAAACCTCATCTTTAAACTTTTGATCAACTTGGCTGTTATGCCAGATTAAGCTAAATACTAATTCATACCTGTCACTTGCTCATTAGGAAATATGGTAGACCACTAAAAAAAGAAAGGAATTATTTACTAATTAATAGTAGGGAAGCTGTTCCTGCCCATAATTGGTTCAAAACCTTAAGCATCTCATTAATTCTACATTATACCCAGAACTTTTCCAGAAAAATAAATTTAAGATTAAAAGCAGTGACAAAAATAGATGTTCCATTGCTTTTGTACTTAAAAATGTTAAAGTTGAAATATATACCAGTTGTAGTGGACAAAAGTCAATTAATAATTATACCTGGCCTTGCTTTGCTTGAGAACGTACTTGTTGCGATGTTGACATTGTGATTAAAAAACAGAGAATGTTAAATTTCAATTGGATCGTTTTTAATTATACAAATCTAAAAAATAAACTGCATATGCAGGAAAAGAATATTAAAAGTCAAGTCAAATTTTATATTAATATAAAATTTAGACCACAAAGTCAAAGAGTTGTCACAATTTTGTCACAAGATAAATGTAACACAAATTATTCACACTATTTTTTAGTCAAGAATTCCTCTTGTTGAGGGATATTTTTAGGCCATTAAATACTAAAATCCTTAAAATAAATACTAAATCCTTAAAATTAATAGCAGTAGTCAATCATTATGTTAATCAAACAGATTTATTACAAATTTTAGGAGATATTAGGAGTAACTACCCTGCACAGAAGTCCTTCAAAGTTTTTTTAAGCCTCGCTGGTTAAAAACAAAGAATGTAAAGAATATTCTCTGTATAATTGAGAAATAATAGCACAGAGTTATAAAACACTTATTTTTATGACTAACAAAGAAGAAAGTTGCATAATTAAAGAGACCACACCCATAAGTATCACAAGATTTAGAAAAAAAGTTAGGATGTGCCCTTATGGACCTAATTCCATTTCTTATTATTGTTCCCTCACATGGACGTTTGTTAATAGCAATATTGTATATATTGAAAATCTATATCATGTATAAAAATTGTTTATAATAATAATAATAATAATAATAAATAAATTTTTGCACATATTTTTTTCCAAATGTTCTCAGTAGGATAAAGTTTATTAGTAACTTAAAATAATATAAATATATTTTAATGACTAGTTTTACAATGTCATAATCGTGATGTGTAAAAATTTTCTCAAAGTTACACAATTTTATATATATATTTCATGCATTTTATTTTATATATTTTACTATATATATTATTATTTATATATTTTTATATTATTTCATATATTTTAAAAATTTTCTCAAAGTTACACAATTTTATATAACAATCTTAAAAATGTGAGGGTTTGTGCCAAATCAGAATATGCATATATAACTTTAAAATTAGATGCATCCCAAAAAGATCTGCAATTAGAATTGTTACACAAATTTGACGACTGTTTGTCAGTGACAATATTCTTTAGCAATCCTGATTGATAGATGTCTACAAATTTCACCTATAAACTTGCACTACAGCCAGCAGATACAAATTTGTAAATTGTAATTTCAAACCTTACTATGGTATTTTATAACAAATCTATAAAAAAATAGAATAGTTTTGGCTAGAACAGACCTAAAGACCTAAAAATGTTGTTATCCTAAAAAAACTTGTCAAATGTATCTTCATCTTAATGTAGTGACAATAAAAGAGTGTGGTTACTTACATATGATAGCTTATGGCATGTCACTATGCAATTTTGAAATATTGATCACTCCCAGCCGGCACAAAGAGCTCTAAAAGACGTCTTTTAGACATTTTCAGCATTTCTTTTTTAGCGCTGATTTGTCCGTCTATAATGCATCTTTTTAAGCGTCTAAAAGAGGTCTTTTCAAAGATGCATTTCAAAAGATCTCTTTTAGACATCTTTTAAAAGACGTCTTTCCAAAGACGTCTTTTAGACGTTTTTAAGAAATTTTTTTACAACGCATCTTTTTAAAGACGTCTTTTAGACCTCTCACTGATGTAGAAGCGACTAAAATGCATCTTTAATGCAACTTTTTAAATGCATCTTTAGAAAGACATCTTTTATCTATCTATAAGACGTCTTCCTTGGTTTTTATTGTTTTTTTTGTTTTTTCTTACTTAATTTTTTAGAAAAAATAGGCATTTTATAAAATAAATTTAAGACGTTTACGTACGTTAACGTAAAAATATTTTGAAATGACATTCATAAATGAGTTAAGTCGAAAGGACTTTTTCTTTGTTTTTTGGAAATTTATACATTTAAGGTACCCCTTATATCCCTGATCCTCTGACTGCGGGCTTTTTCTCAGCTTGGTCCCAATTATGCGTCGCATTTCTTGCTTATTCGCATCTTTGAAACGCTCATTGACAGATTCTAGAGAGAAAAAAATAGCTTATTTCCAGATAAATAATGGACTTTTATAGAAACGTAGTAAGAAAACACACCATACATAGAGAAGGGTAACAACGTAATACATCAGCTAATACACTTACCTACTATAATTTTATAAATTAAATTGCAGAGAATCACAAAACAAAAGTACTTACTTTTTAAAAAAACGGTATCCCGCAGATGCTTGATTAAAATACCGCCAATTTTTATTGAATGTTCCGATGATCAATTGTCGAAGAATATCCGCCAGGGGGTGCAGGAAAACAAAATTACGATGTAATGAAATAAACACGTATTATGAAGTGTCGCCAAAATACATTAGTATTTGAAATAATTTAAAGTGAGGATTACCAATTTCAATAAGTTTGCGAACACCCCCGTTTTTTTAAATCAAATTTTTCATACAAAAAACGAACGTCTTTTGAGAGACGCAATTTACCACTTTTAGAAGTAGGAGAAGACGTCTTTTAAAAGACGCGTTTTAGATGCATTATAGCAAGAAGAGAAAGACGTCTTTTAAAAGATAACTTTTAGATGTCTTTTAAAAGACGTCTTTTAAAGATCTTCTAAAAGACATCTAAAATGCGTATACTACAAGATTCAAATTTATTTACTTTCAAAAGACGTTTAAAAGATGTCTTTTGAAAGACGTTCTTAAGAAGATGCATTAAAGACATCTTACTAGCGTTTTCTAACAGAAGATTTAAAAAAGACATCTTAAAGACGTCTTGTGCCGGCTGGGCTGTTAATGTTGCTGTTGGAGTGTCCTCTGGCCCCATGGCATACCATGTTGCTCATACACAAATAGTTTTGTAAGGATATATAGCTTTCTTTACTGAGAGGTTTATATATAATGATGTTACATGGAATGAATGATCACTTCCTCCTTGTCAAGAGTGACTTCTTTTAGACTATACACCGTCTACTTCGATGAACAATTTATTTTCCCTTCTGGAATGGCAGATAACCATTTCGTAACTTCCTCAGCAAATCATTAAAAAATAAATATAATATGGTTTGCATGATTTTCTAATAAAGGATGTTTACCAAAGGGCGATTCTTAAAACGGAATTTTATAATACCCGTATACGTCTGTCTGTCTGTCACGCAAAATGGTAACCACAATAGCGAGACACAAGAAATGCAGTAAATAAAGGACGGACAACTCCCGCGGATTTATCTACGGGCCACCGACTAGTTAATATATATATTGCTATGTTCGTTTTATTACAAATAAAATTAACACAACTAATATAGATGGATTTCAGCGTGAGTCATTTGTTCACTTTTTAGCGGTAAGCTCCTTGGCTCTGGCATTTGCGTGGCAGGAAAAAAGATGCTAGGATTTGGTGAAAAGAGGTCTTTTCCTGTGGATTTTTTCTCAAAGAAACATCCTTGAGGTTGGGGTTATAAACTATTATTGAGTGTAGATTGATGCGTTCTGATTTATTTGAATTCATTAAAGTAGAATGCCTTCATCATGTTGCGAAATGGACTGATAATTACTTTGCTTTACCTAGTGCCTCCATCATTTTTCCTGCCACGCAAATGCCAAAGTCAAAAAGTGCTTACTGCTAAAAATGTAAACAACAGAATTCATCTATTAGGGTGCAGGTGGTAATAATAATAATAATAATAATAAATATTTAAAGTGGCTAGCCCAGAAAATCACAAAAACCTATAGTTAGTGGATTGTTTCCACTGGGGGCCACTAGAACAAAAAAGAAACAAAAAATGATAAACCTTAGACTGCCTCAGCTCAATCAAACATAGTAACATTTATAATCTGTGAAAATTTGAAAAGAAAAAGAATAAAAAACAAAAATTAAAAAGTTAAAAAGTGATCTCCATTAGAATTTGCCAAATACATTAGAGATGGAAGTCTTAAACGAAAGCAGACTTCCATCACAGGTCACTTGGTCTGGAAGATTATTCCACACTTTTGCAGCTCTAAATGGGAAGGCTTTTTTGCCAAATTCCGTGTTGACCAAGGGAAGTGTGAACCTGTTTTTTGAAGCTCCTCTTGTTTGATGATTATGACAGTTTTTTGTCAAAAGGAATTTTGAGCGCATGTAATCAGGAGCAATGTGATTCATGGCTTTGAAAACTAATATGGCATCGTTTTTGAGGTGTTAAACAGGATGTAATGGTTCTAATTTTAGAATATTTAATTAGTATTTTTCTATTTATGTCATTAATGTGCTTTTCCCATTGCATTTTTTGATCAAATGTTACCCCAAGATATTTAACTTTTTCGCTCCTCTTCAAAGGAATACCCATATAGTTGATAGTTTTGTTTTCAACTTTTTTTAACTGGCTGTGGTTGCCGAAAAAGATTGTTTCAGTTTTGTCCGTATTAATAGTCATTTTGTTATTATTCAGCCAGAGGTCGACTTGCGAAAGTTCTAACTCGACCTGGGAGACAAGGGTATCCAAGTTTTTATGAGACGAAATAATTATTGTATCATCTGCATATAGATGGTGGTAGTTTGAATTGATGACAGATTTTAAGTCATCAATATACAAAAGAAAGAGCAGGGGCCCCAACACAGATCCCTGCAGCACCCCAAAAGCGTCTTCATGAAGCAGATCTGATCCTGTGTCGTTTACAAGAGTCAGCTGCATTCGGCCCGTTAAGTAGGACTCGAACCAGTCAAAGGCAGCATCTCTGATGCCAAAACACCATAGTTTTTTTAACAAAATTTTATGATCAACAGTGTCAAAAGCTTTTTTAAGGTCAATGAGCACAGCACAAACAAAGTTATGTTGGTCGAGCTCAGTAAGAATAAAATCAGAGACATCGACTACTGCAGTTTCTGTGGAAAAGAGTTTTCGAAATCCGGACTGTCTGTCATTCAGGAAGTTGTGCTCAGAAATAAAATGAGACATTTGCTCATGCACTAACTTTTCAAAAATTTTCATAGGAATTGGCAAAATGGAGATAGGCCGATAATTAGTAGGATCTGTTTTATTGCCACTTTTAAAAATAGGCGAGACCCTTTTAGTCTTCCAACATTTAGGTACATAACCAGTAAATAAAGATTTGTTGAAAAGACTTGATAAATAAATACTTAAAACTGACGAACCTGCTTTTAGCAGTCGTGAAACAATTCCGTCCAAGCCTGTAGCTTTATTAAGTTTTAGTGAACTAATTATTTTCTCGACACTTTTGGTCTCAATACGAGCCCACCGAAAATCGTGTCTGCTAACAGGTGGATTAACATTAGTAGTGTGAGAAGAAAATTTAGAGGCTAGTTTGGCACCAACACTGACAAAAAATGAATTGAATGTGTTGGAAATTTCTTTTGGGTGAGAAGTTTCTGTACCATCGTTTTGGACTACTCGTTTTATCGAGGTAGTATTGCCTGACTTATCAGGAACCAGTTTTTTTAGGGTTTTCCAAAGTTGTTTTGGCCGTTTTTGAAAGTCCTGCAAAACGTCATTATAGTACTCGTTTTTGAGTCGATTTTTGAGACCTATTACCTGGTTCCTTTTTTGTTTGAAAGCTTCCCAGTCTATGACGGATTTTGTTTTTGATGCTTTCCGTTTCAAGAAGTCTCTTTCTTTGATGGCTATTATTAATTCATCAGTGACCCATGCCTCAACACGGCCAGAAAATCTATGTGTTTTAAAAGGGGCATGTTTGTCAGCCACTGTTTTAAAATTTTTATTCAGTTTCTCACATGCTTCATCAAGGTCATCATAATTATTAAAATATGACCAGTCTAAATTCCTGAGGTCCTTCAGAAAAGCCTCTTCACTGAAGTTCTTGTAGCTACGAACCTTGCATGTTTTAGGTTCAAATTTTGGCCTTTTGAATTTTCTGATCACATAAACTAAATTGTGATCACTGATGCCTAAATCCACGACACCAGTTTTAGAAATACAAGAACTGTTAGAAAGTATCAAGTCTTTAAGAGTGCTACTATTTTCAGTAACACGAGTTGGCTCCGTAATATGTTGTTTTAGGAAAAGAGTGGAGTATAATTAGTAACTCAATTTTTTGTCAGACTTGCAAGCAATGGGTACATAAGAAGTGCAGTAGTATTAGTGGAAGGTTAAGAGCTGACATTCAGTTTGTATGCAAGCGTTGCAAAGGTGAGATTATAGAGAATGAAGTATTTCCAGCTTTAATGATGTACAACAGTGGCTCGTTAGAGATAGTTGAGAACTTCTGTTACTTAGGTGATATGTTGGGCAGTGAAGGGGGTGTTGGAAGAAGTGTTACTTGCAGGATAGGTTCTGCTTGGAAAAAGTTCAGAGAGTTACTTCCTTTGTTGACTAGCAGAGTCCTGTCAATTGAGGTAAAAGGTAGGTTGTATGAGGCCTGTGTAAGAAGTGTTATGTTGTACGGTAGTGAGACATGGGCAGTGAAGCAGGAAGATCTTGACCGTTTAGAAAGGAATGATATGAGAATGGTTAGGTGGATGTGTAACGCCAGTCTGAGAGACAGAAAGAGTTCAGATGAGCTAAGAAGCAGGCTAAGTCTCCGTAGAATTAAAGATGTTATCCAGATAAGAAGATTGAATTGGCTGGGGCACTTGGAAAGAATGGAGGAGGATAATTGGGTAAGAAAGTGTAGAGACTTGATAGTTCCTGGGGCAAAGCCCAGAGGCAGACCGAGAAAGACTTGGCAGGAGGTTATAAGGACAGACTTGATACAGAGGAAGTTGAGTTTAGATCTAACACAGTCTAGATCAGATTGGAAGAGGGTCATTAATATACCCCGTCCAACCCATGCTAGCATGGAAAACGGACGTTAAGCCGAGAATGATGATGATGATGATGATAATTCCTTTATTTTGGAGGAAAGAGCATATTTTGAAAGCATGTTACAGTTAAAATCTCCCAAGATAAAAACTTCTTTTTCTTTTGGGAGCTTGTTAAAACACTGTTTAAAATGAGTACACAGGTTTTCGGTACTCTGCAAATCACTACCTCCAGGTGGCCTGTAAACCCCACACACGTAAGGGATCGTCTCCAAGATCGTTTCAGTTTTGATACGAATTGAAACGATTTTCATCGTATGGAAATCGTTTCAATATTTTTTTTACATCGTTTCATAATCGTATCATGAAACGAATTAAATGTTTCATATTTTATTTGCGAAACGATTTTGTATAAACTACGTAAAAATGAAACGGTTGTGAAACGATTTTGAAACTATTTTGAAACGATTAGAAAAAAATCGAAACGATTTGATACGATTGTCAAAATATTATTTGTGATACGATGTCTTTGAAGTTATTGAAACGAATTTTGAAACGATGTTGAACTAATTAAAAACCAATTAAACTTATATACAAATGTAAAATTATTGTTTCTTTCTTTTATTCAACACAACATCCACATCATCAACAACATCTTTTATCGTAAATATCGTAAAACAGTTTTTCAAAACTAAAAATAAACAGTTTTTCTTAAAACTAACAATTTCCTTTAAAATGGAAAATATTGCGATGAAAAAAAATTTAAGAACGGCGATAGAAATGCTTTTTGAGATCGCATTTTAAAAGTTTAAGAACGAAGAACGGCGATAGAAAAGCTTCGTTAGATCGCATATTAAAAATTTAAGAACGAAATGTGGCGATAGAAATGCTTTTTTAGATCGCATTTTAAAAATTTAAGAACGAAGAACGGTGATAGAAATGCTTTTTTAGATCGCATTTTAAAAATTTAAGAACGAAGAACGGCGATAGAAAAGCTTTTTGAGATCGCATTTTAAAAGTTTAAGAACGAAAGGCGACGATAGAAATGCTTTTTTAGATCGCATTTTAAAAATTTAAGATCGAATGGCGGCGATAGAAATGCTTTTTTAGATCGCATTTTAAAAGTTTAAGAACGAAAGGCAGCGATAGAAATGCTTTTTTAGATCGCATTTTAAAAATTTAAGAACGAAGAACGGCGATAGAAATGCTTTTTTAGATCGCTTTTTAAAAATTTAAGAACGACGAACGGCGATAGAAAAGCTTTTTGAGATTGCATTTTAAAAAATTAAGAACGAAGAACGGCGATAGAAATGCTTTTTTAGATCGCATTTTAAAAATTTAAGAACGAAGAACGGCGATAGAAAAGCTTTTTGAGATCGCATTTTAAAAGTTTAAGAACGAAAGGCGGCGATAGAAATGCTTTTTTAGATCGCATTTTAAAAATTTAAGATCGAAAGGCGGCGATAGAAATGCTTTTTTAGATCCCATTTTAAAAGTTTAAGAACGAAAGGCGGCGATAGAAATGCTTTTTTAGATCGCATTTTAAAAGTTTAAGAACGAAAGGCGGCGATAGAAATGCTTTTTTAGATCGCATTTTAAAAATTTAAGAACGAAGAACGGCGATAGAAATGCTTTTTTAGATCGCATTTTAAAAGTTTAAGAACGAAAAGCGGCGATAGAAATGCTTTTTTAGATCGCATTTTAAAAATTTAAGAACGAAAGGCGGCGATAAAAAAGCTTCGTTAGAGATCGCATTTTAAAAGTTTAAGAACGAAAAGCAGCGATAGAAAAAAAATACGTTGAAAAAGTAATGCCCTAGAATTACTTAATAAATACGAAAGTTAAAAATTTTAAAACTTTCTCCTTATTCTCATTATCACCTACCATACGTAGGTTTTATTGAGAGACCTTTATTAGATTAATAATTTCTTTTATTCTTTTATGTTAAAATAATGTAAAATAAACACCTTGAAACGATTTTGAAACAATCTAAAATAAATATACTGAAACGATCATAATGATACGATTTTGAAACGAATTATGGTATGTGAAACGATTTCCAGTAAATATAATAAAACAATCTTGAAACGATTATGAAACGATTATGATTATGCATGTATGCTAATTAAAAAATGAAACGATTTAAAACGATTTTTTTTTGAAACGATCTCGGAGACGATCCCTAAATAGGTTTAGTTTTTTTCAGGCACACTTTCACCCATAGTGATTCAACATTTTCGAAGTAAAGGTGTTTCAAAAGGTGGCTATCCACGTTTTCATTAACAAAAATCAGAACACCCCCACCTCGTCTATTCCGATCATTCCTATAACAAACATAGCCATCAATTTTAACGTCATTGTCAGTGATGGTGTCATCAATTTTGGTTTCACAGATGGAGAATACATCAAGTTTTGTTTGATGTAGCAGAAGTTTAACATAGTCTAGTTTGGATGACAGACCATTAATGTTGAGATGGGCCATTTTTAAGCCCTTCCCATTTCTGATTGCCTCAAAATCAAAGTTTTCATCAATAGTAATATTGATGTTGTCCGGAATTTCGTCACCAAATGACTCCTCATTAGCAAAGGGCAAATTACGAGAAAGACAGGGACTGCAAACGAAAAACAGTTTATCTTCAGGAGTCTTCATAAATTGTTGATATTTTTTATCAGAAATACGCTCACATTTTTTATGAGCCCATAATCCACACTTGTCACAAGAAAGTGCTTTGTGTGTTTTTGCCACAGGTTTTAAGCATGAAGAACAGGGATACTTAACAGGACCTGGGTTGAGGCAGATGTCCCCTGACAAGAGGATTAAAAAATAGAAATACTTGTGCCTGATTGGCTTAAGTTTTGATAAAGCCATTAATTTTAATTGGAGAGTGAGCTGGCTTTCAGAAACTCTATTGCAGGCATCAAGTGAAGAGATAGAAAAAAAACTCCTATCTAGTCGACTCATTTCGTTGTTGTTGGGTGAGCTACTTTTGAACGAAGGTTTTGTATTGCTCAAAAATACAACGAACACAAAAATCAGTTTTAGCGTAAATGTGGGGTTTCCTACCTGAGTAAAGTTATTTTTAAGTCGTAGGGAGATCATTCTACGGTTATGTGCTCTTCCAAAACTATGTTTGAAGGATCTGAGGCAAGCCCATTTCCTTAGGATGTTACACAGAAGGAGCAGCAGGAACCCACAACACAGCAAAGCTACCATATTAGATGATAGATGGCTAAAAAACTGACTGGGATAAAAACAATTTATTAACAAAAACAATAATTTAAAAACTAACAAAACAACAAATTAAGGAAATGAAAAGATATAAATAAAGTAAAGAAGGCAGTACAATATATAATAAATCAAAAAGGACTTAGCTGTCAAAGCAGGAGCTCTTCAAGCTTTAGTCTTCTTTTTTCTTTCTTCGACTTAGCGCGCCAAGTAAGTAAGTAAAGTAAGTAAACATTTATTTACCTAAGAAATGACAATTTACATTACTAAAAGAATAAATTAGCAATTAGGAAGGAGACTTTCCCGATAGCCAAGGCTAAACAAAGGAGAAAGCCACCAAGAAAAATGTGAAATATTTTCATATGTCAGTAAATACTGTAAGTTTACAAAGATTAAAATGAAAAAACATTATTGATTATAATTAGTATAAATGAAAATTCAGTACCATATAGTCAAATAGAAAAAAGTAATGAGACAAAATAATGAAGAGGAAAGCTAGTTGATGTATTGACTCATGTAGAAACTTGTAGCTAGGGATTTTATTGTGCTTAATTTACAGTTTGTGAGGTTAGTATCAGGATAATTTCTTTGCAGATTGTTCCACTGTAATGTGGAGATTCTAGAGAATGAAAAAGATCCAAACGTCGATGTGTTAACTGTTGGTTCAATAAGCAAACCAATTGTGTTACATCTAGTTTCATGAGAGTGTGAGATTCGATCAAATTTGAGTGAGGTAAGTGTGTCAGATGGGAGGTTAGAGTTTAGGAATTTGTGGATAAATTGAATGTTAAGGACTTTAACTAGGTCGAAGAATTTAAGAATTCCAAGTTCTGCAAATATAGGCAAAGATGGGGATCTTGGTTCACTGAAGGTGATCAGCCTAAGGGCAGCCTTTTGGAGGGTAAGTATTCTGTGGGCTACTGTGGTGTCTCGAGTGCCCCATACTTGGCAAGCATAGCTTAAGTGAGAACTAAAGATAGCATGGTAAATGTTTAGCAGGGATTTTAGGGGAACATAGTGACGAATTTTAGATAACATCCCATTGGCTCTTTGAAGTTTAGTAGCCACAGATGAGACATGATACTTCCAGGAAAGATGTTCATCAACATGAACACCCAGGTATTTCACACTTTTACTAGGATAAATGCGCTTACCCCATAGAATCAAAAAAGGTAAAAATTCAAGCCTACGAGATTGGGATCTAAATACAAGAAACTCTGTTCGCCAAGACCGGAGCGTTTTAGATACGTCCGACCTCAACAAGAGCTAAGCACTGGTGCCAGATCCGTGTGCCTATAAGGTTTTGAGCTGCACAAAAATACAAGGTACACGCTTGTGCACCTACTACGAGAACCTAAAGCTCAGAGGTACTCAAAAAGCAAGGAGCTTGAAGTTTCTCCTGGCTGCATTGACCGTCGTTCCGAATCATGTGGACTCTTACTTGAGTAATAATTTTAAAAAATTATGGGTCACTTGGTCATCTTCACCAGAAAATCTAAATTTAGCTTTCGGAATCCTGGGGAGTCCAATCAGCAAAAAATTACTCAAACGGGGGATATGTTGTATGTCGCTGATCAAATGGATATCATTTCGTTTACTAAGCTATTACTGAGATAGTGGAGCTAAGAGTAGCAAAGGAACCAGAATATATAAATTATTTTTTCTTTTCTGAATCTATCAAATTTAAACTTATTAGGCTAGTTACCTAGCTAGCATTTTATGCAAACAAGTAGGACCAAAAAAACTTACCGACGACTGACCGCTTTTCGACCTGAAATCGAATGTTTTTCACCGTCAGGAGAAAATTCAAATCTTTCCCGCCCTAATATTGAGCAAACTAGACAACGTCATAATAAAATTCTCCAGTTTAATTTATGAAAAACTAAGTAAAATACATTTAAAATAAGAATTCGTATAAAACAAAGGCACTCGGATTTAATTATTGGTTATTTCGCACTACTTTTGTAAACAAAACTAAGTAGTTAAGTTAGAATGCAGCGAAGGAAGCGTTTAGCGTTTTACAGCAAGCCGTCTTTTTAAATCTCATTTGCTCAAATCTTCCATGGCAGCAAAATATAAACAACTTCTAAAAAAACACGCGGGAACCACATGCACGTGCGCCATGTAAAAGGTGGTCAGTTTTTTTGTTTTTTTTGTTTGTGTGTGTTATTTTTAAGTGCACTTGTTACTTCCAACTTGCATATTTTCGAATATACATAACTATTCGATAAGCCTATGGAAAGGGTTTAAAGGTTTTTTGATTAATTCATCAACCTGTCTGTTTGGAAAGGAGTGGACACACGCAAGTATCCTATTAATTATATAAGCTATTTTTCAGATAAGCTGTTTTTCAGTCATTAGTACAGGCCCGGCGGAACATTTTGAAAGTGGAGGGGCTAAATTATTCAGTATCAAAGGACGCCCGACCATGGTTGGGGCCGACGGGCTAAGAAAATTTTTTAACTTTCGGCACCCTAGCCAGGAGACCCAGCGTAATTTTTCTTACCACCAGGAAATCGGAGTAGTCAAGGTGGGAAAAATTACGCTGGGTCTCAAACGATTTTTCTGCGGCCAAAATCTGGATGCACTTTTTGATTGGCTAATTCTATTGTTCTTTGCTCACGTGGTCCATGTCGGGGAAAGCCCTTTTCATCCGAATATTCCAGCGAGTGGTTTCAGTCACCCTAACAAACATTAGTAAACTATAAAGTTCTTACCAGAGTAAGATGTGACCAAGCTTGGTAAACAACTCACAGATAAATTAAAATGGCCTCCAAAGCGATTAGTCACATTGTCCAATTTAAACTCGGGGTTTCCGCTGAGTCATTCGTTTGCGTCTAAGCTTTAGTTTCAGAGAAAGAAAGAGAATTTTATCAACTCGAAGAAGAAAGCTTAGTTAACTAGGCTATCGGCACCCTGGATTGGCTAAAACATTCTTCAAATTCTGAAATATTGCGCTTGAAAGCCTTCACAAAATGCAGGAGATTATATAGCTAGAAATATAGAAACGCCTGAAGCAAAATAAAGATAATACAGAGAAAAGCTATAGTATATGACAACTACCGGTCCTTTGTACTACCTTTGTAAATTTTCGGAATAATCGCTTTCTGTTGTCGTCCGATTGAACAAATGTGTTGCCAATTTTAATCAGATATTTAGAAACAACACTTTTGCCGTATAACTGTAGCACAAATACAGAGCATATGTATTTATTGATCAATTAATAATTGATTAAAACACATGATAACCTTATAAAAAAATCACTTCTTGGCAAAAAGGGGGGGGGGGCTCCGCCGGGCCTGTAGTATGAAATAATAAATAGTAGCTAGCTATATTACCATCCACATTAGGTGAATATCTAAATATGTGCTTTTTTATAATAATACCAAAATTCTAATTATTCTTATTTCTCTAGTGTTGTAAACAATAGACCCATTGCTTTTAACCTGAAATTGCAGTCATATATGGCTTGAATTTCAGGTTATAAAGCATATTTTATAAAACATCTGGGAACGGCTGGAAAATGATTTATGTTGTGACATCATCCAAACTAGTAGTAATAATTTTTTTTTTGAATTTTAAAAACTAATTATATATATATACCAAAAGAAGAAGCATTGAAATACTATTAAATTAGATATATAAAGCATATGGTGAGTATTCTTATTTAAGAAGATATGCTTTTAAAATTTTCTTTAGTAAAATCATCAAGATTTTAAGAGTACACTTTATATTATTGAAAGACTTTAAATAAATTAAATCGTATAAAAATAAAAATAAAAATTCTTTAAATATATATATATAATTATAATATAAAATATAATATATATAGTCATTGTATTCGTTTTCAGCCCCATTGTCATCGCTATCAACATCATCATCTGGGTCATCATTCTCATGAGAGCTGCCTGATTTATTTTGATTTTCCCATATATTTTACTGCAGCTGCATAGATCTATACAGGGCACTGTTTGTAACAAGCAAATGCAAGTGTCTCTTTTACACGCGCTTTTCCTAGAGTTGCATGATATTAACTGTAGAACATCATCAGGTGCAGGTTGCAACAACATCCGTTAAATCAATAGTTGCCCATCTGGTGATGGCATCATAAAATTTCTATGTTTTAATCATTGATGTAACATTTACAATAACACAACAAGGATTCAGTAAAGGGTATAGAGATTGCTAAAAGTGTATTGTCAATTATGTCAGTTTTTTAGACAGTAAATAAATGTAAGCCATTAAATTCCAGTGTGTGTGTAATTGATATGTAAAAAACTTTTTAGAGTCACTTGTAATCAAGTCTGATCTCAATATGTCTGGTCTGGAAAAAGTAATCAAAGACCTTGGTAAGTCATCAAAGTTGAGAAACAATTTCTGTTACAAAACAAAAAAAATATATCAGTAAATATTTCTTTCAAGACCGTATGTAATTTAAATTCTCTATATTGACCAGCATGTTGTTTGTCTAGAGTTTGAAAATGAGAATTTGGTCAGACAAATTAAAGATGAAATTGAAGCTATAGATGGTTGGTCAATTTTTTTTTTATTACATTCATTATTGTGTTTGGCTTTCCCTTTTCTTTGTTATTTCCCTACTAAAGTACTGATAAATATTATAGTGTTTAAAAGGAAAGTGAAAAATAATGTATAAACAGTTGTTAAACAAACCTTTAAAGGTATTTTTTCTTTTCAAGATGTTCACATTTAAAGATTTTTGGATTTAATTATGCTGCATAAATTATGATTTCAGATTTAAATAATAGCAAATTTTAATATTTTCTTTGGACCTGTTAAAAAATACAAATTTTATTTCCAAATTTTCAAATTTTATCAACGTAAATAAAGATATGCAAGTGAAGTAACATGAAACATTTTTCACGGCTCAATAACTTTAGGTCTGCATATTGGTTTGATATGCAATTTTGTGTAGGAGCTATGTACGGCCAAGAAAAGATTTCCGACTAAAGAAAGTTGGTTTTAGTGCTTTCTTGAACTTTCCTGTGATATTGTAAACCTGAAACACAGTCTATAATTAAATTTTCATCAATAAGAAGTTTTTTTTCCGAAAAGAGTTGTGTTCCTCGTACTTGTGAATGAGGTAAATGAAAAAACACTAGAATTCACAGTGGCAAGAGATGCTATGTTTTTTTCATAAGGCTCCGGAACATAACAACATACTAAAAATCTTTCACAGCCAAATAGATTGGCAATTTTCAGAATGAGCAACCTTATTTTGATAACATTAGCTGGTCACCCTTGAAAATAAATATGTCCAATTATCTTGTAGGGATTCAGAAAGATATACGAACAAAAACAACTGATAATGAGAAATTAGAAGAAGAAATTCAAAAAGGGAGTGAGTTAACAAAAAGTCTCCATGATCAGTTTAAGCAAAACAAAGATATCGCAGAAAGGTATGATTTTTATTATTCATTTTAAATGAACATTAGTTCTTGGCAAGCTGAAAGGGTTGAAATAATGGTCATGACAAACACATTTTGGCCCAAAACGGTATTTAGGTGACAAAATTTTGATATTACTAAATGTTTAGCAGTTTGTTTAAATTCTGATGCATTTTATCTAAAACAGAGACAAGTCTCAGTAATTTCAGTCACAACCAAAAGCCATCCAGAAAATTAACAAATCACTCCCCTTCAGACATTATGTAATAAACATTGCTGCAACAATGCAATTATTTTTGGGGGAAATTTTTTAACTGATGGAGCAATTAAATTAAGAATATGTAGAATAAGTTTTAACTGAGATCAGATTATAATTTTCCTCAGATTTACTAGAGCTAATTGTTTAGGCCAGTATCCACAGGGACCTGTCGAAAAGTTATCACTGGAATTCACCTACCGCTATTAATAGCTATACTTTCTTTGGTTTAGAAAAAGAATGGGTTTTATAATATAGGTCAATATATCTCACATTGTGTTGCTAGGAAACCGTTCTGAGCCTGATTTTTATTAAATTCTTTTTTTACAAGCCTAAAGAATGCAACAACATTACAGCAGAGACACCTTGAAGATTTAAAAAATACTTTAAAACTAAAGTATGAAGAAGCAAAAAAAGAAAGGTTTGTATTCTTTTCTTTATTTTGTTTATGATTTGTTGTGGAAAAATTATTTTAATTGCCCAGAGTGCAAAAAATTGAATACAAGTATTTCAACGATCTTAATCATATGAAATGAATATCATCTGAGCCTTCATCGGCATTCGCTAGGTTACAATGATTTAATATACTTGTCAGTAAAAGGAACCATCTAAAAATTTCCCCTGTAGCTATGAAACACAAAATAGTAAACACATTGTTTGAGCCAAACAATCTTAAATGGAAATATTTATGTGCTAGATTAACACCTAAAATTATTGAAAATTTGACACATGCTGTTTTTAACTTGAGTTATGTTATCACACTGGATCAAAATAACATTTGTTGCACCCAATGTACTTCACCAATAATATGCTGAATTGATAAGTAGAGAAGAAAAATCTAAAAATAATTTAATTCTGATAATGCCCTTTTCCCCTTATTAGGTCAAGATTTTAAAATAATATTTTTAAGGTTGCTAAATAAACAATAACAGTATATTAAAGCAAGGTATAAATATGTGTTATAAGTAAATAGAATGTAGCAGTCACATGAAATACATTTTGGTACCACCAGTAGACTCGTATAGCATTTAGATTATACTTATAGTGTTGCAGCCTTTGAGGTTAGCATAAATTAAATTTACATCCCCTTTGTATGGAGGTGTCTATATGTATGAAGAAATATCACAGTTGCTCTGAGTTGGATCTTTTTTGCTCTAGATGAGTCAACAATATTTTTCCTGCTTTATTTCAAATGTTATCACCATTGCATTGCACCAGTGCTGTTATCTAAGACTAATGTGTGTTTTGAGGTTCTTATTATGTAGCATAGCAAAGTAATTTGTAGTTATACGTTTGTGTTAGGGAGGAACATGAAAGGATATTAGAAGGCTATTCAGAGAAATGGTTGAGATTTGAAGCAGAGTATGAGAAACACCCTAAAGCAAAAGAAATTCGTAAACTTAAACTTGATGCTGCTAATCTTGATGCTCAAGGTAGTACGCACTGTTAATGAATCTTTTATATCAGCTTTTGAGAAAGACAAGGAGTCCATTGTCACACTTGATTTGCAACCGTGTGTATGATAACAGGGTGTCCAGCCAGCTAAAAATTTCACACTGATATGATGTCTTTTTTTTGTCTGAGGCAATTACTTGGTCTTATAAGAATTGTTTAAATCGCGTTCTCTTGAATCAAGTTTGTATAGAGTCAGAGTTTAGGTGAATTTAAAATACCCAGAAAAATCTAAGACCATATTTGTCGAAAAGCTGATGTGATTGACTGTTGCTTGCATATACATTACACCTTCATAATGTCATACTTATTTTAGTTAAAAACATAGAGGCTAGAAAGAAAGAGTTAGAAGTAGCCCTGGCACAATTTGGACATGATAAAGGTGCAGTAGATACGCCGTTTCTTGTGAATGTACCTAAGGATAGTGTTGTTTCCATAATGTAGGTCAAGACATATTTAACCAACCTTAAATATCACCTCACCCTAAATGTTGCTAAAAAGAACATGAGAAATTACATTTTGGTATGTTATAAAAAATAAAAGGTTGCTTATCTTTTGTTTCTTTGGGAATTTGTTTCTGTTCTCAATATTCAGGATTTTTTATCCTCCACATAAAAAATTCATTTTTTGTGTTAGGGTTCCTTGACATATTGACGATAGGTTGCCAAGTTTCTATATAGCAACATTGTAATTCTTAATGAGTTTTTATCAATACCTTTTATAGGAATCATTGTAAGTCCTATGTTCCTGAATCTTTTAAAATTTTGACCGCTGAACTGTTTCTGATATTAAAACAGCTTGTTCAGCCTTAGCTACCATACAATTATACTTCAGTTATGTGATATTTCAGGCAGGTGTCTAATAGGAGAGGTAGCCATTACCACAGGTAACAGACAAAAACTAGAAGTGATATAAGACTATTGTAACCACATAGAAGTTATATAGATACACACCATTTTAGCCCTGCATAATCATAACCTTTAGGACTAAGCTGAAATAACTCTGTCAAAAGGATGTATTTCAGGAGGAACTTGTATTAGTATAAAATGCTGATTAAGTTTGATAGAGACACAATCCGATGTAAAAATTGTTGCATTCAAGGGTTGGAAATGGATGTTGCTTGTTAGGTAAAAGCTGGTTGTTGTTTTTAATTTAATGTTTTTTTTAATTTTTACAGCGATTATGCAGCAAGAAAAGGAAGAAGCTATTGCGTCGATAATAAAGCTGTATCTTTTCGTAAAAACCTTTTTTTATAGTCATTGCATCACCAACATGGTTGTAGACTTTAGTTTAATTCTGTCTGTGCATTAACCAATGACCATCCCTTTTTAATTCAAAGAGAACAATGAGTAATGAAAATAGCTATATTTACCAGTTATTTTATTCCAATAGTGTGTGTTTTCTGAGTTAAAGTCCTGACTGAAGAGGGGGTTAAATCTTTTACATTTAATTTATACGTTGCCTTAACTTTCACACAGTGCTGAATTAAAAATTAACACAAGGGGTCTGTTTGAAAAATTACCACAGCTGGAGAGCAAGAGGCAGGAGACTGTTATGAAGTGTGATGAGAAAAAGAAAGAATATGAGGAAATAAAAAAGAAAATTGAAAATGAAAATAAGAATAAAAACAAAAGTCAGTATCTTTTATTGCGTTATGTTTTTCCAGATTCCTTCTAAAGGTTGACATTTCCTATTTGAGTACAATGTGGTAAAATTATACATGTCTGAAATTTCATATTATGTGAGATATCAGTCGTAAAGCAATGCAAAATTCGTTAATGCTGTTTTTTTTTTAATTTATTATCATTCTTTATCAATTGGAAAGCATTGTCACTTAACTAGTATGCAATTTGGAATATCGTTTAACGAAACGGTTTTTTTTTAGATATGTTTGCATTTCATAGAAGTGAGATGATCTAAACATAGAATCTCTCTTAGGATCTTTCGTATTTTTAAAAAATTTTAAAATTTTGTTTGGCAGCATTACATGACAAGGTTCATCTTTATTTGGATCAGCTTTCAAATCTCTGATATTTCAACCAATCATTATTGAATGTCCTTTGTAAGTTTTTTATCAAATTAAAATGCTGATGATGATTAATTTAGTTATAGAGCATCAAGAAAGTTGTAAACAAGAACCAAAACAAGAGTACGCTAATGTCGAATCCAAAGATATTCCACCAAATCCACCATCTCTTTCATCTGCAACCAAACTATCACTGCCAAAATTTACCGTTTCAAAAATGAAAACCTCCAAACATCTTCAGTTACCTAGAATGCCTCAACTACCAAAATTTGGAAACTTTCTTTCGAGATGCACTGCTGCATTCAAGCCAGATTTGAAAGCTAGCGTCCCCAAATTACCAAGGTATTGATGATTTGCCTGTATGAACACCTATTCTCTTATGTGACTAAATTTCTTTCGTGGTAATAACGTGGTATTCGTATTTTTATAAGAAAAAGACAGCTTTGAAGCATTGGTTGATTTTGGCTTAATACGTACAGCCCTTACAGGGTGGGACTTGGTTGGGTTATCTTTGGTGTTCACTGTCAGTTTCCAATCGATGTTCAGGTTTTAGAATCGATCGATATCGACTAAAGTGAACAGAAGCACCACATTTGTGGCGTGTGACCTTCTGGTTATGGAGTTCGCTTTGTAATCACAAGGTACCTGGTTCGGTCCACAGCGCGGGCATGTTTAGCAAGTGCTTTACTACATGCCATGTGAGGGAAATTGAGTAGGCAATGCCGGTGTATACCTAATGTATACATTCAGAACACAGGACCCACAATGATGACAGTGTTTTCAACATTGAAGTGACTATATCCTGCATAAATAATAGTTAATCTTTCTAAATGTTTGGTAAACATTTAAGAACGATACTATCAGGGTCTTAACTTTCGCAGAAGCTTGCCATTTCGAACAAATTTACGAAAGTTTGTTTACTTTGTATTTTGTCCTCTGTAAAATTGAATTTTAGATTTAAATATGTGCGTGTTATTATTTTGAAGTAAGGAAGACGAATAGCTATGATAACGACAGGTGGTACTGTTCGTATCTAAAGAAGAAAAAAAGGAAAATATTTAAGTTAGTTATAACTTTTAAATTGAGATAATTTGAAAAGACACATTCATTTTCTGCATTTCAGAATAAATGTGCCACAACAGCCTGTTGTGAAGACTGCTCTGTCAAACATCATTGTCCATCGGGACGAAGATGCAGCTGCCAACAAAAAAACATTAGAAGATAGCAACATAGAAGGGACGTATACTATACCATTGGAACAAACCTCAAAAGAATTTCTTAACCAGGAATTGGGCATGGAGATAGATGACAGTATGACAGTATTTGTAAATCTCTTTTGTTTCACGGCAGCAATTAATTACTTTGAAAACAAACCCTGCTTATTTCACTTCCCGCCCCTTTCTATGTTTTATATTAATGCAATACATTTCGGTCTCCAGATGTGCAATCAAGAGCTTCAACACCTGCGTCAAAATTTAATTTCAGTCCTGGGCAGCATGCTGAGCAGTTAAAATTGCTAAAACAATCTCCTTCAGATGCGTACATGAGGGTTGGCCGACCAATGTTTCAACATAGTGTTGAAGAGGTATAATTTCAAAGTTTCTTAAATTCAGCTTACATGTTTCTCTAAATTAGCGCCTCGGTTTAAACCCCTCACCCCCTTTTAACTTGCGCACCTTCTCAACGTAACGCCCCTTTTCAACGTAACGCCCCTTCTCAACGTAACGCCCCTTCATGCTCATTAAATAAAATGCTACCTTCCTCACATCAGCGCTCCTTCAGGGTTGCTGATGAACACTTATTTGGGAGTAGCAAGATTGGTAACGTTTCTTTATTGACAATTTTTTTTCTTCAAGCTTTAACTGTCTGTCTATTAGTCAAATACGTTTTTCTGCAGTTACTGTCCTTACTATTGAGCATAACATCCTCTTTGCTGTAAACGTTTAAGTAACACATTTCTAGTTTTTTCAAAATTAAACCCGTTTTTAACAAACCGAGTGTTATCTTGGTTTCTTATATAAAAATAACATGTATTGATTTGTCTTCTTTTGGTCCCCTGTAAATACACTCCACCCTAAAGAGAAGAAGAAGAAGGACCCTAAGAGAACCCTAACGATTATGCTATCCAGCGTTATATAAATGTTGTATTTAAACAAAAATGCGTTTATTTAGAGTGTATCCAATGATGGGATGGAAGATGATTTTGCACAGTCTTTTAGTAGTGCTAACCAGTTCATGGAGTTCCCGCATGAGAATAGTGGAAGTTCACAGACGTCAGAGGTAAACGTTAACTATTCTTAAAGAAATCAAAGTGGGATTTTCTACCAAGCCATTTCAAAGCTTGTCGAAAAATATTACATTTCGCAAGTATTATTTTTTGCGGATGGTCGTTTGCGAAGCACTTCGCGGGTACTACTTTTAGCGAATGGGAAAAATTTATCAAATATTTTAACGAAGGTGAAGAAATACTTCATTTAAGAGAGACAAAATTGACTAGTTCATATGATTTTATTTTTTTTTAACTTTTTCTCGAATTAATGGATTTTAGTGATTTTCGCGGGTGTTAATTTTCACGAATGGCATCCTTAAGAATATTTCGCGGGTACTTAATTTTGCGAATTTGGTCAAAATCCGCAAAATTAAGTACCTGCGAAAATTAGTACCATTAAGTCGACGTATAGAGAGTTACAGACGGAGAAAGATGCAGTGAGAGAAATGCGGAGAAGGAACCCACGTATTTCTTTAAAATTGGGGTATGTTCGAAATAAGAAATGTTTAAGATAAAGAAACTCCACTACGTCCGGAACAATCAAAAGTAATTATTTTGACTGTTATTATAAATCCAACTTTTATTTATATAGGCTTACCCTGATCATAATGATTCATCTATCGCAGCTGAACGTAAGTGATAAGGATCCTTTACAACCTTTCAGTTCTGCGTTTCGTACATACGGTTGTGCGGTACTGAGTACTGCTTTCAGTTTAGTTATTGCTTTGTTTTGATCTAAGCTAACACTGTTGCATTGTTTTTGTTTCTAGAAGAACCGCAATCCTCACAAAACATTCCTTTTGCACAGCCATCTTCAGTTGCTTCTTCAAGTATGGCCACAGATGCGCAATATCCCGACTCAGCAAACTTTTCCACCAATCAAAAGACACCAGCAAATAATTCAACCAAACAAAACACACCTAAAAGTAGCTTTGATTTTCCTGAATCCTTTGGAACCCAACAAAGTCCTGTTGAATTTAACTTTAATCTTTCTGGTAACACAGATTCACCAGCGGGGACGAATTTTAATTTTGGTTCAAGCATGGAGTTTGCTGATTCTACTGACGCGTCACCATTCAATTTCAGCAGTCCCTCGAATTTTAATGCATTTCAAGTTCCGTCATCCACGGAAGCAACCAACCAAGTGTTTAATTTCACCACTAGTGCAAACAACAATCCTTCGCCTATGAGTGGTTTTAATTTCGACGCAACGAGCAACGGCGAACCAAGCAAAAACGATACTTTTAATTTTTCGTTTGGAAACGTGAGCAGTCCGCAAGATGGCGCAACAAATTTCGCATTTTCGTTTTAAGATATGATAGTTATGCAAAACAACCGGAATTTTTTGGGGCAAATTATTTCTTTGATTGTTAATAAAAAGGATGGATGAAATTTAAGTTGTAACCCTTTTTTTATGCTCCCACGATAATGCAAAAGTTCATCGTAAACCTCTTTTTAAATCATTGGCTGTCGGGGAGATACCTTACTTGTACTAAATTTTGCCGCACAAAGAAATTTATTTCACAAGTATTAATTCAAAATTCCCCTAGAAATAACATGGGAAAGATTGCAAAATTTTAGATTGAGACAAAGATTTTTTTTATGTAAATTGCAGAAACATATTTTGGGGCTGAAAAATTTCGAGCGAAATGTTTGGTGCGAAAATTAACACCTGCGAAAAGTACAAGTTTTTACTCATGCCTAACACATCTAACTTGGAGAAACAATATACCTCCACATCTCTCGCATTTCTGGTTATGTTCTGTAGGTGTGTGTTAACGGCGTTCCTTATATTTCCGATAATCTAGTTTACTATTTATATATTGCAAAAGTTGTTGTTAGTTTTCATAAAGTTAATATGTATACATGATTGTTTGTGTTGTTGTTATTGCTTCCGAAAATTTTTGTTTGCAGAAAGGGAGTTTCTTTATGCCACTGCGCATTTCTCGTAAATCACTGCATATTTGCCGTAAACCACTTCTCGTAAAACCACCGCACACTTCTCGTAAACCAAAGGCAGTCACTACTTTTGCGCAAACGCAGGTCAGGCAAACAACGTTTAAAAATTTCCAGTCGCATTCTTGCCCGCATGCCCGCACAACGAACAAATCCACGTCGGGCCCGCGAAGGCCTGCAAGTGGCGAACGTCGAACCTAGTTGTGTCACATGCTTTACCACGGCATGGCTTTACTGTATAAAACCAATAGCTGGGCTGAATCAAGCATATAACCTTTTTCCAAAACAAAGGTACCTTTTTACTTTTAGACATTTTTGTTGGGGCAGTACGGGCGATACCATGACACAACGGGGACACGAAACAACTTTTTTTTATAGCAATGAAACTTTGTTGCTAACTTTTGTCTTCGCATATTAGCTTGTGTTGCTGGTGCGATTTAAGAATTTTGCCTTAGGATGCTTATTATAGTCACTTTGTTATGTTTTGTAACTATTTGTTATTCCTCTACAACCTTTTATCAAATCCTAAAAAAATTGCTGCAGTTTTTGCCACTAGATATTGTTTGCACATGTTTACACAGCTTAAGCGCCATTTTAGGTAGTTACAATATGACCACCATAAACACGATTGCGTTTGTTTTGTTAGTTATCTATGTAAGTCATGTGTGCACTGGCATGCAAGTTGAAGCAGATAAAGCTTGCAATGAAAGACCGAAATTTTACCAAGGCACCATCAATGTTGTGAACTTTCCCAGTGAGGCTTTGGAAATGCCAGAAGTAGGTGACAGGACAGTGTATAGCAAGGCACATATAGTACTTGTTGACATAATGCGGACAATGATATGTGGTAAATTCAGCAGCTTAAACGTATCTGGTCGACTCAGCGAAAGGAGAAAAACAGCCGGCAAGTTAATTGCAGAACTTTATACTATCGATCCAAAACGGAAGAACGATTCGACGTTAAAAAAGATAACTCATGGTCAGATTTCGAAAAAAAAAATAAAAATAACAAAAGATGGTGTGGAAAGATGCTTAGTAAATTCACGGACGGAGATAGATTAGAGAGTTAATAGCATAAGGACTTGTCTAATTTATTTCAGTGCGCCAACAGCGTACCAGCGAATTTTAGGGTTGGCTATCCCTTCACAAATAATGTAATATCAAACGACTAGGATCTACTTTTGAAATATTCAGTAAATTAACACAAAAAAAGTCACAGCAAAATCTAGAAGATACCAAAGAGCTTATAGAGAAAAATATGGTTTCCAATACAAAACATATAACGATGGTAGAATTATGACCTCTGATGTGAACGTTCAAATCATGCCCAGAAAATTAAAAGAACTAAGAAAAGTCTGGAATTGCGCTTTTTTCTCATCAAGGTTTCAGCGTAGATAATGCCAGGCTACGATAATGAAGTTGTTTATTGAAGTAAGCGGACATGGCAGGTTGAAAGGTGAAATTTGTTGAAGCAAGACAGAGTGGAATATCAGCAAGATGAGATGATGAATTTGATATCCGATTTTACCGAGTCAGCTATATTGTCATTCTCGTCCCCAGAGCTCTTTGAGATTAAAACCTCGAAAGTAGTTTCGAGTTTATCTCAAAGAGCTCTGGGGACGAGAATGCTATATTGTATGTTTTATGTGAGAATAAAATTGAATTTAAAACATTTGTCTTTTCACATTTTTCCATAACTCTTTGTTTACATTTGATCGGCTAATATCTGGTAAGATCATTCTTATCATTACATGAGTAAGATCTGTTTTTAATGTATGACTGGTCACGGGGCCCCTCAATGCTCAAGGGTGGGGATTTTTCGTCCCCTATCTATGACATGAAACTTAAATAAAAAAATTGCGTGAAAGTCGAGGTCCGTAGAAGATTTGTATTAGCTGGAATTTTGTCACAATAATATTGACGTGTTTTGCCACCAATTTTTTAGGCCATTTTTTCATCTGGTCTGCACAATGTCGCTGAAATACGCGGCCGTGCTTTTTACTGGTGATGTTACGGCTGTATTTCAATTAAAACTGACGGAAAAGACGCGATTTTCTTTAAAATGCGCGGATTCTAGGCTAAGTGTTGTAATTAGCTATTGCATCAAAGCTGAATTTTGCTTAAATCCACTCAAAAAAAAAGATTGCCATGACCCTCCCCTGCATCACGAATAGGGTTAAGAACTATTACATATCCAATGAAACATTTGGTAGAACGTTCTCGTTTTGGTTAACCTGCCACTTTACTAGTGTAGATTATGGAGGTAGCTTTGATTATTTTAAGATTATAGTTTTCTTAAAAAAACTTTCTTTCCCAAAGGTTTTGCTGTTTAGATTTTTGTCAACCTGGTACTGTGAAAACCCCCTATGGACGAGATTGAGAGATTTAAGCAACACAAAATTCGGTCTGAGTCTCGATGTTACTTAAGTTTCTGTGTTTTACAGGCTTGACTGTTGCTCACTTACTTGTTGCTTGTGAATTTTTTAATATTAGCGATCAAATTTACGTTTTTGTATACTGTAAATGCTCGATTAAGCGCCCATTATCGAATAAACGCCCATTCTCGATTAGGCGTCCATTCTCGAATAAGCGCTGGAATAAGCGGCTATTCTCACATAAGTGCCCCTCTTGAATAAGCGGCCACCTGTTTTATAAATTTTTTTAGCGCTTTTCTCGAAAGGGAACTTTATTCAAATACTTTGGAAATTAGAAAAACGATCTTTTACCCCAAACCATCTTTCTTAATCATCTACATTATGAAATTTCATGTCAATGAAAGACAAAGCGCGTGTCCAAAGGAATTCGCACGAGCATGGTTTAATTGACAGTATATCAAAGAGGACCAATCTCCTACAAAAATCAATCTACAAGCAAATATTTTAATTTTTTTTTAAAATTGAATGGCCTACAACAACATGGAAATTTGTATCCCTCCAGTTTTCGCTTCATAAGAATCACAAAAAGTTTACAGAAAGGTTAAATTGAACTATTTATGCCAAAGATATATAAAGTTACATTTCTACTAATAATGGGTGATTTCACACAAACTTCTATTTAATAAATTTGCATTCGTGTTTACCCGAGGTTCTTGACCTCTTGTTCCTCCACAGACGCAGCAAAATGCTTAGGGTGTACGCAGTAAGAGGATCTAATACTTACTAAGTATACTTTAGTATCCATAAATTTAATTTATCAGATTCGCAAATTTTATGTGGTGTTAAAATAAGGTAACAGTTTGCGTAAAAAGCCTCGTTCCCAGTGCATTTTGTTGGCCACCCCGTAATAACGGTTCAGGGGCCACAAGACCCTGGGGACGAGGTTAAGTTTCCATAGAAAGCCTTAAAACGCACTGGACGCAAAAACCAAACGTTTGGCCTTAAATACTATTACTGACCAATTTTTTTTCGCAATTTATATACTGCACGTGTTTTATTGGCAAACCAAGATATCAATAAAAATTTAATAAGAGACCCTAACCCTTTTTTAAAAACATTCAGACTGACTATATAATGTAACAACATTGTAGGGACTTAGGGTGACAACTTGCTGGCTATAGCTTTCAACGGATTGTTATTCAATCACTAATAACAGAAATATATACAAAAAAATACAAAAAGGTAAATAAACTATTGACAAATGGAAAACTGGGAACGAAGTGGACTGACAGAAGCGGAATGAGAAGTGGGAAAAGACAATGAAAGCAGGCGAAGTGGGTCGAAAACTTAGCAAGAAAACACATAAAATATTAGAAATGACACTTACTGAAAATTTAGTAGTTAATAGCGCAATCCAACAACGGCGAAATCTGATAAATGAAGTTTCTTCCCCCAACAGCGAGAGAACCGAAGTTTTATTTGATGCACTCAACAATGATTAGATTTAACTGAAATGAGTACGCAAAGCGATGAAAAGCACGAGCAATTAGACACGCAATAAAACACACAAGGGGACGATTGAATGAGACAAAAACGAGACAACGCGGTCGTGGGTACCGCGCGGACAACACAAAACTAAACAAAATATAGTACTTTAGGGGCAGAAACTTTCGCGTATCATAAAAAACGCAAAATTTACGGAATAAACATTTGCGTTTCGCGGTTTTTGGAACAAATTTCACAAAAAAAAAATTGCAAATCGTGGAAAAATGTTATTTTCGCGTGAAAACACTTTCGCGAATAAGCAAAAAATAAGATTTTTTTTTTAATTTTTTTTGCTTTGTTTAAAGTAGAAAATTAGAAGTAATTTCTTCATTTTCACCAATGTACCGCTGAGTTTTGCGGTTGCCGTGTCACGTTTTCCAGCGCGAAGAAAAAAGACGAAAGCTGCGACAAGTACTGGAGGAAATAAAGATATTAGAGAAATGTTTAGCCTCAAAAAGAAAGAAAGTAATTGGTAATAGATTGATAGACTGAAAAAAGGAAAAGATTGTATACGTATTAATAATACCCATCCATGTGTCATTGATTTTTTTGATAACAACAAATATTAAGGAGGGGCCTTAAATTTGCTTATAAAAAAAAAGTGAAAAAACTTTGGCGTTTTTTAAATTGGGTATGATTTCGCGTGAAAAAACTTTTGCGTTTTGCTGTTTTGAAATTTCGAAAGGCGAAAACTTTCGCCACAAATGGCTAAAAAAAAAACTCAAGGTAGCTGCGGCGGTAACAAACATGCTTCCCTTTAAGTTTTTTAAATTAAAAAATCTTTAATTAAAACCACATATTAACAGACTTTTTGTCACAGGGTCTAGGTTAAAAAGAGGCCGCGGCGATAAAGAAAATTCGTAAATTATACCTTGCTTGTTGTTTCACAGATACTAAGTATAAAATGTTAAAGGCATGTTGCTGCAAGGTAGTCATAAAAATTTAATATGTTGATGCAGGCGATTAACAAGTTAATGAAAGTTTATCCGCTACGCACCAGTCATTGATAACAATTACTTCAGATGCACACGTGTTGACAATATAAATTAATAAGATTAAAGAAAATTTTAATTAATGTTGTCATAACATACTGATGACTCATTATGGCAAGCGTCAATATCTAATTACCTTATTTATCTGACTACTCAAGCTTAACTTTCACCACATTGCGTTTGAATAAACAAGATAAAAGCACAACCGCTTAAAAAGACAAAAAAAACTTTTAGTAAAATGATTTTTTGTTTGTTTTTTACTTGTTACTTTCAAAATACTATTTTTAAAACTTTGATAACAAATCTATATTGGTCAAAAGGCTCTGACGATTCAACAATATCGGCGGACAGAAATTATACGACACTAAGGCTGTTCAAAAAACAAACAACAAAAAGGGACTGGTGCGGAGTAATTAGATTCAGCCGCATAAAAAATATTTTGTTTGATATATATATTAGTTTTGTTTGAAGTAAGTCAATATCGATTTAACAGCTCATAAAGTTTTCTGTTCATTCAAAAAAAAATAAAAAAAAAATGGCTCTTACCAAAACAGTCCGCCATGTTGAATTGTCAAGATGAAATTTACATGAATAACAAAGAGTATATAAATAGTTTACGAACTTTTAAATAAACCGAAAAACGTACGACACACGACACAAGAAAACTGAAAATAGGACTCTATCGTCCACAAAAAAAATTAAAAAAAAGGCTTTTACTGGCGAAAAAAAAAACGTTTTAATAAAAAAAATGTTGCTCATGGATATCTTATAAACGAAACTTACAAATATATTTGAAAAGATACTTGACTATAAAGTTAAAAAAAGTAAAAAATGTCTACAGTGATTTGAGATCCTCTTTCGTAGTTCTTCTGCTATTCCCCATTGCATTAGAATCCTAAAAGTAGGTAATTCATAGAAAGAGGGACATCTTAGCCCGACGAATACTTGTAATTTCCCTTTAAAATGACTCATCGTATCTGTCAATCAACTTGTTTGTTGAGGTCAGCAGTAGGCGAATAAAAAATAAAAAATAAAGGCTGGTTTACATTAAGTAACAAATAAAATACCTTGAAACATAATATACTAAAAATAAGGCTATGAAATAAAAGGTCGTTGACTACTGTACGCGCTGAATACAGTGCATCGTATAGAAATGCAATCCGTAACGGATGGCAGCCTCCAATGCTGTTACTGCTGCCTTTAACTATTCTGGTTTAAAATCAATGAAACCAATGAAAAGCGAGAGAAAATATTCACAAGATTTCTTTCCCGAATTTTGAGAGCCGACAGTCAAAATAGCTGCAGGCGCCTTTACTTAGTAGCAAATATTCTCCGGTTGGATCAAAATTGAAAAATAAATTATTACTCACAAAATTGTAATAATAAAAAGTAGCTATAATCTTTTGTATAAAAATTTGATTTTCCTATTTACATATTTAAGCTGGAATAAAACAAAACGAACCAAAGAGACACAAAAAGTTAAATAATTACCAAATAAATGACAATGAACAGATGAAGTGAAAAATGCGCCAGGCCAGTTACTGTGACAATGACTATACGCCCAAAAATATTCACTCGTACATATTCTTTGGACTGCTGCATATTTTACCACCCTTTCTACTTTAGTTATAACACGAAATCATAATTAAACCTTATCCTATCTTCCTTCTTACTTTTCGAAAATTTTTAATAACGAGCTCATTTTGGTAAATAAAAAAAAAACACAAAAAAACTAATATATTATAAAAAACAGACTATAAAACATCTTTATATCTAAATATACATAATTTATCATAAACTGGCTTGCACTTTGGCTGCTACGTCACAACGACCAATGGCTAATAGCGCTCTACACAGTCTCTCTTTCGTGGCGTCTTCGCCACTTGCGTATGCTCCAAGGAGTGCCTCTACCGGATGTGTTTCCTGCGTCAGCTGGCGAACAAACGCATGGCTATAGCCTAACTCGCCCGCTAAATGTTTATAGTTAAAAGTATATGACAGACTTAGAAGTAAGTTCAATTCTTCTACAAGTTTGAAGGGCATCGATGAGCAGTTTATTCTCGTCGGGGGCGTTGTTACTCCTACAAAAAATAGAAGGAAAGCTTCATTACAACTAAATGTAACCATACCAAAGCAAAGCAGCAAATATTTCGTGAACATGAACTTTAAATATTTGCAGGATACTAATAAAACGGGGTTATACTTCTACGCTATTATTGATTCTTGCGATACACTACTGCAGTAGTTTACAAACTCATGCGTTCCGTTTTTAGTGTTGTACTAATTCTCTAGAGTTGCAGGCCTTTTTAACGATGTGGCCCCATTTTAGGCCCTTTTTATGTGTTGTACTTTTTATAATCAAGAAAATATAACATAAAGAAAAAAAAAATAACAAAGTAAATACTTGGTAAAGATGGAATAGGACCATAGTAATTATCTAAAATAGAACAAAATAAAACACGTGAGGTACAGAAGCTGACCATTTTTTTAATCATGCAGGCAACACAATGAAACAGGTCCTTACCGTTTGCTGTTCTAGGTGGAGGTAAGGGTGGGGTGTTTTGTCGAACAACAGCATCCTTCACCACATCTAAAGAAACATAAGGTATGTTTTAAACAAAAAAAATAAACAAAAAAATCAAGGAACAAAAATTGGCTAAATGGCTATAGTATATAATATATAAAAATATTAATTCTAACCAGGCTTTATAGGAGACTTTGGTGTCAGTAAATGAATAGATGGCCTCGCTAGTCTTCTTTTTCCTATAGAAAATGATGAAGAGAAGAATGGTTTAATACTCGATAAGAGAATCTTTTGGTTACATTGTGCATTTTCTTAGCAAAAATGCTTTACTTGAAAAAGTATTTTATATGGAAGAGTGAGAAGGGAAGAACAAAAAAACATACTTCGCCTGAAGCAATATACGGCAATTATTATGATACAGCAAACCACCACCAAAGTTACACCGCAAATTATCGCAATCATAACATGGTCTAAAAATATATATATATACGTTCAGTGATAAAGGTCAAATTTTAATAATCTCTGGAAGGGGTTGGTGGTATTAGAAAAAAGGCTGTTTTTCTCTCCTATATATATATGTGTTGGTATTGTTCTTTTTCAGTTGAGGTATAACTTCAGCTATTTTTTTAAGGCTCTTGATTTTAAGTACAAAAATGCTTTGTAAAAAGAAAGAGATAGTGCAAGTACTGCATGTATGCGTACTTATAGATACATGTCAACACATATTTGCCCTATTTTTTGCAAGCAAAATGTGTAAAACGTCAAAGAATCAAAGTTGACTAACCTGAATCTCCTTTCTGGGCATATCCACCACCTCCTTTTTCACCTCCTTCATTGCCTCCATTGCCCTCACAATTTTCCGCCTAAAGTATTTTAAAAATGCTACAGAATGACATCTTTTTATTCACACATTGGTAATTGAATTCTTTTTATTTACTTACATCCTTGCACGGTTCACAAGGTTTGATTGGATCGTATACAAACCCTGCGTGACAGTGGCAAACTGTGTCTTTCGTCGCTGAACAATTTTCTTTCACAATCTCATTCCTTTTGCATGACTGGCACCTGTTTAAGAATCAGTAAAATTAATAACAAAGTGTCTTTTTAATTTAATTTATTGAAAAAAAAAGCTTCCTGGCTAATATAACAGATATTTTATTCAATATTCATTTGTCGGTGAAAATCACACTGCACATTTATGAGGCTTAAGTATTATATAAAGAAAAGTCTTTTGTTAACATGCTGCTTTTTTCTGTTTCAAAGAATGAGATATCTAAAAACTTGAAAACTTAGGGTATACATATATATTCTTTTGCGAATGAAGTAATTTAAAATATTTCAAGAGAATAAACATTAACCAAAAAGACTTTGCAAAAATTTTAACAGTATGAGCTTTTTGCAAAAAGACCCTAAATTTAGAAACTAGCAAAAGTTTGCATTCTAAAGTAGTAGCTTACCAGTCACAAGTCGTTCTGTTGTTTGGTGTTTTTTGGAACCGCCCACTTGGACATTTCTCACACTCATTGGGGTGCTCTTCATTGCAGGGTATAGAAATATATTCCCCCGCAGGACAAGGCTCACAATCCTTGAGGTTGGCTGATACCTTCATACCGTGTAATGAAAATACAGAACCAATTAACTAAAAAAAAAAAATGAAAAAAGATATATAACACAAAAATTGCACTTCCCACAATCTGTTATCTCCTATTCCAGAGCCCCTTAATTAATTCAGGTTATATTTTAAATTCCAAACAATGAATCGTTGCTAGCTACAAAAAAAATGTACATTGAAAGCCAAAGTATATTACTGAGGACAGAAAATTCTGGTAATCAGTTTCTAATCTTAAAAATCTTTTCATAGCATAGGACTTAAAAACTATTTACAATTCTAGAAATCATAAAGCACAAAATAAATCTTGTGGCTTGTCACAAACTTTCTCTTCTAGTAGAGACATTAAAGAAATAGAATAAACTACAAATCACAAAACCTTTGTTCTCGTGGGAAATTTTGAGTGGTAGACTGGCTATGTGTAAATTAACTGAGACACAATCAATAATAATCAGGGAAAATGTTATCACATTTTTAAGTCAGGTAAGGCCTGGTGTATATGTTACACATTTTCATTAACATTAAAGAAGCTTAAAATATTATATACCATAATAAAAATACAATATCTGCATTTAAAAAATCACGACAATAATTTCTAATTGACAATAATAAAATTAAACTCAGTAACATTAGCTTTGTAAAATCAAAAAAAAAATTACTGATGATCAGTACAATACCCAACATCTTTCCTTTTGAAAAACTCTAATTTTTGGTTTCCTTTTGAATAATTTTTGTTAAAATCCCAACATTTACATAATACCCTATCCTAGATTTAAATTACCGAGTTTGAAGAATTCGAAAAACATATGTTTACCATATTTTTATTTCCATATATCAAGTAATACATTAATATTTAAACCCACCTTTGCAGAGTAAACGAAAATGTTTAAAAAGATGTGTGAACTACCTTAGAAAAAAACAACAAGGAACATGTGCTTTGAAAATAAACTAAAACACTGTTCAATAACAGTGATAATCAATAGAGCAGTGTTTTCTTAAACAACATAAAGCATATGTTTACAAAAGAATTGAAATTAAACTATGCAATGCAAAGTCCACATAAAGAAATGGATCATACAACCTACTTTATAAGAACGTTGAGGCTAAGATTTTGTCAAAAGTTAAGAAAATATTATAAATGTATACTCAGCGTGAATTCCTTCGTACATATAGATTATAAAAATAAAATAATGTAAGTAAGTCCACAATTACTTAAAACAAATATTGACAAAAAATTTTCTCCCGATGTAATTTTTTTACAAAAAGATAATGTTAATTACCTCTTTTTAAATAAAATTAATTTTGCAACTTTTTCTGAAAACACAAATAAGAACTCCGAGACTAAAAAAGTGTAAAAAATTAATTACATTCAGCCTAAGCTAAAATTTAGACATTCTTATAAAAAACATGGAAGTTTGAAAGTACTATAAAAAGTTAGATTTAAAAATTGTATATAAAGAATTAAAAATTAAAAGTAAGCTCGACACGTCTCAACACAACATTAAAACCAATATCATAATATAATAATAATTATGAGAGTAAAAAACAATCATCATTACAATACAAACAATACAAGAATTAAAAAATACAATTAATTTCTGTCTGAGCATGAAGGAATAAACACGCATATTTAATTGTTAGGTACGCCCAGAGAACGCAAAGTAAGGCCACGTGCATATTTTGTTTTTAATTCATAGTCACTTCCGCATTAAAAGATTTTTAAAAATTGATTATTTTTACCAAAGGAATAAAACGATTTAAAAATAATTAAGCATGACTTCAATAAAACTATAGTTCAGCAAAACATGTAATAACATTAGGCTTTGTCACAAATTGCAAGCTAAATATATGTAACCTGGAAGAGAGTTAAGGAAATAAATTTAGCACTACAATAGATATATCAACCAGTTTCAACATTATTACCAAAAGTCTAGAGCATGACTAAAAGTGAAATACAAAGAGTGACTTTCTTTTGAATGAAAAAATGCTTCAATGCCAAATGTACCTGTTCTTGAAGAAAGTGCCCAACATTTCCATGGAAATAAAAATGAAATTTAATTATGAAAGAATATGAACTATATATCATGATGAATAATTTAATGACAATAAGAAAATGTAGCGTGTTTTTTCATAATACAAAAAAAAGCAATTCAAAAAAACTCAGCATCTGGGTAGACAAGGGACCTGAATAGTTGTGCATATATTTCTAATTTAAGCACTTAAACCTCAAGCAATAACAACAAAATTTCTATTTGCCACCAAGTCAAACTTGACATAATAAAAATAAAACTTTAAATGTTTTGCAGTTGTTTTAGTCCTTAAAATGGTGGTCTTGGGTGAGTAAGGAACACTGGTGTAAAGGTAGTGTTATGACTAAAATTAAATAAAAGAAGTCCAGTTGCTAGTGCATCATGGAATGGCTTTTAAAATCACCTTATGCAAGGTTGCATTAAATAACTTTAGTATCTCTACACTTTCCAATATTTCCTTTTATCTCTCAAATTTTTGTTTGTTTTTTATTACCTAACAACCTATGCGATTAAATGTCCCAATTTGATTGGTTAAAAATGTTGACTGTTCTTTGTGGCATGTGCTGTGAATAGAAACAAATAAATTTGTGGTTAACTTTGTTGTGTTGCCTGAGTTCATCTGAAAACAATTATTCCGCCTTAATAAATAATAAAATAAGCAACACAAAATTAAAATGAATCACACAAAAAAGTTGCGTTTTGTTGAGGTTTCAGCTAAATTTTGCTTTATCATTAAACTATTTATTAACTGTTGTTGAACACAGCGTCTGTAAGTGTAATTTTCCAGAGATCACAAGATAATGGCATGCGATTCCAACTTATGATAAAAACATCAATGGAAACTTCCCTAAACAACGTTTTGATGTACCCCAGTTTTTATATTTTACTTTCATCATCATCATCATTCTCGGCTTAACGTCCGTTTTCCATGCTAGCATGGGTTGGACGGGGTATATTAATGACCCTCTTCCAATCTGATCTAGACTGTGTTAGATCTAAACTCAACTTCCTCTGTATCAAGTCTGTCCTTATAACCTCCTGCCAAGTCTTTCTCGGTCTGCCTCTGGGCTTTGCCCCAGGAACTATCAAGTCTCTACACTTTCTTACCCAATTATCCTCCTCCATTCTTTCCAAGTGCCCCAGCCAATTCAATCTTCTTATCTGGATAACATCTTTAATTCTACGGAGACTTAGCCTGCTTCTTAGCTCAACTGAACTCTTTCTGTCTCTCAGACTGGCGTTACACATCCACCTAACCATTCTCATATCATTCCTTTCTAAACGGTCAAGATCTTCCTGCTTCACTGCCCATGTCTCACTACCGTACAACATAACACTTCTTACACAGGCCTCATACAACCTACCTTTTACCTCAATTGACAGGACTCTGCTAGTCAACAAAGGAAGTAACTCTCTGAACTTTTTCCAAGCAGAACCTATCCTGCAAGTAACACTTCTTCCAACACCCCCTTCACTGCCCAACATATCACCTAAGTAACAGAAGTTCTCAACTATCTCTAACGAGCCACTGTTGTACATCATTAAAGCTGGAAATACTTCATTCTCTATAATCTCACCTTTGCAACGCTTGCATACAAACTGAATGTCAGCTCTTAACCTTCCACTAATACTACTGCACTTCTTATGTACCCAATGCTTGCAAGTCTGACAAAAAATTGAGTTACTACCAACCCCTTTCCTGCAAACTCCACAAGGCCACTTTCCAACTACAAGGTCACACTTGGCTGCAATGCTACTAATCATGACTTTAGACTTTGCTGTGTTTACCTTTAGCCCTTTCTCTTCTAGTCCTTTCTTCCACTTCTCAAACTTTTCAACTAATTCTTCCATCGACTCTGCTATGAGAACCAAATCATCTGCATACAATAACTCCCATGGACAACCTGTTCTGAACTCCATCGACAGCGCTTCTAAGACTAGAACAAACAACAAAGGACTAAGTACAGAACCCTGATGTACACCAACATTTACAAATATAAATTTTACCAGCTTTTAGTCCTTGAAAAAACTTTACATAAATTCTGGTCCTTAGATTACCACCCATCGTACCTATCACAGACATCACTATTTCGTTCATCCTTAACATAATGTAGTGATTCGGCAACCATTAAACAAAATACGGTTATTAGAGACTAGTCAGTAGCCAGTGGATTAATTAATCCACAAGTTCACCTATCCTTTATATGTCCTATTTCAGGTGTCCGTAGCACAACTATATAATTGTACAAAAACGAACTGTGGTACCATTTTTTTGTTATTGTAATAAGGAAGGAAGTTTTGAAAGGCAAAGCAGCGTTTTTAATTCAACAAAAAAACAAAGACAACTCAAGAAGTAAACAGAATTGTGTGATTTGTGAATGAACTTGTATGAAATAGAATAATCCAATGTTGAATCTATGAAGGCTAGCAGGACCTTAACTTTCCATGTGTGACCTTGGCTATGTAAACAAAAATATGCACAAGTTGTGAACTCAAATGAAATAGCCATCAATACCATGAAAACAGCATGGCAAATGTTAGACCTGTAAAGAGGTACCTAGGGGAGGGGGTTACAAACTTAAAGAAAAATCCCATTAACAAGGTTAAAAATAAATTTTCAAACCCATATGACAGACTTACATGTTAGAACGATCACAAAAAACATTAGTCTTTTATAGGTTATTCGAAAGTGAGTTAAAAGATTGAGCAATTACTACTAGTACTACTACAATACTATCTATTGTCAAACCTTTGTCCAATCTTTTTAATCACTGCATGTATTATGCTAATTTATGTTTATTAATGTAATATAATGTACAAACACACATAATTAGTACTTTTTCATATTTTTTAGACATGGGTAGCTTTTTTAACTTTAATGTCTGTTATACGGTGTCAAGGGATATTTGTAGCTGATGAGTAGTTATTATAATAGTAATTATAACTTTTGTAGTTTGTGCAAGAGACTGGGGTTTGATTCCCCTTGCCGGCGATTTAATATGGGCGAGTGAATGTTACCACCTACAACAAACTAATTAAAACTTAACATATAATAAATATAATATTTGGGCCATCGAGAGTAGGTTTGACAGATTTTATCTAAAAAACATTGTTGCGACTATGTAAAAGAAGAGCAATGGGCAGCATAAATGATGTTTACAGCCTAATTAGGACAAATAAATTGCCTAAATAAACTATCGTAGCTTATTTAGATCATCATAGCAAAATTTGCAGTTGTCCCTCACTGTGTTCCCCTTGACGACCATTCAATAATAGGTGAGTGAATGTTACCAATTGACACCTTTTTTATTGTCGATAAGCAAGTATGTGTGACCAACTACAATTAATTTAAACCAATAAAAATATTAAAGAAGGGAGCACGTGTTTTTATGCGAAAACCCCCTACAAGGGTACCGTAAGCCGCATATGCTGTAAAAAGTGCGGGCGTTTTCGGCGTTTTGAAAAAAAATTAGTATTTGCCCGAAAAACCCCGCATAGACCCCGAACAATGCCCGAAAAAGAAAAGAAAAACAGACACTAATGATTCAAAAAACTATAAAAATTAAAATAAACTTACTATGTGGTAGCGAAGTTCTTAAAAGAAATGTTTTTGATAGTTTATAAAAGATTTACTTGATAAATAACTTATATATAAACTTTATTAACTCCTTTATCTTCAAGCGCCTTCTTCCAGCTATCCTCCGCATGGTATGTTACAAGGAATTGCATTTCGGGAATGTTCCGGGCGAGTTCGGGAATGTTCCGGGCGAGTTCGGGAAAGTGCGGGCGGTTTCAGACGACAACCACCAATTTAATTCGAAAAGTCGCCCGAACTCGCCCTTATATATGCAGGCGTTTGCGGCTTATCGGCACCCTCTTAACCCCCTTGCTTAAATATTCTGCTAGAACTACATTAAATTAATGTTTCCACTGCTTATTTTGATTGTATATATTTTAATATGGCTGTTTACAAACCTTTAATTAAATAAAAATGGTCTTATCAACAAAGCTGGCTAAATTTAAAGTTACTCCTTCTCTCTTTTAAAATACAAAACATGATGCGACCGAGAGAATAAAAGCTGTATTCAACGTACATATAACACATCATTGTTATGCTGTGATTCCTTAGTTAAGCTTTATTAGACATTTAATTTGAAGGTAGCATACTAATTATACTGTAACATCTACAGTCGACGCTCATTATCTCGAACCTCCGTTATCTCGAACTTTCTCTATCTCGAACTTTTTCTTCGGTCCCTTGAGTTCGAACTTTTCATGAAATACGCTCGTTATCTCGAACTTTCGCTATCTCGAACTTTTCTTTCGGTCCCTTGGGAGTTCGAGATAACGAGCGTCGACTGTATATTCATATTATAATACCCGTATCATATTTAAAACCCTGACTGTCTAGCTATCAAGCCTCGGAAAGGAACAAAAGCTTATTTTGTGATGTGAGAAGAAAAATAGAATCACACATATTAATTCTTAACTTTTTATCCATAGCTAAGTAAAAAATACTTACTAAATTCCACAAACAAAGGCACACTTTTGCCATATTTAAACAAACTTTAGTTGCCCACGATGTTTGACAAAATAAATTCGTATCAAATTTTGCTGAGATTAGCAAATCAAGCATCGGCACCTATTACAATACAGGTCAATAAAAGAATACAAAACTATACACGACACATTTAAATTATAGTCTGGGCACATATAGCGGCCCTGTTACTTTCTGGAGGTTTCGGGCCTGCCCGATTTCAAACATTCCACAAATGCCTCGGCACCTTCAAAAACTGAATGGAGCGAGAATCAACCCCTTTCTCGCTAAATACAAAAGGATTGGAAAAAAGATTTTTTATTCATTTCTAGTAAAACTAAAGCTTATTTTCTACGAGTTAAGAAAGAAATATCAAAAACTGGACAAGCAATAAAATGTGTATATTCATTTATTGTGCGCTCTTTTGCGACGAGACGCTCTTTTTCACGACACAACAAAAAAGTCCCTTAGGAAAAAAAGATGTTGCAGCAACACACAAATGAACAAAAAAACCTATTATCTTCTTTTGTTGCAATACAGGGTTAAGTTTTCTTTACTGGCAACACTTTTTAAATTTCTTATTTTGTATCGTGTAGCCCTCTCCAATTTATGCAGGTAATTTTTGAAGCAGTCCAGTGAGTAGGCAACACTCGCAACCTCGATCCCAGGACAAGTTGTCTCTTTTTGAATATCGGACGGCGAGACGAACCGTCAGACCTATCAATAAGCGCAGCGCCGATGAGAAACAAAAAGCCCTGGGAACGAGGTTGGGCAACTCGAAACGGATTGCTTTGATACTTTTTAACGTCTGCGCGGTTTATTATGTTAAGACATAGGCTCGGGATTTTTGCGTTCTTTGACACTTCTAGCTAAAGTATTAGGATTGCCAAATAGAAAAATCGCGAAAGTTTGTGTTGGCGAAATTGCGGATAATTTACGGCTTGCGAAAGTTTTTTTTTGCGAGATTACGGATAATTTACGGCTCACGAAAGTTTTTCCTCCTAATTATTTCTTTTGCATTCTAAAAAAACGTAACACATTTCATAAATGCACCACCCTCTCTCTTGAACGTCATGGTGACTGCAAACCGATTCTGAAGTATAAAGGACGTCGACACTGTTTCTTTTATTATACGTATATGCTTCATAAAAATATCAGGCTGTAATTTCAGGTTAAAAACAATAGGTCTATTGTTTAGAACATAGAATAATAAGAATAATGGCCAGCCTGGTTAGACTTTATAGGTATTATATATTATACAGTTAGTTCCCGATAACTCCAACTCCAGATAACTCAAATTTTCATTATCTCGAACCATTTTCTTGGGTGCCTTAAACTTTCGTTAATACTTTCTTACAAAAAACTGCAGTTAACCCGAACCTTGGATTACTCGAACATTCGTTAACTCGACTTATTTTGGTCCCCCCTCCGAGGCAAATTTCTTCGGATAACTCGAACGTTTTATTTGAGAAAAGGAAATCAAATAAAATGTAAGATATTATTTTTTTAATTTTTTTATAACTCCTGACGTAATATAGATATATAATGTTGTCTGTTAAGGATAATTCAATTTACGAGGCACTTGCCTTTCTCATCGCCAAGACTGCACCTTTTTCTGGTACCTGTGGCCCACCTCAAATTGCTTCAACCTGAACTATAATGTCACTTTAGACTAAATTCAACTTAACGGGAGTTTCGTTTAACTCAAACATTCGTTAAGTCGAATACTGTCCTCGGTCCCTTGGAGGTTCGAGTTACCATAAGTTAAAAAAATGTCTAAATTTCAAGAATTGTCTTTTACCTGTTTTCTGACAGCAAATTCATCTTAGAATACCGTGGCAAGTAGTGCTTATGACAAATTTAGGTTTTTATTGCGCATTCTGACACTTTTTCCAACCAACCGCAAATATAACAGCATAGCAACGCCCATAGCAACCATTTTCATATTTTTAGACAGCTTTTCGGCCCCTCCGTTTAATTCTTTGCAATAGCTAGACGATACTTTAGGGCCTCCTAATGCAATAAATGACAGTTCTGAATATTAAATGAGGTGTTCCACATGCAGTCAGAAAGCTGTCTTAACGATGCACCTTTTCAGGTCGAAATAGTGCTGGCGTACACCTTTTGTCGATCCACAAGTCAAGAATGTCCATAAAATAATCTTTAAACAAGTTTTTTGCCGTTTAAGTTCGGAATCCACGCGAAACAAGAATTCTCAAGATCGAAGCACCCACGCTTTACAATTTCTTATGTGGATGCAGGCATTAGTACCACCTAGTGTTTAAACGAAACCGATTTTAAAATCGAAGTTTTGTCTTTCAGTTATTTTGTCGAGATATTGCCTGTTTCGCCCTGTTTTAGCTTTTCTGTCGTCCAAAAAATACTGCATCAGTTCTCTGGAAGACGAGTCAGCCTTGCGAAAATGCGCTTCGGCTTAATCCATACACGTGACCCTTGAGGAACAAAAGCGGCCACAAAGGCGCTTGAAATAACGCATGTTATTCAGTTATTTGGTTAGGCGTCGAGCAGCCATATTTTGTCATATTTTGCCTATACTTCTCCTAGCAACGGGTAACCATGGCAACCAATCAATGAAATTTTTGACTTAATTTTGTCGTACCGTCACATACTATGATATCCTCATCAAGTATCTTCAGAAAAAACAATCCTCTGCGATATAGTTTTTTTCTAGGGGAACCGCCTTAACTGTTAAAAAAGCGTGTACTACATTACCGTAAACCGATCCCTTCTGTATTATCGGCGCAATGTTAAATGATTCTCTGAACCACGACAAAGATAGCGACGACGATTCACAAGTCGAAAAATGAAAATAAACGCAAAAAATAGCGATGAAATTTTTAAAGACAACAACCTTGTTCCCAGGGCATCCTGTATCTTTTTTGAAATCGGGACGGCGATGAAAACATACCTTGGGGGTCGAGCTTGAAAAGATAGGTTAGTATAAATGGTACTAATAAACTTTTCGTGCATATGTCAGGCTTAGGTTATGGGAAGCTCAAAAACTCTAAATAATTATATACACGTTTTTTTATGTTATAAGAAAGCAAGCAAACAGCCAACTATATAGTGTAAGTTCATTTAATTTTATAAATTCTAAGGTCATTTTACTAGAAAATGTTTCCTAATCAGTTTTTTAATTTTGACAGGCTTTATAAGGGGGTTTAATTAAAAACATGATTTTGACACAACAAAGAGATTTTTTTCAATATATATACAAATATGAAATTTGCATGTAGCCATAGGTATTAAAGGTCCCATCAAAGTTTAAAATTATACACAAAATTTTTAAAAAAAGTAGAAAAAAGTAACAAGACTGTAAAACCACGAGCAATGGCCATGTTGACACCTGTAGATGACGTGAGACATGAGGAACTCTACATAGGCCAGTTGAAATAAACTTATCAAGTCAATTTGGGGACGGCGATACGAACATAACAAAATGTCCTGGGTAAGAGATTCAATTTTTGGAGAGAAAAGCGCGCTATAGAAAATTGTTGCTACCTGGCGAATATGCGTTCCATATTTCGAACACATGGCCTACTTAGCCTCTAGTTAAAGGTGATTTCAGTGAAATTGAAACTCCCTTAAAATATTCTATTTATACGTGGTGTGTATATAAAGTGTAGGCAGAACAGATTAATATCGGAAGTCGGATCTAAAATATCTGATTCTACGAAAACAAATTTGACAAAACTTAAAACAACGCCTTGGTTCACATCTCCACGAAGACGTTCAACTCGTACATTATGAACATACTCTCCTGTTATAATGCTACCTCTATTGCCTCCACGTCATTCCACCATGAATTTTGCCACCTCCAATTTCTCGAGACTATGATTAGCCCGGATCGTAACTGCATCCCAATTGGATCTATTTTCCTCATGCTCTGCCTTATTCGTTCTCGTTGGACATTATAAACTCTGTGACGAAGAGCACAAATCATTCGCACTTGATATCTTTCATCACTGATTCCAAAATCTGCGCTCCTAATATCTGAATAATTACAAGCATCGTATGGCATTAACTCGTTTTTTCTTCTCCATATTAACATTTCATATGCTCCAAGGGATTTTTGCCTTTTTGACATCGACGCTGGCGGCAAATAAGCGCTAGTGGCTTCGACATCAACCAACAAAGCCCTGGACGAGGATGTCAGGTGCTCCTAATAACCGAGCTATACCTGCCCAAGTGACAAATTAACTACCGGGAAAGCGTAACTGATCTTACGTTATATGTCTAGGTCTACTAGGCCGTGGTACCTGCCTTATATCTTATATTTTGTTACTGGGATTTAGTTGGAAGCGATCCTCTAGTTCTTTCATTATGCATCGAAACAATTTTCACTGACCAGTCCATCGAAATTACCTGAATCAAGTAGTTGGGTTCTTCATCCTCTTAAATAGAAAGTCACAAGAATTGAGACAAAAATCGAAAATCTGTTTCCTGAAGGGATATTTTTATGATTTAAAAATCAAACAATGTACTTTAACCCTATTCGGTCCGGGGGGGGGGGCGGATTCCGCCCCCCCCCTGACGGTTTTTTTTTAATAACTCTTTAATGATATGTTGCATGGCTACAATACTTACTGAGTTTCAATATCTATATTATCTATATTATAATTCCCGTATACGTCTGTCCGTCTGTCTGTCACGCAAAATGGTAGCTTAGCTGCGCAAGTAGCGAAACGCACGAAATGCGGTATAAACAGGACGACCGAACCCGTGGATTTTTCCACGGGCTAACGACTATTTATCTATAAGACACCTGCATGCAAAATGTTTAGGTCCCATACCTTCCAGAGGCTTTGATATTGACTATTACTCGAAACTACCCCTAAAAATCTCTATGAAACCCTTATAATAGGAAAAATATAATAACCCTTATAATATCGCCCCCCCCCCCCCCCCCCCCCCTCAATAACTTTTCATAGGCCCCGGTCATAATATGTTCGATAAACCCCGGACCGAATAGGGTTAAAACATGAGAAAAATTCGCTGTTCTAGAAAAACCGAAATATAGTGGAACCCCTCTTTAAAGCGGACAATCAAAAAGCGGACATTCAATAAGGCGATCAATTTTTTCTGCCCCAAATGATTTTTTTTACTATAAACGCTCTCTATAAAGCGGATACTGTAAAAATAAAATGACGACAAAAAATTAGTTATCAAGAAAACATTGGTTGCAAAGAGATCATCATCATGCTTGACAAAATGAAGCGATGTCCTGTCTTTGACGATGATTGCCAGGATATGTTGTCCACGATCACGAAAAAGATTGAGGATAGGAAAGCAGTAAAGCATATTTTAGTTAAAGCTTGTACACATGATTTAGTCCATTTGTAAAATGATACTTATTTGCCAAATAATTATAGTCTCTTATCTACAATTCTCATAAAGAATAGCATGAAAAATCTTTTTGATCAAAATTCTATCCCAAACTAAATTTTCGGCTAATGGTTATAAATACACATTAAGGAATTCTTTTATCTTTGAATAATCTATCCCACACTCCAATAATACGGGTATGTTTTCTTGTAATCTATTGGTAAGATCACCCTCGTTCCCAGGGTTTTTTGCCTTTGTGATATGAGAGATGACGTCGACGTCGTCTTCGCTTATATCAAATAGACAAAAAACCCTGGGGACGAGGGTGATCTTACCAATAGATTTGTCTCTGCTTTATCCACTAAAACTAGAAATACACAACTGAACCGATCTATTCGTTCCACAATTTTTTTCATTATCTGACGACATTCAGCAACCCGAGACATTTTTTCTTTGCGGCCTGCTTTGCTTTTTTTCGAAGCTGGTTCTTCTTGGAGTTGCTGAAGATATCGTTGCTGTTCTCCTCAGAGTAGAAAAAGCTTGTTGTATGCATATGTATTTGGGAATACATATTTTTTCACAATTGACAATATATATTTTTGCTAGGGCGTATTTTTGAGCATATATATTATACACACTTGGTCATCATATATAATGTTTAATGGTAATGTTCTGACCCAACTACGGACACCGGCCCAACTTTGGACGCGGGACTGGCCCGTCTTTAGACAGGACGGCCCGTCAAAAGACGGGTCGGTGCGTTCGCAGTTGGGATGGACCATCTATTGACACAGGCCCGGCCCAACTTTGGACAAATGCATGCAAATTCGTCTTAAGTTGGTACAGGCCCAACTATAGACGAAGGAATCTCCCGCTTTTAAAAACCGTGTCATTGGATGGGACAAACTAAAACTGTACACAAAGGACTCTGGCAATTTTAGAAAATGTGTCATAAGATGGGACAGGCCTGACAAACAATTCCCATGCTTTTAAAAGACTGTGTCATAAGATGGGACAGACCCAACTATTGACAAAGGACACTTGTGCTTTCAAAAATCCTACAAAAAAAGGGACAGGCCAACTATTGACACTTTTTAGAAACATCCACAACATGGGTCAGTCTGAAGACTCCCAGACTAAAGTTAAACCTTGTAACATAGGCAACACACTGTTTCGAATTTAAAAAAAATTGAAGACAGGCCTGGCCTAACTGTGGACAAATGCAGTGTCTATAGTAGAGGACCTAAGAAAACAAAACAAAGAGAACAAAAAATATATGGAGGAGAAAAATCATGAATTCTTCAAATATAATCTATTACAAATATAGATAAAGTAATGAGCAATACAAATATATACCATGTCATAAATTTTGCTTTTCCTAAAAATTGAACAAACAGAGACATAAATTGACAAATAAAGTTGATAAGTGGGGATTTGGTAGAGCATTCAACTCATGTCCAAGTGATCCCCACATAAGGCTGTTGTCCAGTTGGGCAAGAATTTCAAAAAAGATTCCAGAACTGCCTTTGTGGACCACTCATGAAAATAATTGAAAGGGTGTATTGCTCGAAACTGGTTAAGACTCATCACATAAAATATAAATTAACACATAATATTTCTTTAAATCATAGTCTCTTTTTTTAAATATAGCTATATATAACAAAATATTTCAATCGTGGCTGCCTCTCAAGTTACGTAATAGGTCAAGTTGCAATAATTCCATCAAAGATTATCTTGAAAAGTAGCTAAACATAAATATAGCTCCAAAAATAGCTAGCTAGCTAGCTGTATATACATATATAACATGACATTTATATATACACTGAGCTGAATGTTATATCTTGATATCTGAGTCATAATTATTTAGCTAGTCATTATGCACACAACAATCCAGGTAAAAACATCTCCAATCATGCAACAAGGAAGTCTCTAACTGCTTTAAAAAATGCATTTGCTGATCTGGTTGCCAAGTGCCAAGTAGTGTTGTTTTTGCTACCCACAACAAACTTCAAATGCATAACTGGATTTAATAGCTAGCTATATACAACAAAACGCCAGAAAAAGTTGCAGCAGTTCAGTTTTTTCACTTTATTGGAATTAGTTTACGTTACGTTAAATACAAGGTCTTGATGTATGCAAACATCTTTTAACGCCATGTCGCAAGTTGGTCCTGGCCCGTCAATTGACAGGGCAGCATGTCAAAAGATGGGCCACCCTGTCAAAAGATGGGCCACCATGTCTAAAGATGGTCCGTCCCGCCTTAAGACGGTGTTCTAAGTCTGGTCAGAATAGTAATATTGTCAGTGTTGGCACCCCATACATTTCAGCACATTTTCTTTTTTTTGTTATATATAAATATACTCAATTTATTTAATGTTTACATCAAATATAGCATAAAATATAAGTTTCTCTTTCTTCCTCCTATCAACTTTGTTTTCATTTTGAAATTAGAACCCAGTTTGCGAAATTGTAACTCCAGATTTGATTGGTTGATAAATTCGTATTCGCGCTCCTGGCGATGTTTCGTTTGTTAAAACCTTTGAAGAAATTATTGCAACCTGTGTTCAGCAATAAAATGGAAGTGACAAAGTCAAACTTCCCAGATGCCTTAAAAATTTTAAAGTCATCGATTAAAAAGGCAGACTTTATATCAATTGATGGGGAATTTACTGGATTGAGTACATTAAAAGGACGAGGGTTAACTTATGATACGATGGAGGAAAAGTATGAAAAACTGAGAAGAGGGTCAAGTGAATTTATGCTGGTGCAATATGGCATATGTTTGTTCACCTGGAATGACGAAAATGAAAAGTACGAGGCTATGCCATTCACGTTTTACATATTTCCAAGACCTTATAAAAGGTTTTTTAATGATGTAATGTTCATGTGTCAGAGCTCAAGTATTGATTTTCTCGTAAGCAATGGCTTTGATTTTAACAAACTTTTTTGTGAAGGGATGTCGTTTATGACTCCTTGGGAGCAAAAGAAAGCGCAAGTCCGACTGAATAAAGAACTTTCTTTTTTATCAAATAAAAATGAAAAAAGCGAGAAGTTAGTTATTCAAGAAAAAAAGGATAGTGACTCAACTAAATCAAGTATATTTATTCCTAAAGATCAACGAGAATATATTGAAAAGATCTGTGAGTTGGTGAATGATTTTGTAAAAACGTCTGAGGAATTATCACTAGACTTGCCAACTGGTAATGCTTTCCAACGTAAATTGATATATGAAAAAATTGAGGAAAAATATCCCATGGGTTTGTACTTGGAAAGTGCTGTTAATGAAAACAATCAGAAATTTATCAGGGTCTTAAAAGTCACTGCAAGAGATAATGAACGCAAAAGAGAGGAAAAATATCAGAAGGAAGTGGAGGATTTGGATGAAGTAATTGGGTTTACCAAAGTGATGAATCTTTTAGCAGAATCCAAAAAACCAATTATAGGCCATAACATGTTTTATGATTTATTTTTTACAGTCACACATTTTTTCTCACAACCCCCACACATCTTACATGACTACAAACTACTTTTAACATCATTATTTCCTCTTATCATTGATACAAAACTGATGTCAACAACACAGCCCCTTCAACAAAAATGCTCAGGGACTTCTCTTAAAGCGTTAATGAACTGCATTGAAGACGATCGCCTTCCCAAACCAAATATTGTTGATTCAACCGAGATAGAAGATCATGTAGAAAGCAGCAAACAGTACCACCAAGCAGGACATGATGCGTATTGTACTGGTTTTATATTTATCAGTTTAGCAAAATGTTTGTTTGAAAGTGCGAATGTTGATTTAAAACAAATTGACTTTACCAATGATGTTTTAACACCCTTTGTTAATCGTATTAATATTCTTGGCATTAGAGACATTAAATATATGGATATTACGGGAGAAGATAAGACTCCGTGTAGAGAGCATGTGTTTCAACTAAACTTCCCAACTGGTTGGAAGGAGACAGACTTTGTGGATTTGTTTTCACCGATTTGCTCGCTTAGCCGACCTACTGTGTGGTTAAACGAAAGCTCTGTGTATGTTACATTAGCCAATAAGGAAAAATCTAAAGAAGTCATCGAAATTTTAGTGAGAAACGGAAAACCCACAGATTCTTATCAAGTCATTCCTTATGTTAATGATTCTGATAGCACTGTTGTAGCTTCTAAGAGTCTAATATTAGAAGAAAAAAGTTCAAAGCGAAAAAAAAAAGAGATCATACTGAAATTGAAGATGGTGAGCTTGAAAGTGATGATGGTGAGGATGATAAAGTCAAAAAACAAAAGATGTTCAAAGAAGCAGATGACTGGTGACTAAAAAAATAGTTTTATGTGCACATATACATTGGGTAAACAGACACCCAGTCATGCTGGCTTAAATTTCAGACATACAAGTGGAAAAACACATAAGGATATTTTAAGGCACATATTCTAAAAATGAGAAATGCTTTGAAAAAGTGTTTAATCTGTGTTACCAAAGTAAGATTATATGGGATAAAATTTTTTATTCTTAAAGTATTTAATTTATTAGTACCATTTAGAGTATGGTTCCCACACAACATGAGATGTGTTGGTTGATACGTCTGTATGAAATCTCATTTTAGTAATAATTTTGACATTCTACATAGCATATTCGATCGCACTAACATACCTCCACACATGCCTGAAGCAATTAAACATGCTATTTCAGGTCTTGATCACATGCAATATAGGTTATGCAAAGGTTTCTTTCTTTCTATTCATAAATTTAAAAATCACATGTCTCGACACAGTAAGACATATTTTTAGGTGACCGATATGCTGTACACATAGCCTTTTTTATTGACAAAACTGCTGGCATGAAAAATCAGTGTCAATTGTATTTTCTTGTTGTCAAATTTCTAAAAGTTGTTTAACGTTGAAAGTTAAAAGTTGTGTCATAGTATGTATGTCATTGTGTTGTAACATCATTGTAACTTTGGTTTGATTTTCGAACCCAGAAGTGAAAATAATTGCCATAAGGACATTGGATGCTGGTAGTACAAAGGAAGGCACCATAAATGTTTGACATAATTTTTGCAAATAAAGCTATAGTCACAATGTTAAATGCTGCAAAAATTAGGGTGGTATGTAAATCACTAACACGATGTTGCAAAAAAATTGTGGCCAACAGGAACAAATGGCAATAGCAAAAGAAGTTCAAAATATTGAAATTCAAATAAAATTGAATGAATATTTATTAAATTTAAGGTAAAAATGAAAATTGCAAATTTTATGCTTTAAAATTTAGAAAAAAGATCAAAGTTGCAAATATTTGTGTACCAATTTTTTGAACCTTTAATTTGCAAACATCTATATGCCACATTTTTTATATATACCAACATTTGTACGTGTAACCATACCCTAAAACTATCATATGCCATTTGTTGAGCAATTTTTTTTGTTGAATTTTTACCAATTTTGGGGACGATTGGTCAAATTTTAAAACTCTACATCGTTAGTTTAGAAGGGTTATAGTGCACTTAGAATGCTGGACCTATTTTGTTATTTGTAAAGGTATATAATTAGTTTAACCTTTTTTAGATTTTAACCTATTACCTTTATTCTTTTGTACGAAGGATCTTTTTCTGAAGATTTCATAACTCAACATTTTTTTTGACTTACAACCTGTTTCCCATACCAGGGTCACACATACGAAACTAAGTTTTGTCTGTTTTACTGATAATAAAACACCTCCGGACTAAATTGAACAAAATCTTTCGCCAAGGGCAACATTGTTTTCTTTTTTTCTCTTATTATTAGTAATCCAATGTTTGCATCCATTACTGTTTCAAAGAATCAGGATATTCGAAAAATGTTCGTAGCACAAAAGAAGAACGAAAACATGTTATTGTAGTTCTTATTTAACGCGAAATAATTATGTTCACTAGCACGCGTAGAAAATTGAAAGAAAATCAATGATAAAAATTATTTAATTTTCTTTGAGAGAAGGGCAAGTTACATCTCCTGTTACTTTTTCTTCTCTTTAATTTTAGTCTCGTATTGTTCCATGGACACATCCTAAAAGTTTTAAATACATATGGCTACTAGATCAAAAGTTAATAGTTCTTTTGCTTTTATAGGCTGTGCGTTAATCATTAGGGAAAAATAAAATACAGTTTTTGAGACGCGAGTAAAATTGCAGGAAAATGTATTACAATTTTTGCCAAAAAAAGCCCCTTGAGATTTCCCTGTTTTTTTAAATTTTTTTTGTGGTTAAAAAACTGAAAGAACTTGAAAAATATCCATGACTACTCCGCGTAAAAACAATTTCCCGTTTTGCTAATTTATAATTCCAAAGACATTACTTGAAAATGACCAAAAAACCCGAGTTTAAATTGGTCAAAAAATGTCGGAGGGTATAAAAGGCCTTGTAACCCACAAAATTCAATAATATAAAGTTTATCAAACTACTAGGGAGTTTCATCGTTTTGGAGACAGTAATTTTTAATGTAACCCAATTTAAATTCTTAAAAAAAAGATGAAAAAACTAGAATTTTGTCAATTTTTGGTACATGATTTTTTACCGAGCAAAATATTTTACTGACTTTTTTTATTGACCAACCATTTTTGCCGACCAAGATCTTTAATCAATTTTTTTCTTTTGAGCATTCAAAATTATGGTGATAAAAAGTTTGGAGATTTTTAGTTGACATTCTCATTTTGCTTGCGCTGAAAAGAAATTTGGGAAAGTTAAATCAGTAAAAATTTCCAGAATATATCATGTCACAAAATTTTTTTTGAAAGTTATTTAAAACGGCTTTCCGCAAAAACCAAATTTAAAAAATTGGGTCAAAATAGACGGCAGACCAAACACGGCGGTCTATCTTCAACCACATTGTTCCATCTTTTGCTATGTTGCTCTGTCGTATGAGAAGGGCTATTCCTGTATTTCAAATTGAGCCAGCGTTATGGTTTTTGTCAGAGCTGTAATACGACTCATTAAGAACAGTAATACGAGTCATTCTAATTTCATGACACCTTTTCACGGTATAACGGGATTGCCTAGCCGTTGTACGAATATATCGTGCATCGTTATTTCGTAAGTTCCTTTGTAATTCTGCCACACAAATTAAATACTATCTAATCCACAGGCCTTTTCACTTTTCAATAGCGCTGCGTTTTCTTATAGTTTAAGGTATCAGGTTCAGGCTTGGGGTATAACGTAGGGGCGGAACATGGATTGCACTCTTTCGAATCGACTCTTATAAGAAGAAACGAAATATATCAACCAGAAAATAGTTTTTACGATCTTGCAGATAGAGAAGTCTTAAATTGCCAGACAAATACACGCTGTTTTCATAATAAAACCCAAATTTAAACCACGCTCATCGTTATTCTTATTTCTCTGCTCTAAACAATAGGCCTATTGTTTTAACTTGACATCCCAGCCAGATGTTCTTTTAAAAAAAGCGTGTAATTCTAATTACTGGTCCAATCAGGACGAGTAATTACATGGTGAGATAATGATTTTTTATTAAACAGGCTCAAGATGCTTAATAATCTTCTATTTTCAGGCTGATAAATGTGCTTTCGGTAAACCTCGTTTCCAGGACATTTTGCCTCTTTGATTAATTTGATAGCGGCTAACGGCTCAAGACCCTGGGGACTAGGTTGTATTTTGGTAGGCATAATTTAAAATATGTTTTTTTATTGAGATGTCAATAGAGTTGAAAACATTTTTTTATTTTGACAATCGTCTTCTGGGAAAAAAAATGCTCATTTTCGTGACAAAGCTTCTCAGATATGACTCATTAAATACTACAGAAATGATATCTCTGAGCTTAACCCCATGATTATCTGCTAATTTTTTTAGTAAATTTGAGCCTGGATATGCTTATAAACTTTATACCTATAGAAGATGAAAAACATTGTATATATTGCCGTTATCCATGCACGGTAATTTTTAAAATTCTCGGTTGACAGGAAACAAAAAAAGGAGAATTAGCTATACGGTAATTATTAGCTTTATGAAGTATTTTGTGAAAATATTGCAGTGCTTAATGCTGCAGGTACGGTATCAATCCTCAGGGCCAGGGTCCTGGTAATATTACATTTAAAACTCGCGTTTAACATTCTTGTTATTTCTATTCCTGAGTATAGAATCCTACAAACGTTCTTCTCTTCAAAAAAATTTACTAACATTGTTTTAATTTTGCTTCTCCAAATAAAAATCTTAAAATTCTATCTAGCAACCAAGAGCCGATGAAGTCAGCGATGACAACTTGACAAAACATCATTTGAAACTGAAAAAAAAAATGTTCAAGTAAATATATACAAACATTGTATTTAGAAGATGAAAAAATAAAGGCCAGTTTTCATTTAAGCGTTGATCACAGCTTCTCTTGACGCTTGTATTTTGGCAGCTTTACAAGCTAACACGAGTCAACTTACAAAGCATTTGCAGCAGACATCTTTTTTATCAAAAAATCAAAATCCCGAAAACGCTGCCATTTTTAGTATAACAGAGCACTAATGTTGAGAACAACGGGCAAAAACGCTTTTCTAAGAAATTGGCCCTACATTTGAAAAAGTATTCATTGGTCGTGTCGTCATGTTGTTACCTCTCATTTTCAAAAGAGCGGCTTAAAAAGAGAGACCAGTTTCTCCAAGTATAGAAAAACCTTTTTTTTCAAAAACTGTGTCGCTGAATTTTAAAAATTTTAATTTCATTCAGTTAGGGTATACAACTTCAAACATCGCCTACATGTCCAATTTGTATACAGGTTACAGGCATACAAAGACTGGACTGGTACAATCTATCAGAACTCACATCTTTAGGAAATTCTACTAATTCAAACTGCGCGGATACTTCTGGCATCCAGCCCATAAGAAGGGTGAACAAAGCGCCCATAGAAATAGCGATGCTGTAGAATAAAGGGCGGTTTTCTGTCAAGCTTTCCATGAATGGTCTTCCCTGAGAAAAAAAAATTCAAATTTAAGACGGAGGGCGTTGAGTGGGCGTGGAAAGGGGCGTATTTGCAATTTTTGAGCATTGAGTTAGGGCTAGTGTTGATTTCTTTGCTTTTATCCTGTACCATTTCTAAACCGTAACCTATAAAATATAACTTGCGCAATCAAATTTGATAAAAGTAAATCAAGTTTTTAAGTCTGGTGGGCATATTTTAATTCGGGGCGACATCTGAATGACAGAACACCTACCCTGTAGTTGATAGCAAAGGTGGAGATTTGCATCGACATTGAAATAATATATACTACACTGTTGATCAAACTTGGTTCAAATTTCTTCTCCAAGTCAACTTTTATTCTAGAAGATTATTTTCAAATTAAATGTTCTTACAAAAGATCTTGGATTCCAGATCACTCGAAGCACGACTTTCTCTGGCCTAATTAGAAGTACATCTGTGTGTAAAATTATAAGAGAAAGGGTTGAACTCCATGGCCGTATCCACAAGCAATTGCTCTTGCCAACGTACTCAAATGGCCTCAGGACTATTAAAATAAAAATTCCATATTGATGTATGCTTTCGGACCTCATGTAAATGGTGTTAAAATGCGTTCATGTTGGAGAGAGCAACAAGCGAAATTTTTTCAATATGCGAAATTTTTTCACTATTCAACTGCAAAACTGAAATGTTCACAGCTCCAAAATTACATAAAAAACATTTTCCATTCTGTGCAGGATTGAAGTTGTGAGACTATAAAAACAGAGCTTTACTTTAGGGTCAGTTCTGGTTTGAAAAAATGATATCGGACATCAACAAATGATTTTCAGTATGGCATTTTGTTTACTATCAATTTGTTAAGGATGTTTCTATTTCCGAACCAACTTTGACTTAATCTTGACCCAGCTTGGTATCATGTACCAACAAGTTCACGATAACTATACTTCCTTGTTTTTTTGAGCAATTTTAATTTTCGCCTAATTTGAGCTTAGGGCGTTGGATGACAAAATCAAAATTGAATTCCCACCTGCAATTGGCACAGTGAACAAAATTTTTGTACGTGCATGTTGAAAAAAAAGAAGAGAGCCCGTTTCAATAAGAATTTTAAAAATATCAACCCGTGAATATGTCTTGTTAACTTTAAATAAAAAATATTAGAGAATAAGAAATTTAAATTTAAACTGTATCACTTATGGCTGTCTTTTTCAAATAAGAGATATTAACCAATGACCTTTACATTTTTTATTTTGCTTCTCTCAAATAGAGAAATTCTAGTCCATGGAAGAAACCACGGGTCCACTGGTCTTCACATTTTCGCCCGTCGTGGGATCCTTATTTCTTGCGTTTTTGGCACGAACTCACTCGGTGTGACAGACAGGCATTATTAACATACTAGTCGCCAACCTGTAGAAAAATCCAGAGGGTCACCCCTCCTTTATATATGGCATTTCGTGTTTCCGTAACAGACAGACAAACAGACAGACGACGGGTATTATCAAAGAGATAGAAAAGATAAAGTTGGTTAAAAAAATGTTATTCTAAACTGTCGTTAGCTTAATCAAGTTCTGGTTAATCACTGTACGAGCAAATACTGTGCTCTAATAAAAAGAATTAAAAAGTATAGAGGGTATAGTAGCAGTACTAATTAGAGCCGTGGTGCATAATACTTACACTTTCGGTTGTATTACGTATGCTTCGTTGACGACGTACACAAGCGAGGTGAAGTGGACAGCGAATTGTGATAAGACTGTAAGAATTGTGTACACGTTGAATATGTTTGGAAGTGGACGTTCTTTCGAAAGAACGGTAAGTGGCTAAAACAAAACAAAACAAAAATGAAAATTTAAATCAACATTTTCCACCTGGTGTAGGTAAAACACATTTTCAGTAAATTAGAAATTTTCACGAAAAGGGAGAAGTGGTGTGCTATAAATTTATAACCCCTTATTATTTAGATTTAAATACATTTCTTAAAAACTTTTACGTAGAGAAGGGGCTAGAACGGACTGGTCATTTTATTAAAAAATACCTTTGAACGAGAAATAAATAGAAAACAACCAGCCAAGAGAATGCCTTGCAATGTTGCTTGCCTGAAATTTTGAAGAAAAACAAACCATTGGATAACACAATAATGAAGTTTACGGTAAAATAAGAGAAATTAATTCAACATCGCTAGCATAACCTAACCAGGGTTTTTCATCCTTCTTATAGAGTCAAATTTGGGGATATTTGAGGATTTTTTAAAAAAATATTAAGGAGGTTTAAGGACATTTTCATATTATTCCAAATTTTAAAGGTGATGCCACGAGAGAAGAACAAATTATTTCTATGAAACTATTTCTATGTGACAATAAAAACATGTGGCAATTAAAATTGAGGAGATATGAGGTTAAAACTAGTTAAAAAATTTAAGGAATTTAGAGAAACTTTTTAAAATTGAGGAGAATTGAGGAGTTTTGAGGAGACATTGCAACCCTGTTAAAACCAAGAACAAGACTGTCAAATGTCCCTTTACCCGAAAAAACTAGATGGTACTTAATGTTATATTTCTTAACATAAAGCATGACGGGTAACCGGTCACTGAAACATTCAAAACTGTAATAAAAGTGTCTGCGAGTATATCAAATTGAACAAAATACAATGAGCATAACATTCATACAAATGGAACCAAAACAAGGCTACTTAAGCAAAGATTGTCAACAAGAAAACCCACATGGGATAGCATTCACTTACATGGTACTACATGAATTACTTAAGTTGTGGTTAAAAAGTATTGAAAAATATTATCACCCCTAGAACAAACGTTACTGTAAAACTTGAAGAACTGATAAGTTAAAAAAAAAACTGCTCACCCATCGCTAAATTTAATTCCATCTAGATACAATACACTTTGACTGTACGCTAATATCAAAGCGTTCAGTGCTAATATTTTAAACATTTGAAGTGTCGTCACCAACGTACATCGGCCTTGTTTGATCACATGACAAACTAAAAACAAAACGTCGTCAAGATAGCAAGATGGTAGACAAGCTGTGTAGGCAATGTTTGGGGTTGTTGTGAGGTAGCCTCTTACGGAAGAAATCTAAGACATTTTTGAAATTCCCTTCAAACTTTTTCGTCGTTTGGATTTCTAAGCTGCTTAGCAGAGTTTTGGACGTGGTTAAAAATGCTATAGTTACTACGAAACCACTACGAAAATTTCATTTAATTGGTTTACTAGTGGTAAAACCTTCAAGGGGTTCTTTTCGTCGGTACGGACGTGGTTTAAGGTCAACTTATTCCGAAAAGTCCTGAGTTCATTACAAAAACTAAACACTTTTCCTGATTAAATAAAGCTATTCGTTAGCATATAGACGTGATACCGGTCAACCTCTGAAGCAAGAAACGTGGCTTTAAAAGATCTTAAACATCACGAGCGACCTTAAAAACTGTTCTTCCTAGGTGTTTTTTTCTGAGCTAGCCTTATATCTGACTTCCCCCTAGTTTTACAAAGTCTTCTTAGAGATTTTTCAATAAGACCTAAATTCTAAGTTTTCTAGACAGCGGATTGAGAACAGGTCGCACTTAACTATAGGAACCGATGAACTTACTTGAGGCAGGTGTACAGTAACGTGACGTAAAGGGAGATGCTATAGATGCGTCGCCAAGCTTGACTATTTGTGCTTGTTCTTTATCAATTTCATCAAGCATTTCTCGAAGTTTAGCCTAAAAAAGCAATGGCTTACACAGATCTCATTAAATCGTTACACGACGTTCAACGGCTGGTAATTTGAAAGTCTGTGAAGTTATATACAGTTGAACTCATGTAAATCGACCTCCCGTAAATCGACAAATCATGTAATTCGACTTTGGAAATTTTCTAAAATCGAATCATGAAATTCGAATGTTTGTTTACGTTTCAAATTTTTGTTTCGAGTACTGGCGCAGCTGATGATATAAACAAAACAAAATGACAACTAAAAGAAAGCACAATGAAGTTACTTTAAAAATATTTAGCAGCGCTTGAAATTATATGTTTGGAATCTTCTACGCTCATTTCCCGGGTTTTAAAAAACAAAACTCTAAACTTCACATTTAACTGACCTGGAGAAGAAAAACATGCAAAAAATGTTATATAGGGTTTTTGTGTAATATATATACAGTTGAAAAAAAAGGTTGAAATCCTATAATTCGACAACTCATGTAATTCGACCAAGTCGTGAGACCCCCTGAAGAGTCGAATTACATGAGTTCAACTGTATATTCATGAGATGCAATATGTTTGAGGTCCAATGTTAATTCAACAAGGATGTCCTTTAAACCAAAAGTAGAGCATGGAAGGTACGATAACGCAGTTCTTAGGCATGCCGATCCTATTGGCTTTTAAGTCTCTGAAAAGAGGTTAAAACATTGGTCTTACGGAGTGTAACTTATATTGTCCGCCAGAAAAAAACCGCTCAGTAAGTTGATGGCGTGCCAACAATCAAATACACCATAGTGGGGTTCGACACTAAAACCTGATATCGACCCAATCGAAATTTAACTCCCAAAGAAATTAACTACTTCGTACCTGCTGCTTCTCGAGTGAATTGCGAGCATTTTCGGCAGCATCTCCACGTGTCATCGCTCGCATTTTGCCAGCCTTAGACATATTTTTACCACCGCCAAATAATTTAGTTTTCAGGTCCGTACTAGCGGCATCTGCCTCTTTCTTCTTTTTTCGTTTTTCTTTGAGCGGCTCCATTTTTTCGGCCGTCCCTGGCAGTAACGCCACTCCTACAGGAAAAAAAACATAAGTAAATATCACTAGAGGTCGAGTTGTTCTGTGCTTCAGCACAAATGATCCTAAAATTCCTCAAAAGGATACAAGCTATCACAACGCGCATGATTGGTTTCAGCGCTTTGGATTTTTTAACTTGTAATCATGTTTTTAATAAAACCACCTCTTGAAATAACGCCTGGTTATATAGCGCCGTTTAAAGGAATATCTCAAGTCTTGATGAGCGTATCGAACTATTTTGAAGCAAATAATAAATAGGAGGGCACACATTAAAAAAAAATGATACTTTAGTTTGAACGTCAGGGATATGGGAAGTTAAGCTACCTTATCGGACAAAACAAAGTCGGACAAAAGTGACTAATTATTTTGGAAGTGACTAAAATTATGTCCGACTAATAATTTTGTCCGACTAAAATTTTGTCTGGCTAATAATTTAGTCCAAAATTTTATTTTCAAAACCGGTCTTCGAAGAGCTGTTGAGCTGAAAAATTCGATATTTACTTCTAAAACCAATGACAAAAAGAGATAAGTTTTATCTAGCTATTTTTCGAAACAAACTTTTATCCCGACCTTCTATTTGATGAAGATTATGATATTGTAATTGAGAAATAAAAGTCTGATGAATTAAATAAGAGCTTGTGGTTGTCTTTCTTTGAAAATTGTCCTTTTAAACCTACATAGTGAAAAGAGCTTCTATTCTTAAAACTATGTAGTCTGAGAAATTTCGAAAAAGGACAAATTTATTAGTCGGACTAAATTTGTCAAAGGTCACTAAAATTTTGTCCGACTTTGTTTTGTCCGATAAGATATATACACGTATACTTATATTTTTTTTGTTCAGATGCACTAGATCCGATGCCCATCCTTTGCAAATCTAGTTATACACACGTAAACTGCTGCCCAGCCATTGTACGTTTAGTTAAATACACATACCTACATGTGCGTGTTTCAACGCACCGACATCATTCGTCCCATCGCCACACATTAACGCGACGAAACCAAGTTCTTTAAATTCATGGATAATCCACTCCTACGAAGACAATGTTTTTTTAAATAAAAAATGGTCGAGAAAAACAGTAGCTACAACTTCCCTAACTCTCAACCCTCTAATGTTCTACGTTTCATGCATAATATTTATATAATGTTTGAAGCTCTTTACTGCCCAATGTTTCGTATTTAAACGCTATTCTCGCTAACCATACGAAAAACTGTGTAGGCGATGGTACTAATTACTTTAAAAACAACATTGTGCACAGTGCCGTTTCTTAGTCTTTGGTTTTTTGGCTAAAGCGCGTATTTTAAACAAAATCTTTTTTTTTAAATCGAGTGGGACCTTCTTATGGTAGCAGTCTTTAATCAAGACACTACTTTGACATTGCAAATAAGAGTACTGCAACAGGTCTGGCTGCAAAATAACTCGACAGTTTGCAGTAAACGTCTAGATTACATGATCTAGCCTGATAAAATAAAGCAACATATTGTCTCACCTTTTGTTTTGGATCGACACGAGCAAACACACGACAATGAACGAGTGATTTTTTCAGTATTTTTACCAACTCTGCTGAAGACTGCATGTATGCAAGACCCTGGAAGTGGAAAAAAAACGACAGTGTAAAATTGTAACAGGACTTGTGCGTGGCTGCACACAATTTTCTTGGGTTCCATTTTAACGACAACTAACTTCGTTTGGACAGTTAACTCTTTCTTCGCGGAGAACACGATCTGCTTCAGCAAAAACATTTTTTTGCCATTAAACGAGCTCTACTAGTCAATTTGTTGCTTCCATTTGAGCTGCAGACGTTGTAACAACTAACGACCACGCCCATTTTAGTCATATTTTAGACACGCAGAAGCAAATATTTTTTTACAATGTTATAGCCGCCTAATGCACAGGTTTCGAACATTGGAGGTGGAGAGCACTCCACCGTTAGGCTCGCAGTCAATTCATTATAATTTTCTGTTTAACCAAAATTAACTGTTGCTGTTTAGCTAACAGATACAAAATAGGACTGTTTAAAAAAGTATATAGGTGACTCTTATATAGACACGCCATCTGGAATAACTATTTGCGTGCAAATAGTTTTTCCAGATGGCGTGTCCTGCGACTCCTAGTTCTGGGGACTGCGGATTGAATCTTGCTTGCTGCCAGGCAGTCCGCTAGCGATGTGCAAAAGAGTTCTTCTTCTATTTAAAAATGAAAAGTAGTTGTGAGGAATTAACGAGGCGGACTACTTACGTCACCCGACAAGCAGAAATTATAATTTTTAGCAAGACTCTTCGGATCGTCTTCAACAGAGAAGGAGAACTCATCATCCACTGTACGCCAACTCCAGTGTTCGTTTGATAGACTTTCTAAAGAACCGTCTAAAAAAAGAAAAATCCGCGTATTAATGGACGGATGAAGTGTTGCGTATTTAAACAATTTTTAAAGCGGGCGCCAACAGTTCTAAATGCGCAAATCGAATGGTGTTCATCGCATAGATGGTTTTCTTGCTCAAGTACATTCATATGCGTCCTTTTACGTATGACTTGCACATGCGCATTCCAACAGATAGGAAATAAATTTCTCATGAACTAAACAAGTAATAGTACAAATGTAAGTCCGAATAAATTCATTTTATTAAAATCTCAAAAGCTAGATAATAAATAAAACAAAGTTTTACGATTTTTAAGGATCAACTCATTTAGCTATATGAAATGACAAATTTTAAGTCTGTCACATCAATGAAAAGATATCTAAATTGCAAGTAAGCCCAGAAAGATGATAACAATAACAAAAACAAAAACAAAGAAATTACGAACACTTACTGCTATGCGTCATTCCCTTTGATAAGATAAGTAACGTTTTCTCATTCATTTTAAGCGAGTTTGCAACATGACATGCCGTCAGTGGATTATCTCCCGTGATCATCACCGTCTGAAAATATCGCAAAGTTTATCTCCACTATCGCACAAGTTTATGTCCACTATGGTACAAGTTTACCTCCACTATCGCACAAGTTTTTCTCCGCTATCGCAACAGACTGTGGCTTTCCACACGTGCATAACCACGAAAACCAACCGCGAAATTGTTTTTTTTATTAAGAAGGAATTATCTCTTCTTCTCCCTCACCTGTAACTTAATTCCTAAATTTCCAATTTTCAGATTTGAATTCCTGCTTAAATTTCTCTGAATGAAGCATGAAGTATTTTCAGTCGAAAATGATTATGAGAACATTCAACACAAAACCCCCTGCGATAAAGCTTTCAATATGTTTTGCACAAAGTCTGTTAAATTTATATTCCTTTTGGTACAGTAACACTTGACATTGGGTAGGAAAAACAACATACGTGATGTGATGCATTTTTAATCTCAGCTATTGTCGCCAACGAATCTTGTTTCAACGGACAAGAAAGAACAAGAAAACCATCAAATATCAAATCTGCTTCCGCTTCATCACGTGACATGTCACGAATCTGAAATCAAGAAAAGGTAGAAATCAGTGTGAGTAACAAAATGATTCTAGCCAGAAAAACTAAAAAATCTACAGAGAGGCTACATCTGCATAAAAATTCACAATAGTCTAATGCATGTATTTTTCTCTTAATCCTTGTGGGGCAGCACGTTTTTTATCCTTCCCGAAACTTGAGTCGAGGTGGGTGGTTCAGCACAAGACCTAGATGGTTCATGTTGGTACAGTTGGACAGTCAAATTCATCCTCTTTCCAAAACATGCGGAACAACTTTCATGACAACCTAGTCCCCAGTTATGTCGGTATAACGGTGGGGCTTAAGGGTTAAATTACCTCTCTTGGAGACAACTCCGTGCGCAGATTTTTATGACCCATTGCCATTATTCTTCCACCATTGCAGGAAAGTTCTTTTTGCAAATCGTCGTAAAAATCAGGAACTTCGACGAACTAAAATACAAGAAGCAAATTAAAAGGAATATATGTTTAACAATTTAATACAATAACAAAACACAAACATTTATAAAGATTTATCTTTTTAGTGTTAAGTTTTTCGAGCGGTATGTAAATTATCAGTGCATAATGAGTTAAAAGTTATATTCTTATAAAAGAAAAAAGCGTGCATACTTTCAGCAGTAGGTTGATATTGGTAATACTTTTAATGACACTGTTAAAAATTAATTTTCTGCGGGTAAGATCTTACCATTTTTCTTAACGTTTCTGGAGCGCCCTTGACAGCAGCAATATGCTGTGTTGATGATGTATCTGCTGAATGAATGGACGCAATCACAGACATTCTTTTTAATGCACTTGTAAAATGAAATCTGTGTAGAATTTTCACAGAATGTTTCATCCCTTTTTTCGCCATACACACATCACCTAAACAATTGAATTTTTTTTAAATACATGCTAAAAGAACAGGATGGCTGCAAATTTAAAACTTTATATTTTAAAGAGATTTGAGGAGAAATCACATTTTAAGAGAAAACACTAAAAACCATTCCATATTTTAGGAGATTATGCTAAACTGGATGAACAATTTTAGAACATGATGGATAAAAATTTTTTAGGGGATTTTAGGAGGAATTAATATTTTGGGTCCAAATTTTAGGCTATTTAAGAGATTTTAGGAAGGTCTCCGTTTTTTTGGGTTAGAGCTTTAAAGGAGATAATCATGACAATTACAGTTACAGTTACCTCAATTAATACAAACTGTAAATGTCTGAGTAAACATCCTGGTCATTAATTTAAAGCATGGGTATTTATTGAGAAGGGTGTGGTTAGTTAAAAGATCTCTTTTACTTAAGGGCACAGAAATTTTTTTAAGGTTAGTGTAAAAAAGGGAGACTGATTCAAAAAACATTTTAATATCTCAAATGTACTGCTAAATAAAGAAGTTGATATGTGAACATTATAATCCTTAATATAAATTTTCCTGTCTTAAATAAAATCCTGAACTTTTTACCCTAATCATATATATTTATGTGAAGTTTTTTCCAGTATGGGCAGCTACTGCGACGCTACGGGCACCTCTAACTTGCATCCAAAAAAATGTAAAAAACGTATTATGCTGTATTTTTGATAATTAATTTAATGATAATTAATAGTTTTGTTTACACTTAATGTACCTTTACTGAGTGTCCAGTCAATGGCTTTTAATGCTGCTTTTTCCATTGGATCTCCAACAAGGTTATCATCCATATATGTGAGAGAATGACAGCTTGCTAACACACGTATCGTTGTCACAGGCATGTCACTGATCTTTTGAATTTTATGACTGCCACTAAAAATTATGCATAAAAATTTCAGAAACACAAAATTAAGCAAATTGTTCTCTTATACATTTTATACATAGTACAATACAAATGTAGAGAAAACAACCGTGAGAAATAATCATTACATTAATGCATTACCTGACTGATACAAAAAACCGGTTAGTATGAAAAAATCCGATGATTTGATTGGTTTACGGCTTATTTTAACAGGTCTTTGTATGAAGCCATACTAACCGGTTTAGGTAGCCATTATTAAAATGGTAACATAAAAACGTAAACAAATAAAAAACATTTTCATAGCACACAAAAAATATAAAAGTGGCTCACTTAAAACCATCTTTTCGTTTCAATTCACATAAACAATGATTCGAATTTGTTTTGTGTACTTACAAAAGTTTAAAATCGAACAATCTTGAATTCGAAAAGTATCAAAATCGAACATGCCTTTTTTTTTTCCTTGGTGCCTTGGGAATAGCAACTTAAATAATAGCTTTGTTTGTTTTGTTCACAAAGGAATATTTATTTTTAGATAAGATACAGTCAGGTAATAAAACGTATACTGACCGGTTTTGATGTTGCACTGTAAAATACAATGCCCTCGGTCAAGGGCACAGACCTCGCAAGCTCGGTTTGTACTTTTGACCTCGGGCTTTGTATTTTACAGTACCAACATCAAAACCGGTCAGTATCCGTTAAGTATTGACTAAGTAACCGCAAAGCAGTCCCTTAAATACCCATCATTTTAGCAAAGAGACAAGCAAATTAGCAGTCCAGACCTTAAATTTTACACCTAGTTGTTGTTTAGTCAGTGTATTATGATATTTAAAAAAAATTATGTGGAAATTGTATTTGTCGACACATATTGAAAGCAGTTTCAATGAAAATATAAATATCTTCTTTAAATATTCACAATAAAAAAAACATTGCAAAAATATGCAAAATACAATTGCAATGAAATTCAAAATGCTTATTACAATAAATTTAGAACAATTTTAATCAACACCATTGGTTTACGAACTACATACTTTATCCCTGCAACTCCTTCTACAACCAAGTCATCACTTGTCAAGGTTCCTGTCTTATCAAAACAGCAAACATCGACTTTACCAGCAAATGGTATACGAAAAGGTTCTGTGCAAAATACACCTAGAAAAGAGACAAATATAAATGCAGCGTTTCTCAGAAAAATAACACATGGTACATAGTTTTAATGTTCTTGAAAATCCTTTACAGGGTAAACCAAGTTGATAAAGTTCACCCAAAAAAAAACAACAGATTAAATCGTTTTTGATTGACTTCTTCCATGAATAAGCAAATAAAGTTAACACAGATTTGGTGAAAACTGTTCCCAATTTTCCAATGGCAATAAAAAAATCTTTTGCCATCATAGCTGAGGAGGAATTAATTTTCACAATAACGTTAAACAGTAACTTTACCTAGTTTAGTAAGAGCCATTAGTGACGAGTTAACAGCTAGAGATAATTCGATTGGTAACTCAGGTGGAACCACTGAGGTTAATATGAGCGTGCATTCCAAAAATAATTTATAACGATTGCGAGTGGGATCTGCAGATCCTATAAGAAATAGTGATAATCAATGGTAATATTGTAACCTTGATAAAAAATGCAGGTCTCAAAAGTTTAAAGTATTTAAAGAAGCAAAACCCAGGTTCCAATATCATCTACATTGTATTTTATTAGTTCTTTCCATTAACTTTCTGTTACAGTGTAATCCATTGTTCATTTTATTTGGTAAATATCTTTATGTTTATTGTTTTATATGACAAATAATGCAAGTTATTACTGATTTGTTTCCATAAATTTAAGACTGTAGCTAAATTCCATCGACGAGTGAACCTGTGGATCTTTCCACACGCTAACAACTTGTATACACTTACCTTTGACCCAGACGTAACTTGATGCAGCAATGGCGAAGACAAGCAGAAACATAATAAACATAAGCGTTTCCATGTTGTTGGCTGTAACTCTTTTCACACCATATAAAATGGTTTTTAGAAGCTTTCCCTACAAAATTATTTGATTAAGCAAAAGTATTGTAGAGAAATATATATTGTCAGCAACTTGCAAAAACGACAAAATATGGAAAACTGAAAATATTGCGATGCAATGAGATTTGAAAGAAATACAATGTGAAAAATCCATTGTGATGCAATGTTTTTTTAAAAAATACAATACGCTTAGCACCCACTTGCAACATTGTAAATCTAGTTTATTAATTTGCAAAATTTCGCAAAATGTTTAGGGTAAGAAAAGTTGCTTGTTGTTTTTAATTTTGAATGACAAAAAAGTTGCTAGCAAAGGTTTTTTATTTTAAATGAAAAGTAACAATAAATGACGAGTGAAGTAATATGACGAGTGATATTTTATATCATTACGAGCTCTGCTTCTGGAGTTGCCACAATGTCAGTAGGATTAAGGAATAATGTTCTGTCAATTCTTAACAATTGTTTTGTAGTGCATGTTGCACATATGTGAACAAATTAGGGAAATGTTTACAGTTTAACATCATCTATGTACCTGGTATCATTCAAGATGTGATTTTTTTAAGGAAAAAAATTAACTTTTATAAGATTTACAACTCTTGATCTTCCTTTGTTATAAATGTTGATAAAAAACTGCCAATTATAAAAAAATTAAGGTGTCTTTTGCAGACATTTGAATGACTCCAGAGAGTAAAAATTAAAAAACATTTTGCAAAAGAGTTCCTACCATACCTGTGAAGTAGAAAATCCAGTTTTTAGCACATAAGCAACACAACCATTGTCGGGTGCTACAATTATAAAATAGGTTACAATAAGTTAAAACGTTTTTTAACTATATAAATAGAAATATAGAATGGTTTAATTTTTTCAATAAATTTCATTTTTATTACTTCCTAATGATAAAAATATTAAAAATGACTCTCTTGCGTTAACCTGATGATTGCAAAGCAGGGTGAGTGATATTAAAAATGACTCTCTTGCGTTAACCTGATGATTGCAAAGCAGGGTGAGTGGCCACTCATATTTATTGATTTGAGCCTTATTTTAGAGGCATTTTCCACTTTGAAATGAAACTAAAAAATACTGTTTACTAACAAAGTAAATTTACACAAAAAGATTTTAAAATCCATTTCAACAACATTTATTCCTAAGATAAACAGCTAAAAGGTACATACATTTTAAACCAGCAGTAGTTTTGCCAGGAGGAGTGTGATTTACAACTTTGGTACCTCCACTCAATATATGAAGTTTTCTGTGCTCATCCAGGTCTAATACTTCGTTCCCTGGTGAAGTTTCAATCGGTTCCTAAATTTTTTATTCACTTGATTTATTTAAAAATTATTTATTTACTTTCTTGCACAAAATGAAGGGGATCAATCCCCTTAATAAAATTAGTTTTCTTACTTAACTATCCTGAAGACACAAATAAAAGGAAAAATTCACACATTGGAAACCATTACCAGCAGAAGAATATGTACTCAAAAACCCTATTACCCTGTACAAGTATAAACTTAAAATGTTATAATGTGCCTGTTATCTTACCTTCATCTGTGGAACTGCTTCTCCAGTAAGCATAGATTCATCAACAATGCAACTACCTCTCAGAAGAACCATATCACATGGAATCATTATGTCACTTTTTGATCTCACTGAAATTAGATTAAAGCAAACAAGTTGATTGTTGTTGTAGCTAATGTAACTATCTGGCAAAGTTGGTTGGCCAGGAAATAAATTAGGACATTTACATTACCAGTGAGAGGTGAAGTTTTGTGTGAGTTGTAATGTTAATTTAAGTTTTATATTTTTTAGGTACCAAAATTTCTATTTAGCAATAAATATTTATTTTCTTCTACTATTCTTTTTTATTTACACACCTTTTTGTTATAATTACTTTTTGAATGGCAAATTACATTAATTTTCGCGAGCCTAAATATTTTCGCAAAGTATATAGTAGAGTGCATTATGTTTGACATTCATTAGAAAAAAAGTTATTATCACATTAGACTGATTCGCAAAAGTAAAACCTGTTTTTCTTAAGATTTTATTTTCTTTACGTATGAAGAAATCATATTTTGTTTAATCCTTGGTAATCTCAGCTTGGTAAACTGAAATATAGTAGAAGTGTGAGCTTGCAAAAGGGTAAAGGCCCTTATCAAAAGATCTCTTGTATTCCTTTATACCATACGTCAAATTTGAAAAAACTCTTTTAATTTTTTGGTGTGGTGATAATTATAAGAATAATCATAATAAACCCTGGTAACTCACATTATAATCAAGCAAAATGCCCAATAAAAACTCACCAATTGAGCATATATCACCAGGAAGTAGATCATCTGTGTTTACAGGTCTCCATTTTCTATATCTATATACCTATTGTTAGAAATATCTTAGTTACAAGCATAAGCAAACGCACAAAAATAAATATCTTCAAAAACAGCAGAGTAACTTAGATATGCCAAGGAATCGGATATGTATCCTACTTCCTAAATATTTCAGATCTATACACGCCCACCCACAAAATTTTTATGCAAACTTAAAAGGTCAAATGCATAGTGTACTAACAGGTTCAAATTTTCTTCAACCACACCAGTATGCACCGTGGCAATTGCTGGCTAACAACACAGACTTTGAAAATGACAAATTACTTCATTATATTTTAATGACTGGGCAATGTTTGGTGTATAAAATCTGTTTATTTTTTTTAAAAATAATATACCCTGCACTAAATCAAACGTTACCTGCACTTGATAAGATTTACTTCCCATATTTCGAATCTCTCGCATGTTTCTTTGTTGCTGAAAAAAAGCAAAAAAATAATTTAAACTTTTTTGTTTATCATCAAGCACTGTGTTTTGAATTTTGCCAGTTATATTGCTGTGTTTTGAGTGAGGGAGGCAATTAAGTCAAAAAACCACTTATCAAGGCCAATACAACTTTACAGAAAGTAAATCAGTAAAGACAGTAAAATGTAAGAAACTATAAAATGACAAAGAATGAACTTTCAAATATGAATGGCCTTAGCAGTGGCTCAAGTGCTCAAATGTCAAATGCACAGCCCTTAGCAACTTTTTATGTAAAATCGTTCTGCAAATCTGTTTTATTCAAAACCTCTTCAACAGATTTTGCAAGGATATATTTGATTTAAACTTCTACGTAAGTTACAGAGATCAAGGTGGTTGTTTAGAAAAATTATAACACAGTTAACCAACCTGATGCACCAGTGTGGCTTCGAAAGTGACGAGCATGAATAATGTAAACAAAGAGTAGTACCAATATTCATCTAAGCACCATAAACCAACACAAAACACTTGAAAAACAAAAAATGGAGCAGTTGCACGTTCTTTGAACAATTCCATGAAATCTGGAACAGTCATCTCAATTCTAGAAAATAAATAAATATAAGAAGCATAAATAAGAAGCATAAAACCATCTTGACAAAATCATATTTTTCTAACAAAGAAAAAACTTCATAAAACAAGATACTAAAAACAGAGATCTATATATACAGTTAAACGTGCAGAAAAATCAAATCGAGAACTGGTAATCAACCAGTAGATATTAAGTAGTTAACCCAAAATTTAGCTGTTTTTAATTTTTATCTAATAATTTTTTGCATAATTTTTTTTCACCTAAATTAACTGAATAACACAGGGGCTTCCTTACACACACGTAAACTGATTAAGGCATTTATATTGATAGCACATGCGAAATACCAAATTTTAAATGAATTTGCCTAAAACACATAGGCATTTTACTCTGATTTAGGATATATTTGCTCCATGTTAACAGCTCCAAAATGAAGAGAACTAAAAACGCTTAACAAATAAACCCAAGTATTGAGTGTCATAGAAATAAGCCTTCCAGTTGACTTTCTAATACTTACAATATGTAAAATGTATTCCATGTTGCCCATATTGCATTCTTAATTATTAAATTGCAAATGTTTATTTGTTTTTTAAAACAAATCAATACATATTTTCTTTACCTACTTCGAAAGAGTGCATTAAATGCAATGCTGCACATAACTGCAGTAGAAGAATAAAGCACAAATTATTCTGTTTAACCTATATATGCTCATAAAAACATACTTTTATTTATTGTTTAAAAAACAATTATTTAAAACAGTCATTGCACCGACCTCACATGCTCGGTTGACACTTAGACCTCGGGCAATATTTTTGGTACAGCACGGGGTAATCGGTTATTATTGTATTTGTTAAAATTTTATCTCCAAGTGAATCACTTGCGAGCAATCTTAAGCCAGTGATTCGGATAAAGGAAGTTACCCAGACATTTTATGCTTTGGAAAAATGGGTATATTTTGTTCAAATGTTTTCTTAGTTTTATCTCACATTAGTCAGACCAATTTGCAAACGGGGTTAGTCATGTCTGATGAACAATCATTATTTCCATAACTTAATTAAGGTGGCAGTAACCCTTTTTTAGCTGTCCAAATAGCTGAATTATTTACTCAGTGTTTTATTTATACCATTTTTTTTTACTATTTCCTAAATATATAGGTCTTAATACATAATAAAATGATTTTAACTTAACACCAAAATTACTGAGCCAGCAGAAATTTCTATTTAAAAATGTTTATAAACAAGAAAAAAATCGGCTTCTACGAGCTCCAACTTTTTACAATCTCGTTATTTTTCATCAGCTTGTGTTTTTAAACGAACCTTGCGTTAACCCTGTTAAAATGGTGTGCAGAGTTTTTTGTTCATTTATATTTTTTTAACAACAGCCTTTTGTTTTTTTCTCAAAAGACTCTTTGTTAGCATCCCCTGCTGCATCGAACGCTGTTAAAAGAAAAATATTCCGAATAAAAAGATTTCCGCACACCATATCATGGCTCCATGGTTCACTAAGCATGTCTGAAAATTTTAAAGTAAAAAGAAAATGCTATCGAAAGTTAAAGCTCGTGCAGTGTAGCATAATGAGATCGTCTTAAATTTCTACATCTTTGTTGTTATTAACATTTCTCTTTAATAATTACGTCACTTCTTTCTGTACAATTTCGCAAGCGTGTAGACTTAAACTATATTCGGCAAAAGTAATTAATTATTCATGACTTTTATTTTAAAGAGGAATTGTTGAGGCTGAATATTTGTGGTGAAAGATAATAGTATTTTAGCTATAAAATCGTGAAAAGTGTGTTATAACAGAAAAATATGGATATTATAGTCTAAAAATAACCTTTCGTAAAACTAATTATGTAAAAAAAAAAATTCCGATTTTTAAAAGGAACATAAAGGGCAGGGTAATATAGAAAACTTACTTATTCAAACCATATTTTCTCTGAATAATCTTTACTTCCTCTTCTTCTTGAAAGCCTTTGCTGTTTTGGTAGAATGAGAATTGTTCATTTATTGGATAGGTTACAGGAATAAAGGTCTTTTTTTCCTCGGCATCATAGAAATACTGTATTTTTTGAAATGTAAATGAGATGACATTGTTCCCTTTTTCATCCTAAAAAGATTTGTACAACATATAAAATTTCTTTCACCATTGCAGTGCACACTTAAACAAAAATGGTAATTATTGGTAAGGTAATTTAGAAGAAATAAAGGGAATTTTATTCTTTTACCACGGACATTGTGCTGCATCTGAAGAAATTTATGCAAAAATAAAGGAAAATTAAGAAAATTTTTCTTCAAAAACAGAATTGACTATTGTTATAAAATGATATAAAATTTCTCTAGGATTATATGTGAATACATTCATGACTAAAAAAAAAAGAAGGAATTTAAAGTATCATAGCACTCCACAGGCAGTGCGTGCACTTTTTAAGGTTATTTCAAAGGATTTTTAAGGAGATTTTTTTCTATAGGGTTTTTTAAGGGTTTTAAAGAGTAATTAGATTTTAATGCCAGCGACAAGGACTTAAAAAAACAAGTCCTTAGATGGGAAATAAGGCTTGTTATATTTTAGTCATTTAGGGGTGGCTACAGAAATTTTCTAAATAAGATTTTCAGGAAAACTTTTTTTACTGCTGAACGCAGTAGAAATATTTATGGAGTATAAATGGAATAATAATTATTGAGATGAAAATGGCAGGCAAATCAACAGCAAATTAATGAGACCCGCATGGGCAGATACACACAGCGACTGTCCAGCCGTGTGATTCATCTCAAGTGGCAAACAAGCTTTTCGCTCAAGTAAAAGCCAAAAATATTAAAGAAATAACTAACAAATTAATTTTTTAGAATGTATAGTTAAGTTGCCCAAGTGTATGAAGCATTTAACTATTGAACTCTCCAACAATTTGATCAACAGTTTAAAAATACTTGTAGTTAAATTAATTTAACAAAAATAAATTAATATATGTTTAATATTTGTTTAAAAAATAGGGCGTATAATAAAAAATTCAGTAAATTTTAAGCCTGTTAAAAAAAAATTGTACATTAGCACATGAAACTATCTTTTTAAAAAAAACAAGGCAGAATACCTGTCTGAACACTCTCCCCTATTTAAATTATTAAAAATATTCTTCGTGTTGATAAGGGTATATATAACATGCTAAATTTAAATGCAATACTGCAAGACTATACACCTTTAATGGACTTGGCGTAAAATAAAACATGGCAGAATAAATTTGTTGTTCCACTGTTGTGATGGTTAGTAACCAGTCTCCAATAATTGAATTTAATTATTACCAAAGAAATATTACCCAAGTGTTATCATGTGAAGTAATGATTCAGCAACTGTTATATCATGTGTATGTAAAGTAACAATAAGATTTAAAAGATCCACCGATTATCCTTCTATTTATGAAACAAAATTTATACAAAAAGTTTTTTCAGCAGGTTTTTATCACAATTGTTTTGCACGTACAAAGTATATAGGGGTGTAAATCATGCTTAACAGCAACTTGCATGTGCAATTATATATCGCTCATCTGATCACATGCCTGCACATTGACTGATTCAACCAAAACTGGCATGTATCATCTGGCAAAATTAACAAAAAAAGCAGATGCATTGGTTTTGAACATTAAATACATAAAAAATTACCGTTGAATGAACCAATCTAACCAACTCGGGGTATCCATTATTTTGTGTAGGAACAACTTTGACTGTGTCAGCATCAGTAATATCTGCAACCTGTATAAAAATTATAAAAATAATTATTCTTGTGTAAAATACGAATATAAATGTCAGGAAAAATGTCAACAAGACAAAAATATTAAGAAATCAGAATGCAAACAATTCTTTGTTTAATTAGCTGCTGTTTGTCAGTCTGTGGCTTTTGTACGAAGGTAATTGTTTTCATGTCTCATTTAGTCAACAAAATATATCTGATGTTAATATGTCATCAAAACAAGCCTTCAAACCTTAACCATTCATTGAAAATAAATTATCCTTCACATTAGGCCAAGAAAAATTTATTATATATCTTCTTTGTGTGACCACATGCATGCAGCTCTTTTGAGCAGGTTTGTTGATTTTAACCTCAGAACAGAGCACTTCTGGTTTATTTTCAATTTGCATTTCATCATTAAAAAATAGATCACTGAATAAAACACATTGCACATTATGCTTTCTAAGCTGTCACACCAGCACCTAAAATAATGGCTGGTCAACGGGCTGAAATGTGACATTTCACTGTCAGGATACAAAAACGAACGGTCAAATTGACCAGCAACTAATTTTGCCCTTCATAAGCGAAAAGACGTTCCCAAAATTTACGCAGTGAAAACAGTACATTGTTTATCATGAGCATAGCTATATGGTAAAGCATAAAGTGTATATAACCATCAAACCAAATAAACAATATTTACATCGAGCTTCAACTGGATCATTTAAAAGTTTCATATTACTTGTGGGCAAATTAAATTGGGGAAAAAAAATCTTATTTAATTAATACCATTTTTTGTTTTTGGTTAAATTAAACATTTCTTCTTTTTTTAAAAAAATGTTTTTTATAAAGTAATATAATGTTACTTTAATTTCTTACAGATCCAGATAAAAAGCCGATAATATTAAACAAACTTTAAAAAAACCGATATAATTAGGGCATAGTGCTGATGAAAATGTCTTATTTCTCAAATTTAGAAATAGATATTATAAACCTTAAAAAATTGTATATGCAAATTTTTAGGGACAGTTTCCAAAATTGTTTTACATTTTATGCGAGAAATTATCATGATCGTTTCAAGATTGTAACATAATTTTTAAAAATCTTTTACAGATCGTTTCATAAAAAGCAAGTGAGGCGATTTAAAACGATTGTAATTTATTTTGTTTTTTAAGCTCAAAAGTGATAAAAGAAGTGGAAGCAAATGGGAAACGATTGGGAAACAATTTGAGACTATTTTAAAACGAATCTAGCAACAAAATTTGTAACGAATTGAATTCTGAAATGAATTGTTTCCTCAAAGCAATTAAAAAATAATTGTGATGAATTTATTACGTGAAATTATTTTTAGACATTCCTTTCTCCCCTCGACAGATGTCACAAAAATTTATACAAGGTAATTTCTTTGAAAAGACTACCAAATTGCGTAATCATAGTTTCAATCTACACAAGCTATGGTGATCTTTCGCTTTCTTCGATCATTTTTTCCTGATTTTAAACAATCTACTGCAACCTTTTCACTTTGACAATCCCATTTTCATGATTTTTAAATGATCTACAGTGATGTTTTTGCTTTCTATGATCCCGTTTTCATGATTTTTAAACAATCTGCAGAAATCTTTTAACTTTTTATGATTGCATTTTCATGATTTTTAATCGATCTACGGCCATATTTTCGCTTTCAAGGATGTTGTTTTGACTGTATTTAAACAATCTGCAGTGAACTTTTCGCTTTCTACAATCCCATTTTGACTGTTTTTAAACAATCTGCAACAACCTTTTCGCTTTCTACGATCTCGTTTTGGTATTTTTGTGACAAAGAATGCAGATATTTACGTAATTTGATATATAGTCAAATTTCTTCATTCGGCAATGTGTGATGAACATGCATCATACTAGGAGCAATTTTGAAACAATTTTAACTGAAACGAATTTAACGAAGTTTTTTTTTAAACAATTTGGAAACGAATGCGCAAGAATTACATTTTCAGTTCAACAAAGATATTAAAATATTATTGCCGCCCCTTAAGGGGGTGGCAGCATAGTCGAAGCGTGAGATATTTACGCCTTAAGCATGGCCAAACAAATCTCGCAGTTTGATTTTGATTTCCACGCTTCCTTATTCAAAACAAAATTCCGGTCAAAGTCTGTGAAAGCGTAATATATATTTTTAACATCGAGACCGAATTATGTATTCATAACTAACCGTGTACACTATTGCGAAATCGCCTTCTCACTTATTCAAAGCAGAATGCCGGTGAAAGTTCCGTAACAAATTTTTAGTAATCAAGACAATTCATGTATCCGGAACTAAACGTGTACTATACAAAATCCCTCGTGGTCTTGCTAGAGTTTCTTTCACGCGAATAATTTTTGAAGTCGAGGAAAAGAAGTGGTAAGTTTTCGTTCAATGTGTATATTTCTGAAGTATATTTGTTGTAAACAGTACTTCTTTTAAAAAATAAATTATATAGCTTGCTAGGTTTTATTTTTGTCTAAAACCTGTGTTGATACTAGCTAACTGTAAACAATTGTAAGTTTTCGTTTTATATGTTTTTGCATGATTTCTATAAACTATTTTACTTTGCTGAACTGCTCACAGATCATAGAACATAAGACATTTGTTGTACAAAATATATATGTATTTTTGTCTGAAACCTGTGTGATACTGACTGTAAACAAAGTTGTAAGTCATCGTTCCATGTGTTTGCATGATTTATATGAACTATTTTATTTTGCTGAGGCTTATTTTTCAGTACAGTAGTCACTAGGCTATAGTAGCAGTACTTAGCACCATAGACAGTATAATTAGCTAGCTAACTAGCTAGGTAGTAAGCATGAACAAGGATGACGTCCATTTTTTGAATTCAAGCCAATTTGTTTCAGGTATTTTCTCTTGTGCATTAGATAGTTTTTTAGAAGTTTGGCTTCGTTGCATGTAATATATTGCTGCAATCCCCTGAAAGCCAAATTTTGTTATTATTAAATGCATTAAAAGAAAACTTTGTGCATGCTCTTCGTTTTGGTTGCCATCCATATAAGTTACACCAGGCAAAGAAGTTTGGGAATTTATTAAGTGGAAGTGTCCATCATTTAGGCCAATGGATTGTAATGCACAGTTTTCAGAAATATTGTAATTCTCATCGGGTTTTTTATGATATATCACCAGGAGAAAAAGAACTAATATACTCTTTTTACTGTCAAACTTCATTTGACCACAATTCTAGCTCTGAATATATTACCAAATCATTGGCCAGATTCACTTGAACATTTATTAACTTAACAGATAGTGTCCAGTGTTCAAATTGTGATAACAGTAGCCAGAAAAATAGCTCTAACGTAAGTATAGGTAAAATTTTGTTTGTAGAGTTTAGTCCTGGTATGATGAGTTGTGCGAAATTCGAACCACACATAACTATTTTAATGAGCAATATAAATTGGTTGCATTGGTTAAAAATGTTGGTGCTCATTTTTCATGTGTTATCAATGATGGATCAAAATTTATTGTGATGGACAATATGAAGAATAGCTGCAATTCTTATCTTGATATTCATGAGTTATATAGGTCCAGCAATAGTGGATGGTTTTTTGCTGTTTACAAACAAAACTCTGACGATAGTAACATTCAACCAGAAGCAATTTCAGAACATAACTATGCCAGACCAATAAGGCCGACATTCTTAGCCAAACCATTGGAATATGACTTTAGCAGAGAAGTTACTGACGGTTACTTGAGAAAGCCAGATATTTGTTCCCGAAGTTTTTCAGTAATAAAACACAAAGAAATAGCAACACATAAAGTTTGCAGTTCTAACAACCATAAAACAGTAAATGAGAAAACTTTAAATCTGACACAAAGTACCAAAAAAAGCCCAAAACAAACCCAAAGCTCACAATATCGAAAGCTATACCCACATGTCAAACAGCACCAGCTGAAGCTAAACGTAAAAAAAATCATAAAGGTAATAAAAGCAAGAAACTTTGTCTCATGGATGATGGTAATTTGGTCAATAAACAATACACAATGCAAGCAGATTTAAATATCAGTAAACTGCAAAGTTTCCACGAGTCATTGAGGATGCACATAACACAATGCCGTATCTGCTTTGAAGCTTGGCCTGTTAAAAAACTTCTCGAAAAGATAAAGATTATTACATGTGACCACGCTGTCTAAGAGACAAAGGCTTGCCAAAGAAATTTAGCTTTGCAAACAATATGCTGCCATGCCCTGTGCCTCCAGAATTACAAGATTTGTCTCAATGTGAAGAAATGTTAATCGCCAGAGCATTCCCAGTTATGCAAGTTTATTTAAAGCCAAAGTATGGTACTGTCAGCTACAAAGGTCATTGTATAACATTACCTCACAATGTTCAGAATATAGCAAGTATTTTACCACATACCACTGATGACATTCCTGTGGATGTCTTTACTGCTAAAGGCCTTAACAATACAGAAGCTCATTTCCGAGTAAGACGAATGCGTGTCTTAAAGCCTTGCACTGGTTAAAGAACAACAATCCATTATACCAAGATATCACCATAGATTTGACCCGTGTTTAGTTACTACCAGAAGATGATTTTATATCTACTAATAAAGTTTACAATTTGTATTAATTGTTCCACCAAGCGTTTTATGCCAGGTAACACAGCGACTTATGGCTTACCAGAATTTCTCAAAAGGTTAATTAACTGCTGTGTGCTGTAAATTCCTAAGTGTATATAATAATCATTTGTAAAATTTTGTATATATATTTATGCCCTGCTGGTCTAATGGCTATGACACTCATGCAAATGAGAGATCCAGGTTCAAATCCTGGACAGGGCTAGGAAAAACATAATTGTGACGATTCCAGGGAATTTGATAACAAGCTATTTAGCGATAATTTTTCATTATCGATCACTTATAGCGCCTGATCGCTAAGCAAAAAGTTTTATCGATAATTTAGATTAAAAATATAAAATTATCGATAAATATCGCTAAGGGATTTTCTTTTTTTATTTATCGGTATTTATCGCTATTTTGCTAGGGCTAAATTAGCATAAATTAAAATAATAATGACAGCGGTACTTGATAAATGCTAGCGAGCTAAGGAAGCCGAGTTTTGATCCCTTGCTGCGAAAAGTTTCATGCGCACTGGGAAAAACACCGTGTCCTGAAAGCTAAATAATTCTTTATTATTTTTTTTTATAATATAATTGCTCTTAACCCTTACTAACATTAGTAGAAATGGAAATAAAAATAAAAATTTCAGAATAAAACTATGTAGCGAATCAGGGACTTTGGGGATATTTGATATGTGTTATTTTCTTCTTTTTAGATAATTATCTTCTAGATAAGGAAAGCAATCAGAAGATTCAAAATTGACCAAGAAAGTTTAGCTAGTTACTTTGATTTTTAGTCAGGATAAATTTTATTTTTTATAGGATCATAATCTAGAGAATAAAGCAAGAGGATAGCCGTCGAACATGTGGATAGTTATGTGTTTTGTTTACTTCAACAGCGCGTATAATGTAGTTCTTGCTCTAGGAAACTGTATCACTTTTTCTTTTCAAAACAAAGTTTGTAATAAAATCAGTAAACCAAGGAATTTAATAGGGCGCGCGTTTCATGTACTCTTTGTTACAAATAAATAAAATGTGTCACTTTCTATCCCAGACAAATTTTGTAACAAGGCTGGGGAAGGGGTCATTGGCTATTTTTCTTTCATAATGCATAGAGTCATCCTTAAAAGGACGTCCAAGTTTTGGGGGGAAGAGGGTCTTTGTATTTTTATTGATTTCGTTGTCCTTTGGGGGGAAATAGAGGATTATACATACAAGTCGTTTTGTTCTCAATTTACATGAGAAGCATTTTAAATGGAAATCTTAGTGTGTTTTTTATCCAGGGAATTTTTCTGCTTAACTTCAAGAATGGAAGACCACATCAAGAAGGACATGGGGAGGGGATGTTACCTATGAAGCCAATGGCAACACAGTTGTTTTTCTAATTTAAGAAATAATTTAGTAACACAAGGTAAAACTAAAATGAATACATAAACATTTCCATTTCATATTATTTTGTAATGTAAAATGCAAAAACTACGGATGTAAATACTTTCCTCATATATTATAATTTATAGTTAACAACAGTTTAACATTTAAAAAAAAAAAAATATATATATATATATATAAACAAAGAAATTTTCTAAAATTTAAATAGTGCTACTTACTAATAATGTAAACCATATCAAAATTATTTCTGTATAGTGGAACAACTTTACATCTTAATGCTCACACGCGATTATCAAACATGAGAATAAATAGTGAAATTTTTAGACAAACATGAAAACCTTTTATTTACGGTTAATTTTGGTTGTTAGCATTAAATCAACTGAAATTGGTAAATAAGCTTGTACTCAGGTTATATTTTATCAATTTTAAGAAAATGTGTGAAAATGTGAAAATGTTTGGTTAAACTATATTACTATAAATATATAGTAGAACCATCAAGATTTCTGAAGCACACAAAACTCTTCTCCACCATGTAACACCATAATTCTAAATATAAAGGAATATGTAATGCAAATTTTCGCCCAAAAATTGGGTATCAAAATATCAAATTTCTGACGACACCATCTCCCATAAATGAAATGTCCGATACAGGATTTTACTGGCACTCCAAAAAAAATATAACAAAAAGTTACGTAATTCAACAGGTGTGGGAAAAATTAGTTACAGAATGACCACGCACTAGCTTTATTGTGTCAGTGTCTAAAAATGATATTTTTGGTACTGCAATTTTGTGTTATAAAGAAATCTCCCGACATGCAAGTAGTGAAAAAAATCTAACATGGTTAAAAACAGGACTTTCCAGTAGTGTTTTGTATGTTGTGTGGTTTGTGTAAACAGGGCTTTAAGTGGCACAAACAAAAACACCCCCTAATTTGGATGTATCAATTTTCATTTAAGCAGATTTTCTTTTTTTATTTGCCGATATAATATAATTTTTCAGACTGAAAGTTTGGCAAATTAAACGATCACAACTAAAACTATTCCAAAGTAACAGCTGAGGCTAGCTAGCTAGCTCCCTTGATCCAGACTTGTTTTAGTTTTAAGAAAGCTATAAATTCACTGGTGTGGACTTTTATACAAAAAGAAGCTTGTTTCTTACTTGTCATAAAGTAGCTAGCTAATTCAATAAGGTTTTGTTCCTGCTTTTTGTTGAAAGTTTGGCAAATTATAAACGATCACAATTAAAATTATTCCAATGCAACTGTTAGAGGCTAGCTAGCTCCCGTAACTCAGACTTGTTTTAGTTTTAAAAAAGCTGTAAATTTATTGGCGTAGACTTTTATACAAAAAGAAACTTGTTTCTTACTTGTTATAAAGTAGTAAGTTAATTTAATAACGTTTTGTTTCAGCGCAGCCATTGCGTCCAAAAGAAGAATCTAAAATAAATGGGGTCTGGACAGCGCCGCATGTTTACAGCGTACGATATTTTGCAGAACGAAAAAAATTAAAAGAGACTAACTAAATTATTTTTTTATTCTTTACAACGATCAAACAAATTATATTTACGATTCTAAAAAGAATATTAATACACTTTATGAAAACATCAAGCAAACCGTTTTTGCTGTTTTGCAAGTTATTTAATCGACAAACATTAAAAGAATGTTGTCTAGCTTGCTTTTCGCATAATAAGCTAAAAAATTTATGCGTCGGCCATATTGCACTATTATCGATAATCTGCTGACAAAGCAAATCAAATTAGCGATAATTATAGCTCAGCATTGTTTATCGCTAATGACCTGATCGCTAATCCATATTATTTATCGATAATTCTGTTCTTTTTTTCATGAATTATCGCTAAATAGTGATCGATAATTATAGGTTGTTATCAAATTCCCTGGAATCGTCACAATTATTATCTTGCTAGGTGCAAGATAATAATTGCAACCAGGTATTCATAAGTATATGATATAGCGATATTGAGGATATTAGGTAATCTTTTTGTTTATAGAGCACAAAAATGCCATTTTGACATTTCTGTACCTTGACTTTTTAATGTTGTAAGATTCAGTAAAAACCCATATTGTCAAATTCATTTGAACCAAGTTGACTTTTAATTTCAAATTTATCAAAACACGATTTTTTTGGCATTATGACCAATTATTGTTTAAATTCTTGTTTTGGCACATAATTCTGCTAAGATGATTCACTCTATATTAACCTGATAACAAATTCAGGTATTGAATTTGAACTATTTGTACCTCAATATTTTCCATACTCTTGGACTTACATATTGAGTATACGTAATCTTTGAGTTGCAGGGGAGAAGAGGTTCTATTAAGGTGCCTGCCGTCCCCTTGCCTTGCCAGCACTTACCGTACCTTTGCCTACCCTTCCTATGCCTTTTCTGGTGCCTGCCTACTATGCCCTTGCCTGTGCCTCCCATGCCTTGCTGATTCCTCTTCCTGTTTCCTTGGCGTGCTTAATGCCTTTGCCTTGGCAACCTCTCCACAACACTTTCTATATTGATTACTTGTGTTTTTTTCTTGTTCTCAGTCTCCACAAACTGCACGTTTTTAAGATCATTGACAGGCAAAATTTTATGCACTACAATGTCTTCATTTACAAGTGAATACCACCAAAATGATATGAGTTTAAAATATTTTAAGCTCAACAAAAATCATAAATATATGCCCATATTTCAACCGCCTAAATTGCAATAAATCAAATAATTACAGAATTGATTTAACGTAAAAATATTCAAGTATGGGGTGGCAGATAGTTTGTAACTATGAACTAGTATGAATTGAAATGATTGTGGAGACGATCACCTATATTGTTGGCAAAATATGTGCTCGCTTTTTCACATGGAATTTTATATGGCCCATAAGTATATATATATTTAAAAAGACTCCCGCTTTATTGCAATGATTTTTTTGACCACCAAAAAGATTGACTTAATGGATCATTTTAAATTCGCAATTGTCATGATGACTGCTGGGGTTAAAGGGGAAGTTAACCCAAAAGTTATTTTTTGATATTTCATAGAACACAAGTCAACAACTTCAAAATTTAAAGTTTTATTTCAAACTTCTAACAGGAAAAGTTAAAAAACTCACGCTCTTTCTCTGAAAATTACGACCGCTATCTCGACCCCTTCGACAGTAAAAAAAAACTGGATCTAGCGCGGTTTATGACGTAAATGTGTTCAGAAAGCAATTTTCGTAAACAAAGCTACAAAGTATAGTCTCATTTTATGTCTGAGTCGATTAGCTAGCAATACGTTTAATAACATTATAATTCTTACATAAATAAAACATGCCCAACTGTTCAGCATTCGGATGTACAAGCAGATCGTCACGTGAAAAAGACCTCAGCTTCCACAGAGTTCCTTCAGCGAAAAACAACAAAACCTTGCGCAAGAAATGGTTGCAAAACATACAACGTGATGGAGACTTGCCAAAAGATTCAGGCTTTTTTATTTGCTCAAAGCATTTTAAATCAGAGTGTTTCCAGAGAGACCTGCAAGTAAGGAAATCATCCATAATATTCTTCACACTTTTTGATTCATTATTTGCTGAACAAATTTTGTTAAAGCAAGGAATCATTCTTATTGCATTTTAGACGGGGGTTATATTTAAATATTATATCGCGTTTTAGGCAGAACTACTTGGTATCACCCCGCGTAGAAGATTGTTGTCAGATGCTGTACCAACAGTCTTTATATTCACGTCAGAATGTAAAAAACGAAAACACACAGAAGAAAGGATAAAATCACAGGAGAAAAAACAGGTAAATATAATATAAAAGCCAAACAAGTCCTGGGGACGAGGTTGAAAAACACTCATAAAAAGATAAATGTTGTATTTTGTCAAACTTGTTTCCACAGCCTTTTCATTATTTAGGCGGTAGAGTTAGTACTCGAAGACACATTTTCCGAAGCAAAAGTGTCTTCAGACAGATATCAACATTTTGCTGCTCAAGTTGAACCTGATGTTGTGGATAAAGGTGTCAATGCTGTTGCTAGTACGCAGTCGAAGAAAACTCAATACTGTTTTCAAGGTATCTCAACAGTAGAAGTAAACGACTTACAAGCACACAAGAAACCGTTGTTAGTAAAAGTCTCCGGGAAGAAGTCTGTTAAGAACATGAGTTGCAACACCATGATGTCATTTCCACCCCATGTGACAGTTGAAATGCATACTGTGTTATTTAAAGAAAGCAACGTGGAAAACAATGACGATGACCCAGCTGCATCCGTGTACAATGATGACCAAGATTCTTCGTTCCACCCGGATAGCGTGACGGAGAGTGAAAGTGATGATGGTGATGAAAATGATTCTGGGGAACTCACTGGTGACTACAAATCAAGTAACTTTATTGTACATTGGTCTTGCATACTTTCACTACTGCGCTGTTTCACATGCATGAAAGCGGTAAGCATTTCCAACTCCATAATCGTTGGGACACAGCTGATCTTACATATGATATGCTCAGCTGGCCACACTCACAAGTGGTGCTCGCAACCTTTTATTCGGCGACAACCTCATGGAAATTTACTCGTGTCAGCAGCTATATTATTTACAGGCAATACTTACCAGCGAATTAAGGAATTTATGGAAATTTCCAAGATAAAGTTTATTTCAAAAGTCGCATTTTATCGAATCCAAAAACATTTTCTTTTTCCGGCTGTCCATAAAGTGTACACATTACACAGGGAACTTCGTTTTCAAAGCTGTCTTGATGCTGAGGATAAACTTGATTTGATAGGCGACGGGAGATGTGATTCACCGGGTTATAACGCGAAGTACGGTACATACACCCTTATGAATTTGGAATCTGGAGAAATTTTGGCTTTCCATGTGATCCATGTGGGAGAAGTGGAAAATTCATCGCGGATGGAAAAAGCTGGGATGATTAAAGTACTAGAGCGTGTCGGTAATGCTGGAATATCCATTAACAGCCTTACAACCGATCGACATATTCAAATAAGGAAATACTTAAAAGAGGAGCGGAATGACATTAATCATCAATTTGATATATGGCACGTTAATAAGAGCATAAAAAAGAAAGTAGTGAAGCTCAGCGGGAATAAAAGTGCCCGTGATTTACAACCCTGGATAAAGTCTGTTATCAATCACTTTTGGTGGTGCTGTGCATCATGTGAGGGTAATCCAACAATTTTAAAAGAAAAGTGGTTCAGTCTTTTACACCATGTGAGTAATAGACATCACTGGGAAGGAAACACTTATTACAAGAAGTGTGCCCACGCCAAACTCAGTGAAGACGACAGCCGAATTAAAAAATGGCTTCGAGAGGGTTCTACTGCTTTCATAGTGCTGGAGAAAGTTGTGCGAGACAAACTATTGGTACGAGATTTGAAGTACCTAGTTGAATTTAAACATACTGGCAGTTTAGAGGTATATCATGCCCTTTATAACAAATACTGCCCCAAACGGCTTCATTTTAGCTACAGTGGTATGGTCGCGCGTTCTCAGTTAGCAGTGTTAGATCATAATTCTGGCACAAGCTCAAAGCACGCACAAACGAAAGATGGCAAATTGCGGTTTAAACACCAATACTCAAAGGTTTCTGGCACCTGGGTAGTAAAAAAAATTTCGACAAAAAAAGATAAGAGCTATACAGAAGATTTGGTAGAGGAAGTCGAGTATTTAGTGTCTTCTCAAGAAGAATGTGCTGTTCCAGATCTTAGCAACGTACCAAAATACATCGCACCTGTACAACGCCCAGAAAAAGCAGAAACTGTATGCAACACAAAAACAAGATTCTTGTTTTGAATTTATTTTTTATTGTAAAACGTTTTTCTTCTTGTTAGTTATACACCTAAATGGTTGTCATCAACACTGGTTTATAAAGCCAAATCGTTCTGAAATCGTCCGACTCTGTGATTCACTCGTTCTCTAAATAAGAAATAAAAATTAAATAAATAACCCCCTGACAGATCTCACAGTAAGTCATATATGTTTATTCCGAATATGCGCTTGAGTGATGGAACACAATACAAAAAACCCAAATTAGACTGTGGTAACAACACGAGCAGTTTTAAAAAGTTTAGAAAAATATTTAGCAGTGAAAAAACTTTAGAGGAAAAAGAGAGCTGAAGAAAATATATTTTCGAAAAGATATTATTTTTTGCTTAATTAAATTTGGTTTACTTTACCTTGGAAAATTACTCCAGTGTTGCTGTAACAAAACTTGCCGTTTGTTTGCATGCCTTGGCATAACCAACAAATTCAAGAGTTCTTGTCGCTGTTGTCACACATAATAAATAAATATTTATTCCAGGTATGTTTTAAAATATTTTAAACTACGTATGATACTTTGAAGAAATAATAAATGTCAGTAGAAATTTATTCTAGTACGCTTTTCTATACGCGACCTCAAATTTTTGTTTCTGAACACATTTACGTCATTTTTGTTGTTCAATCCCAGGCCATCGGTACAAAACGCGCTGCGCAAAAAAATGACAATTCTTGGAGGCGAAACAGCAGCTAGTTCACAAAGAAAACACAACATTCAGGAACTAAGTTATATATTTTCATGATTTTATGGACTAGTTGAATGAAATATCAAAAAATAATTTTTGGGTTAACTTCCCCTTTAAAATATTTATTTTAAACGCTGTCACACAAAAAAAATAATTACCTTCCTTGGCCTTATTTTGATCAGTGCTTTTTAGCAACATTAAGAGGTATTAACAAAAACATCTTTTGTATACAAATAATGTGATGACCTCATTACAAATTCTTCAAGCAGTTACTACTAGTAGAGCAGCAGCATATACAGTACAGTCCGAATGTAACCTTCCGCGTACGCGCAACCTGCATAAATAATTACTTTTATAATAGACTATTGTTTTTTAGAGAAAATAATTACACCGCGAAAAATTGAAAAGATCAGGGAAACTTATTGTATAAATAACAATAACCTGCGTGTGACGATGTTGAGAATACTTTCGGCGCGAAGTCTATAGAATTTGTAAACAAAAGCAATTAAAAATATAAAAATAAACTTTACTGTACTATCTTAATTTTTATCTTGAGGGAAGGCGATCTAAAACGCGATCTAAAAAAGCATTTCCATCGCCGCTTTTCGCTCTTAAACTTTTAAAATGCGATCTAAAAAAGCTTTTCTATCACCGTTCTTCGTTTTAAATTTTTAAAATGCGATATAACGAAGCTTTCATATCGCCGCTTTTCGTTTTTAAACTTTTAAAACGCAATCTAAAGAGGCATTTCTCTCGCCGCTTTTCGTTCTTAAACTTTAAAAACGTGACCTAAAAAAGTTTTTCTATCTGCGTTCTTCGTTTTAAATTTTTAAAATGTGATCTAAAAAAGCTTTTCTACTGTATCGCGTTTTAAAAAATTTTAAACGAATGGTTTACCATTGCCGTTCGTGAGTAAAAACAATAGATATATACTTAAATCTTTGTTAAATTTTATTTTCCTTCGTTGATCTCTTGACGACTATAGCAATTAAATGCAACAATGGGACACACACAGTTCACATGAGCTAATTAAATTTCGTGAACAAGACATGAACTCTATTGTTTTCAACATGCAAAAATAGCTCATGTATTTAACAATAGGTTAACAATAACAACGAAAGTTCTGACGCTACCAAAAGTTCATGCAAAGGTGATAACTATCGCGTACATGTAAAGTTACATTCGGGCGGTACTGTATGAGAAAATAATTACAGTATTGTTTTATCACAAAGCATTTGTTAAATCACTCGCAACATAGCTCTCGCTAAGATCATTAAAGTAATTACGATAAACAAAAGATTAAAGGGCTTCCGACTTGCAGGAAAAGGTGTTGTATAGCGCGTACGCGGAACCTTACATTCGGACTGTACTGTATATAATTATTATTTATTTTTTAATTATTTCTTAAGACTAACTTAAGACTAACTGTAATAAAATCCCACAAATAATAAACTGAGAGTACAACGACAAAATAGCACCTTCCTTCTTCTTTGACAATGAACTTGCGCGTTTTGCATTTCGGCAGACGCAATTTGAGCGGTTTCGGACGGGTCCAGGCTTTTCTGGGCGGTTACAGGCGAAAACCTTAAAAAAAACCCTGAAAAAACGCCCGCAGCCGCCGTCACATATATTGCACTTTCGGCGAGTCGGCACCCTCTTGGTAATGTCTGCTCTTAAACAGAGAAGATATATAATAGTTAAGAAAAAACAATTCCAATTCATTTTCAACCTTATATATATTCCTAAAAATCAATAAATTAGCATAAAGATTCAATTTGGCTATGTGGTCCTTCCTTTTTTGCCTGTTGGGTTGCGCGCATATACAGAACTAAGTAAACATTCGTAACTCATCTAGCTAGCTATAGCTAGCTATATAATAAAAATTTTGTGCATCATGTGGTTTTTGCTGAAGAAATAGAAACTATGATGTGATTTCCCTTGTCCTAATATTTAAGGTAAAAAGCATACATAACTAGCAATTATTATTTATATACCTGAGAACATGTTAACTTGGCACGAGCATGAATTGACCAGTGACATGATAAACAAACCAAAACTTGGAGAACACCAAACACTGCTGTTATAATACACCCAATTTCAAAATATTCGAATATACCATAATAAAAAATCCATGTCGGAAAAAAAAAGAAGTATAATATTAGAAAAGGAAGTACATAGCCATGGAAAATTACATGTGAAGCTTTATATAATTCTGTGTATTGCACTTCAATGCTCATTGCAACTTTGGCCGCCATATTTCATTTTCAAACTTTACACATAAACCAACTATCATCGCGGGGTCGCGACCTGACTAAGTCCCGCGACGCTTTTTCGTTTTCACGCAAAATTTCGTAGAAGTTGTACTGTCCAGATTATAAATAAAAAAATGCTCTAAATCCAATCTATATATACAGACTGCATGTACATAGAACTTAGTGGTTTTTTATTTTTTCTATTGACATTATGTTTGCTAGTAGTTGTAAGTAGTTGCTAGTAGTTGTAAGTAGTTGTAAAGCATAGGATAGTCGTTTTAAGTTTATTAAATTGTGCGCGGCTCTGGATGGCTCAAGTCGTTACAAAAATGCCTTTAGGCGGTGGGGATAAAGGGAAAGGCAAGAATAGGGGAGACCCGAAGAAGGGTACGCATTTTCCTGAATTTTTTTTTCAAGTTTATGAAAATGAAAACCAATGCAAATACAGCTAAATGTAACACATCGCGACGTCTCGGAAATGAAAAACGAAAAAAGCCCCCAGTAACAAAGTTAAAAGATGCATTCTTATTACCTTGGGTTTTTGGGTTATCACTAGGCTTATACTCCATCCCTAACTCCATCCAACTAATATTTAATACTTTTTAGGATATTGTGTATACAACTCAAAATATATGTCTTCTGGTACTGGGAACAGTATTATTTGTGTAACAGTATTTTTTCGAGTAGAGTGAAATTTTCTCATCGAGGAGCCCGCAAATATAGCCCAGCATGAGTAGAGTTAAATACAATCGATCTTTACATTTGTTGGATTGTATGTTGAGAAGAAGCTTTTGTATTTGTGATGTATGTATTTTGACAATTGTGATTTGTCTCACTAAAACGTTACGAATATAAAAAAAAGAATTTCCTTATGCAATTGAAATATCGTTTCTAAATAGTAATATAAACTAAATATATTCAACGACTTCTGACGTAAAGTTCAAAACAAAAAGTAATTTAAAATCCTATAACGTAAATGTATATTCCAAAGCATCAACCTTGTCTCCAACTCTGCCGGAAATGAATTGTATGTCGATTTCACCACAGCTATAAAGTAATAATGGTCGCCATAACATAACATTAAAACTAACCCAAAACGTGGTTATTCGAAACAGGGAAGTTTAAATGAAATATTACCTCGCTAAATCTTGATGACAGATGGAATTTTACAATTACACGCTTTTTTTTATAAAAATACCAAAATTCTACATAAAGGCAACCTCGATCCCAGGACATGTTGTCTCTTTTTGCATATCGGACGGCGAGACTATCAATAAGCGCAGCGCCAATGAGAGACAAAAAGCCCTGGGAACGAGGTTGACATAAAGGCTGATCACTATTTTTATTTCTCTATTGTTCTAAACAACATTAGACCTATTGTTTTTTACCTGAAATTATGCTGTAGTCTGTAGTAGTCACATGTTTATAAGAGAATTTGACATAACTTTAGTGGTTTCTTTTTTGAAATTTCAAAAACTGAACGAGATTAAATTATCGTAAATAAGACAACTAAGAATGCCAAGATTCGTTTCCATTTGACTGCATTTTCCGCTATAGCGCGAAAAGCTCACGAGTTTTTCGTTAGCGCGTGCGCACTTTGACAAAATTATAGATTGTTTTTAAGTGCGCATGCGCTTTCAGTAAAACTCGTGAGGTTTTTGAGCTGTAGCAAATAATATAGTCAAATTGAAACAAGCCTTATTTTCTGGTTAAAGTCCTGAAGGAGCACATAAGTATATAAGGATTACACAACATTCAATTAATGAGTAACAACAACGTATCTTCCTTATTTCATTGGCGGGAAACTACAAAACAGCGGGAAATTGCAAAACATTACCTCATTAAATAAATAAAACATTAGATAATCTTATTAACGACTAATTTCACATCAGCATGTAATTAAATGTGAAATACTCATATCCTCATATCTTAATCTGAAGCTTTATATATCTAACAATATTTTTAATTTTCTTATCAGCTCAGACGCATCTTTCGATGATAATTTCTCTCTGCTTATAAAATTGAACTTTTTAAACTAACGCTTCCCCGAAATAAACATTTGGGGCGTTTAACCCTATTCGGGGCGGGTTTTTTTTTAATCCTGAAGCAGACCGTCTTAATTTAATTTTAATTTTGTGTTAATTGTCCTTCAATGTGCTAACAAACATTTGTGCCTCTTTTATCACTTTTGGATGAGGAACTTTTTTAGCCCCCCCTCCTTTGGTGTTTCTAAAAAGTCAGGGGCTTTCCAGACTTTCAAAGAGCTTGGCCCTGAATAGGGTTAACAATTATTTACGGTATGTCTCCTATATAAATAATTAAGAGGAAAAAATATGTCTTCTGTAATGGTGTTTTATTTCAAATATAACTAAAAAAAAAATCTGGAACAAGATATCTAGCTCATAAAATTCTCTTGATGTCATATTTCTTCATTCTTTGAATACTGTTATTAAATTTCAAATTCAGGCCAAAAGATTTTGCCTGTTGATTTACAATTTTGATAACTTCTAGCGTATTATACATCGCAGATGAAGACAACACAGCTAATTTGTGACGATGTCGGGTCATCAACATGCTATTTTGTTGATTAATTAATATCATATGACTGAATTAAACATAGAAGCAATCAAGTAGTCTTGTCCTAATTAAGAAACAATGGCACACAATACGTAAGTTGATTAAGGTCGTGTTCAAGCTTAAATGTTGAAAAGCTTGTTTAAAACATAAAGACTTGGCTTATTGATGTGCACAGCAGTTGTACTCAAGAATAAAATGATGTGTTTGTTGCTTATAATTTTAACGTTGCTTCACACTACCTCAACAAGTTATATATTGCCACAGACATCAGGTAAGGAGATATTTATGTAACACTTTCCATCAAGGCGTTCTTCGCTGCGAATATCAACTACCCTAGAACTTTTTCCGCGACGTCTCGATTTTAGCAAGAAAGACGGGTCAACTTCTAAGCGTTAAAAAACAAAAAAACGGCGATGCTTAACCGTTTGGAGCTGCGCTCATGTTTTGGCACGTTTTCTTTTGTAATATTGTTCTTTTGTTAAGAAACATTCCAAACTTTTAATTGGCCATTGCCTTAGTATATGTGCTTTTAAATAAGCAATCCAGTGGCTATTAGTTTGAAAATTAAGCAACTTTCTTAGCAGCCCTCCCGTTCATCCTGTGAACACCTTTCTCTCATACAGCGAATTGCATTACAAGATGGCAAGCACATCTACTAAGACGAGGGTTAGGGTGGGGTTCGCCATGCCAGGGTCAAAATGGAACTCTGCCCTTACCAAATTTAGGTCTGACACCCTTGTGTAAACACTATATCGTTGTGCCCACGCCATTTCGAACCGATGCTGCTTCCTACGTTGCAACATAGATTGACAAAATTCAGACTGCGATAAAAAAGACTTACATTTACCATATTTAGACAAGACAAAACAAAGTGTCGTTACAATTTTATCAAAGAGATGGGAAATTTATTGTGACTGCAATGAAACGTTTAGATCCGACTTTCTTGTAAGAATGTACAATAACCCAGAAAAATACTGTTATGTTGCAGGTACTGGGATATTACAGGGTTTGCTTAAAATTTTATATTTATACACTCAACTTTAAAAAACCCTTTAAAAACGACATGTATCTTAATTTTTTGTTTATCTCCTACGAAATTGTAAACGGGAATATCACATGAAGGGTTTATGACAAAATTTGAAAGAATTTTTACATTTTTTGTCCTGTTATAAAAATCATCTGCTAAAATAAGTAGGATGATGCAATCTGTGACGCAAAACGAAACACAATCTTCTGTCAATGCAGAGGAAACATTATATTACTCATATAATCACTTCATAATTGTATCATAGCTGACGTATGCTAAACATTTCGGAATTAAAATTAAAATTAAAACCTGGTAACCAAAATGGGTATCATAAATTCTCCATTGCTGACGGATTAACTCTGGTTCTCATTTTTTTTATTAAAAATACAGAAAGTCTGTCCGTGTGTCCGTAACAGGCATGTTGGATGTGTTCATTTTCCTTTGATGATTTGTTAACTTTTTAACGTTACGCCACGACGTTAATGCATAGACTAACGTCAATAAAATTTTTAAAATTAGTGAAGCCATTGCATTTCATTATTAGATTCGAGGCCAAATATCTTAAATATGGGGTGGAAATAATTAATGTTATCTCTCCTGCGTGGATAACTAGGGACCAGTTGGGACCAAAACGAGAAAAACTTTCCAAAGCTGGATCAATTCACTTGTTTCGGGACAGACGGGTTGATGACGTCAGCAATTTTTTTTAAATCCCAATATCTTTGTAACCATTTGTCAAAAGCGCATGATCCTATACATTTTCTTGATCAGCACTTCAAGATCTACGCTATAGCAACAACGAGTTAAGAAATTTCTAACAAATAAATTTTGTTTATTGAACGTCAGCAAAAAGTTTAAACCCTTACATCTCCTAAACCGTTCGTTCAACCTCGATCCCAGGGCCTGTAGCGTTGTTAGTACGCGTTCATCCTCAAATTAAAAATACGCTACAGGCCCTGGGATCAAGGTTGCCGTTCGTTGAAAGTACATATTCCTATATATCATTTTAATCAGGTTTCATGCTCTTCACAGTAGATGTAAAATCTAAGATTTATTTCTACGCATATGAACGGAAGACTGCTGACGTCATCAAAACTCAAATGACGGCTCTTTTCAATTTTTCCTCTGCCTAAGTGGATTTTTCACAGGGTTATCGAGTACTTAAAAATAAAAAAGAGATGTTTCTACAACAAAAGAGTTGCTTACCAAGACTTTTGGAATCTTTAAAAATATTTTTTCATTTTCGCTGGATTTTTGATAATCCTTAAAATGGTTCGACTTTCTACTAAGCAACCTTAGGTACAATATAATAATGTCACTGGAATCAGAGATGCCGTTATTACGCCGGATCGTTTTTTCCACCACACCTGAAAATAGATGTTTTACTGTCGGGACTAATAAATGTGCTGTCATAGTTATCTTAAAACCTACATATACGTGTATCTTTCTTCACGTAAAACTTCAACAGCTGAGAAGAAGCAACTACTTTTAATTTCAGAGCCAAAACATGCAACCTCGTCCCCAGGGTCTTGTGGCTCCTGAGCCGTTATTACGCAGTGGCTAACAATGATTTTCCCCGCTATCAACTTCATCAACAATGCAAAATGCCCTGGAAACGAGGTTGCCAAAACATGGTAACTAACATACATGTAAGAAATATTTTTATATCTAAAACAACACCATACAGAAATGCCACACCCCTGCAAAGTTCCAAATTCTTCTAAAAGAATCAATTTTCGTCACAAGCGCTAATAAAAGTTAAAAAAAGTCACTGAACCTGAGCACTCAATTACATGCCCAACAAAAGTCATGCCTAGTCTAAGAGGACGTAGGGACTTTATGCCCCTCCCCTTTCCGGTGATGAAAGCGTGAAGGAACATTGTTAATAAGTTTAAGTCAATCTTTCAACTGCACAACAAATGCTAAGTAAAAAGTTTCTGGTAGTTTATTATAGTTCTGTGAAGGGTTTTCCTTACAAATAGGTTTTCAACAGCTTCTTTTTTTCTTTCACAGGGTGCAATCAACCACTTGGATTAGAAAACGGTTATATAACTGAAAGCCAAATCACATTTTCAGGAAATGCAGAAGGCAACGAAGCCTCAAAGGTTAAATTAAATGCAGCTGGAGGATACTGTATTCCCTTTAGAAATACAGTAATGTTTATCAAGAATGAATACATGACGATAAAGCTGAGCAAACCACACCGTATCACTGGTTTCGTTATACAAGGTTATGATCGCTACCACTATGGTAGTCGACTAAGAGTTTATTATAATACAACGAATCATGGTTTTGTAATGTACGATAAAGTAAGTTGACTTGTTTAAGTTGTGTTTGTAGGCTAAGCGTCGAAATAAACATGTGGATGATCGAGTCTACCCTACATAGGTTATATAAGTGGTTTATTTTTACAGAATACGTTATAAAAAAGCGTTTGTCCATGAGAACATTTGTGGGTATTCGAGCTCACAGCTACAGTCTTTGGCTCATAAACTGCAGTCGTACGGCGAGCATTATAATAGAGTTGTTAGCCTGTGGAAAATCTACGAGAATTCACCTATCGTGCATATATATCGCACTTTCTATTAAGCAAACGAATATTTCGTATCTCCGTAACACGACTTTTCCTCTCGTACTGACAGAATACGGATATTATAATTATAGGGATTATATAAACACATCGAAAAATCAATGCTATGACTCCCTTATATCTTTAACCTTATTTTCGGTTACCACATTTCGCTGGTGCCTGCCAATTTGTTAGTTTAGCAAAAAGAAAGGCTAAAGACAGAAGCAATGTTGCGTAAGCGTGTGAAGATAAAAAAGATTTTGAAATGTTTTTGGGATAATAATTTAAGGTTTTTATTGACGAGGCCATAATTCCGGGAAATAATTAGTCCGCAAATTAGAGTAATCGGGACTTAAAGGCTTAGCTAATGATTGTACCATTAGACGATCATTAGCAAAATTTTGACTCGCAATTTTTTTTATTATAGGAAATAACCCTTCTAGATCAACAAAACATTGCCACAGAGTTTGTGGTGTTTACGACACCGTTCACTACAAATGCAATCAAGATTCAGTTGCAAGCTGCAAGATCCAAAACATGCGCAAGATTTGAAATATATGGTTGTGTTGCTGCTACCCATCAAACATTTCCCAAATTTCAAGGTATCCATTTTTTAGTTCTTTGAGTTGTAAATACTTTGCTTAGCATAAACTTTTTTTTTGTTTGTGTCATAGGTACTTTTAAGATTACAAAGGAATATTTTTTTGTCATTTTGCGCAAAACAATTTTTGTAAAACAGATGCAACAAGATGCAGGCGCTGCATAAACTATCTCGCTATTAAAAATGCACAACTATGAAACATCCACAATGCGACCCAATTCTACAATTTCTGCTAACAAAAATACAGCCTATCATCCATGGTTAAAAGTCGCGCGATTGAAACGTTTATGGTCTTAAACGGCATTTAGGTGACAAAAAATCAAAATTTTGATGTCACCATCATGTTCAGCATACTTTTTTTGTTATCTGTGCCAAATTTTGTCGAAAATAAAGTAGTTTTAATTTCGGACCAATTTTGGCCTAAAATGACATTTAGGTGACAAAAAATCAAAATTTTAATGTCACCATCATGTTCGGCATACTTTTTTTGTTAACTTTGCCAAATTTTGTCTAAAATAAAGTAGTTTTAATTTTTGGACCAATTTTGGCCTAAAATGATATTTAGGTGACAAAAATCAAAATTATGATGTCACTATTATGTTCAGCATACCTTTTTTGTTAACTGTGCCAAATTTTGTCGAAAACAAATACCAATTTTGGCCTGAAACGTCATTTAGATGACTTCCAAGTACGCGAGATAGTAAAAAGAAAAAAAAAAAGTAAAAATAGTTACCAAGATGAGATTCGAACACACGACTACTCCCGTGTCGGTTCTCAGAGAGCCAAAAATTTCCATTTTGGGACGGACAGCTGTATTTGAATACTCCTCGCAGGCGAGATAGTAATAAGGCAATGCCCGAGAAAATTGTTGAAAAATATAAATAGTTGAATATATATAAATCAATTCAAAAAAGATATAGATTAATCACAATGAATTCGCAATCACACGAAAATAATATTTCTAATAGCACCTAAAGTGAGTTTTAACTTCGCGAAAGATCGCGAAAATAGCAAAGAATAATCTTGCAAATAATTAACCTTGTTAAGGCACAAAGGGCAAATCCCTATAGTAAAGATATTGTTTTTGTTTTTTGTTCTTCACCCATATCTTGAAAACATCGTTATTTTCACAGTCTAGGCTTATTAAGCCGTACGTCATCTAACCTCTACCAGAATAACCACCCACTGTTAACCTAAGTTTTAAAAACGTTCCTGTCTCCAGTCAGAGCTGTAAAAGTCCGTGACTTTGCTTTTCTCATCCTCGTTCCCAGGGTCTCTTGGTCCATGAGCCGTTGTTATGGAGCGGTCAACAATTTCCGCAGTTGTTAAATTAATTAAAAAGGCAAAACGCCCTGTAAATCAGGTTGTGATTCTCTACGAAGCTTACGTAAGTAATTAATAACTTTACAAAAAGAAACTTTTATTATTTTTTTTACCTTAAATGTGGATAATTTCGTTGAAGCAACCAAGATGGAAGTTTTTAAAATTAGAAAGAAAAATCCAGTTAGCGAAAAAGTCTAATAAAGTTTTGCGCTTAACTTTTGCTGCTTTTTACATGTGATCAATTTAAAAAATTTCAAAGATTTGTGGATCGGCAGCTCAGTTGTGTTGGACTGCGTTCGTCTCATATGTCCAAAGGTTTCTGTAACTTAAACGGGAGCTTTTAACACCCTAGAACTGCATGTGTGGACACTCCTTGAAACAATTGACATGGTATATCGTACTTGTGCTATTATTACTGCCTTTTCAGTGAACCCGGCTTTTTTCGTGGGTTAAATGTCTAATTTTACATTTCACTTGAGTTAGTGTCATACGTTCTTCAATATTTTTGCCTCATAGAAGTCTGAATATATTCTCATAATACTTTTGAATGAACAAACATTAAAAGTTGCATTTTTCATTGCTGGCAAAAGATTTTTGCACCACTCTGATATTCCAACCTCTCTAGTAAACCCGCCTCTATGCCTAACGTTGAAACGCAAATCCAGCGGCAAGAATAATAGAATAAATATGGTATCCCTCGAAGCAAGTGAGGTTAACCTCATAATGTAATTTTTTTAACCTTATGTTAACCATGGTGGAGAATATTTCTGATTTGTGTTTTTCTTATGTTATGGGTCACATAATTTTTTAATTACTTATATCAGACATATTAAACACCACTGTACTGTATGAACTTGCCCTGTGTTTATTACCTCTAGTTTTGTCGCTGTCCTTTTGCAGGTAAAAAACGGGACCATTTTATCTTAATCTTTTTAAATAAGCATAACATAAGCATGCTCTAAGCCTGTTTGTGTGTTTTGCATCAGCATATGCCAGCCTGATTTCGAATTGCCACTTCCTTTTTTTTAAAACAAAACATGTACCAGAAAAGAAGTAGAAGTAGAAAAGAAAAAGAGGTTTAAAACATTAGGGACAAGTTGAATTTTACGTCATGCCATTATACAAATAACACCACTTTTCTTTTAGAATGTTCGCAGACAGACACTGGTCTTATAACACAATATTTAGGCAAGAGACTCTTC